>OY856412.1:64052500-64652500 GCA_963693085.1 Alisma plantago-aquatica
AAACTATTTGAGTGTATTCTGTTCTGAATACACTCGAGTGTATTCCGAACTGACTATATATATATATATATATATATATATATATATATATATAGAGAGAGAGAGAGAGAGAGAGAGAGAGAGGTTAGGAAGTGTGTACCGGCCGATACATGTAACTTATATATATATATATATATATATATATATATATATATATATATATATATATATATATAAATATATATATATATATATGTGTGTGTGTGTGGGTGTGTGTGCGCGCGCGCACACGTCTACACGTCTATGTGTGTATGTGTCTGTCTGTGCTCTCATGTGTATGGGCATGGCCTTGTTTGCGTTATGTGTGTGTGTGAATAATTCATTGATACAATGTTAGTTAATTAATCACTGATATGGAGTTATTTAAATAGAGTATTTATTTAAGAAACATTGATGCATAAATTTGAAGAAAAATAAATTTTAGAGTCGCCTTCTAGCTAGCAACGTGGAAATCAAACCACAGGTAAATTCAGGTTGTTGCAAGCTAGTCTTCGATATCTACTTACGGGTCAACAAGTTGTTGCAAACAGTATACAGCTCAGGGTAGTGTGAACAAAGAGACGATCATACTAAGGCATTGGCACTTCTTATTTTAAGACCAAGCTTTAGTATTGTGATTATTAAATCGTTTACGTTGTTGTCACTGGATACTCGACTGGGGATATAAATAAAGACAGAAGCCTATGTCTATCACATTGTTGTCATTAGATACTCGACCACAGATAAATAATGATAGAAATCTATGTCTGTGCCCCGCTACTTCCCCTAGTCACTACTTAACTGACGAAGTTGTCAAATGACAACCGAAAGGAGGGTGAATAAACAAACTATGTTGGAAGGTTCTACGTCTCATTCCTCGAGCTAATTGAGGAAACAATCCCAAATTCGCAGTCGTTCCCGTTGGTGGTCGCGCGCTGGCAGTGTTGAAGTCTTAACCACCTGATGGGGATTATATCGTTGCTTTCGCTATCTTGCGCTGCTATTTTCCTCGAACTCCATGCTCGCAGGATACGGCCAAGGAATGGATGACAGCATTTGATGCAACTACTGTTTCACGCATTTTAGAAGGAAGCTAGACTCGAGACGTGTTTCTTTGACCATTCTTTTATACTTTTTAAGTTAAATAATAATTCTAGTGTTGCTTTTACATTTACAAAGAAGATTTCGTGTGTTATTTTCTATTATAGTTTCTGTCCTATTTTGATTTTTTTTAATTAATGAATGTATTTGTGTTGAAAGTTATTTTTGATTGTATTGACAGTTTCTAATTTGATGAGTCCCCCAAGAATTTTTCATTGATGGTTCTTTTATACTTTTCAATTTAAATAATACAAAAAAATCTTTATCATTCTGACTCTCTCCGACAATTACTCACTAAATTAATGCCCTCCATATTCCTTTTCAGCTTTGTTACTTTTACAATTACATAGAGTATTTCTTGTGCTATTGCCTATTATAATTCCTATTCTGTTTTGATTTTTAGTATACTTTTTTCTCTCTCCTCTGATCTTTTGATAATTATCATGACCAAAATAGTAAACATAAATAAAAGAAACAATCAACCTCTATAAATCTATCTGTAAACTTCCAACATTGAACATGTGAAACTTCACGTTTCGTTAAACAAACGTCAACATGACATGTTAGATATTGATATACATGATATTTTCAAACAAAGTTTCACTTCATTGCTCAAACATTATTTTCAATATTATTTAAGCAACCAACACAATCTTTGAAAACTGGTTGCTTCTACCTTTTTCAAACACACATAGGTGTGCACAACAACACAAATCAAAGAGAAACAAAGTTGATTCTTATGTCCAATTCTTAACTTATTTTTTTATTATTTGCCATCCACATATCGTGGAGTGACGTAAATATCTTATAAGTCATCTTATCATTAATTTGATTTATTTATCATACATGTGATTTTATATGTCTACTTGTTGAAAAATATTACTTATTTGATTTCAATGATCGGGAAAAGGTTTCTTTGAGATATCAACTTTGTCATTTCGTGGCACCAAATTTTATGAACCTTTTGACTGTTTCAGATTTATGTTGTGCTCTAGTAAAAACTAAAAAGAACAAAATTCATATATTGCTTGATAGATAGATCCGTCTGATTTTGACTCTTCCAGTCTCCACAACCACAATAGAATGCACATTCTAAGTGATGAACTTATTAAGATAAAATTAACCAACATATTGGAAGATGAATGTGTCACCGATAATCTCATTGTCCATATTGAAAAAGATTGCATATTCATTCAACACTAATTCTATTATTGAGGACTTCAAGAACATTAAAGAGAGAATTAAAATTTAGAATTATATCATGTCACTAATTTCATTATATCTTATTTTATAATCTAATCTCATTGCACTTAAAAAAAATTGACTCTTAATTTTTTAAAATTTTATGATGGATATACTTGACTACCCCGTAGTACATTACGGCCTCTCAATATTTCTCTCTAAGATCCGCAACTCCAGAGTAGACACTCATATCTCATACTTCAATTGTGTACGTGTTCACACGGGTAAGATGACATTGTCTTGTCAATCAATATAGAATTACATCTCTGAATGATGGAATGCTGCGGACAATATATTATTGTGCGCTTCTGTCCTATGTGGTCGGGACTCATACACTACCATTTTAGAATAAAAAAATATTATATGATGCCCTAGTAAGTTTTTTCACTCAGAACATTGTTTTAAAATAAAGATATTGGTTGTCTTCTTTGTTCATTCGGTTTGCATGTGGTAATCGTAATATATTTTAATTAAACTGACGTTTGTAAAATACAATTTATTGTTTTGAAATTGCACCTGACGCTTGTATCTATATCATTTTCTTATTGGATAACGTCAAATAACCATGTGTAGTGTAACACGGCCCAGTCCATCTGGTTGGCACTAGTGTCGATCGTATTAGGCATAAGGTTTGCCTGTGTCTGAATCGAACACAGAACTGGCAAATCTTAACCCAACACCTAATACAGTACAACTTTTAATCTGATCCGAAATGATTTAAAATTATTTTTCATAGATTCCATCATAATATTTAATTTCATAACTTTTGAGCAATTAATACCCAATCGATTCAAAAAATCCGAAAATCCAAGTTACACCCGAACTTTTTCCATCACCTTTGGACTATTAAATTCAGGAAAAAAGTGGTGCACTAGAATCAGCGGTGTTCAAAAGTTACACCAGCTGTTATATCACTAGCAGATGATCTCATCTTACATTGTCATGGGCTCGAATAATACAGAGCACTCGCATAAGCAGTCACTGAACGATGCTAGTCGCTTTAACGCCGCCGTGGGTTCCACACACCAAAAGAATATGTTGCACACTCACTGGTCCAAGCTTCTTAAATATTATATGCAATTGTCCGTAATTAGTCACGTTGTTGAATTGAGCAACCGTGTTCTAATATCTCACATTTTTTAGGACTTTCACTCATCAGTGGGTTGATGACACTTCATTCAAATACAGTCTGGTCTGATTGGATATCTTCCATTAGGTTTTCATTTGAAAAAGTTACAACTCAATTTACACGACTTTAGAAATTAGATGTCATTTCTGAGTGATGTTAAATTATGAAATATGATACTTGAACTAAAAGTGGCACTCATTTTAGAACTCTTTTTATCATCTTGCAGGCATGAGAACAAAATTAGGGAGTGAAGTAACTTACTTCCTTAGTTTTGTTCTCATACATGCAAGAGGACAAAAAGAGTCTAAATATGGGTGCTATTCTTATTCATATAGCAAAACTCTTAAATTATTTACCCACCACCGTGTCTTATTATATGCGTGTACAAGTTGTCTACATCATCTAGTCATTCTCTTATGATATGTTTGTTAACATCAAAATTTACAAAGAGGACAAGTGGCGGTGATTCGCTCCTCCCATTGGTAGCATGATTCCCATGTCGACCCCATCTGTCATGGGGCCCCCACGGAGGGCCCCCAACCTTGGGATCCTCTCTTGGAGGGGTGCCCAAGCCTCCTCTTGTGGGCCTCAAGCCACCACAAGGGAGGCATTACCTCCGTCGTGGTTGACGCCATTAAAATATATTGTTGCAAGATACTGTAACTACTTCTGGAGTTCTATTTTTGTTACGGAAATTCTTTGATCCTGAGTATCAAACACAATCATGAGAAATCACTCTACGACATCTATAATTTTTTTCTAAAATCACATTGATCACTATAACATATGTGTCTAACTTAAGAATTTTTTTGGTCAACGCACCGTATAGCTACATCACCTCACTCCTCCTGGGTCCCTAAGAAGCCCAACATAGGGAGTTCGGGATATGCACACTTGTAAAAAATTCTTATAGCAGACACACCGTTTTCCCAACGATAGTAAGTGATGAATGCATATCCATCAATCTCTTTGCATATATTTCTTAGTCTTTTCATTAAGATTTTATCTCATTTTCAATAATTTTTGGGACAAATTACAATTTACCCACTTTTGATTTATTTTTGCAAATACTTATCCTCTTTCTCACTTTTTGTAGGATTTTTCTGCAAAATTGATTTTTGACCTACTGAGCCTATGAGACGGTCATCTCACTAGGCCCAAACGGTTAGCTCACCCCCAGAGATCCCCACATTCAGAGCCAAAATGGCCACTTTCTCCTCGACTCAACAGCTATTTTAACACTCTAGACAGGTGTCTCGCTTCAGCGAGATGATCGTCCCATGGACCCAGACGAGCACCTCACGAGCCTAGACGGCTAGGTTGGCTTGACCTAGAATCAAATCAGTTCACAAAGGACGCGACCACTAATTTAGGGTTTCAACCCTTTGATCATGCGCACAACGGCGCTAGACGGGTGTCCCACATCAGCCGGATGACCGTATCAAACATTACTTCGAGCCCAAAATTGCAACAAAATGACGCCGCCACCACCCTCTTTAGGGTTTTCATCCTGTCCTTCTAGATCCATGCCAAGTCATCGGCAGACGACCGTCTCGCCTAGCGAGATGGCCATTTCCCGATGCGCGATGAGTGTTTTTCAGCAGTCGTCACTCATTTGTTTCTCTCCCTCATTTCAGGGTTTCCACCCCTCCTTCCCCTACAAAATGAGGGGGAATCCGCTAAGAAAGGGGCATCAATTTTTTTACTAAAATTTCATATTCAAGCTCTTTTACTTTCAATTCTTAGTGCAATCTTTGCATTCAACAATAAAATTAGTTCTTGTTCTAGATCTGGATTTCTTTCTTGTTCTTGTTCTTTCTTCTCGTTCTTTCTCTTAGAGCAGGAGATCAAGAAAGCAAGTCATTTAATTGTCACCACCTTTGGTCTCCTTGGAGATTCTAGAGTTGTGGTCTATGGCTTCCTATATTATTCCTTTTGTTTCTCTATTCCTTGTTATGACTAGAGAGTAGTTCCCTTATCGAGGCGAGGGTGTAGCCCTTAGCCATGTGTTGATCAGATCAGGTTTTACACAACTACTTTAGACAGATGGTTTTCATTTTAGAAATCACTGATTTAAACAAAATAATTAAACACTTTTATCGTGAGTTAATCCCGATGGATGTGATCGTGGAACCTGAGATTTAGAATGACTAAACTGATTCCACGAAGATTTGGATGTGACCGTAGAAAAGTCCTCTTTAGTATGAAGAACTAGGATGCGTGAACATCATGACCAATGGGTTCACATGGATTTCCTCTCTTGTATTTTATTTACAGATAATTTGCATACTGCATCTATCTTATTTTCATGTATCAGTTGATCTTGCCTTCACTTTGGCTAAGGTGGTGAAACCCCTAAGCCTCAATGTTTTCCCCATCTGATTTAACCACTCTTTCAACACTTGTTTCCATCGCCCTCTTTTTATTTTTTGCATTTTAGTTCTTGTTTAGATAATCTTGTATGCTAACAATCTTCTTTCCTTACTTTCTTGTCTCATAATAATCATTTCCCCTCTTTGCTTAAGTGTAATCTTTTATTTCTTTTGTACTTTTCTTTCTTGCACTAGTTTAGTCAACCCCCTCAAATCGGAATGCACTTTTTGTTCCTTATTCAAAAATACAAAAAAATCAAGAATCAATTGGTGGGATTAAAAGAAAACAATCTTGAAAACGTTGTCATGTGGGATCATCCATTCTATACTAGCCTTAACTAAAAAGTAAAAAAGGATTAAACTCTAAGATAATAATCATAGTGAATTGGTGTTCTCTTCGACACATATCAATTTTGGCACCATTGTTGGGACAACGTATCATTTTCCCAAACCTCAATTTTTTTTTGAAATCTCTTTTTCATTTTTTATGCCTTATGAATAACATTCCGGAAGTGCTATCTCCTCTTTATGCTGAGTTTCCATTCCAACAGTAATTGTTTTCTACACTCGATTATTATATGTCAACTATAATTGTGCATGTGCCACCCGCTACACGTTGATTCAGTGCCACTATTTTTTATCTCGAGCCATAGAGAACGGTTCATAATTTGAATAGATAAAACAAACATAGGATGGAAGACAAAGAGGTTGCCCATAGGATTGAGTAGACACTTGTCGCTCAAAGAGAGAGAGAGAATGATGGTTGAATGCGTAGATCAAGAAGCCAATCTGCACGTAGCCTATATAGCTAAGCAAGAGGCCCTTGATGCCACTTAGAGGGAGGCTGAGAGACAAAAATAACTAAAAGATTTTTCCACTCCAAAAACTAGATATGCACAACACCCATTCGTGCCACCTGAGATTACCGCCCCCAAATTTGAGATCCACACTCAGTGGATTACCATGCTCCAGGCCAACCTATTTTCTAGGAACAAGGGTGAGAGTTTCCAAGATCACCTCCAATGTTTCACTGACCATTGTTCTTTGAACAAGATCCTAGGCATTTCTGAAGACACCATTAGACTTAGGTTTTTCAAATACTCTCTCTCAGGGAAATCCAGTAGCTGGTATAATGCCATGGAGAGTGAAGACCATGTCTCCATTTGGGAAGTGCTTCAAACAAAGTTCTTGGATAAATACTTCCATCCTTCCCTTACTTATGAGATCAGGGGGAAAATCCTTCACTTTTCAATGGTCCCAATAAAAACTTAAGAGAGATTTAGGGAACTCCTTTGATGTTTCCCTCATGATGACATATCACAATCTCAACTCACTAAGATATTTTACCGTGGTGTTGATGAAGACACCAAGAAATTTCTTGATTCATCATCTGGAGGAAACTTAATGTTTCAAAATCTAAGCAGCGCATGGAAAGTTGTCAAAAGAGCCTCTGAGACCTAAGCTAGATGATGAACCGGTGGGGTACTCAAAGTTTCTAAGACTAAAGTAAATCTAGATATCCATACCATTGTCAAAACCCTAAAATTGATCTCCTTAAAATAGGATCACTTAGCGTTCTAATTTAATGATTATGAGAGGCAACCCAATAAGTCAGAGCTATAGAATCTCTCTGTGAAATTTGTCAAGGGTATGATCATTCTACCCTCTAGTGTCAATACCTCTACAATAATAATATGCATCCTGATGTTGGTCAGCAAGTGGAGGACCTTAAGTCAATCCATAGTATCCCGAGCCAGGCTTACTACAATCCCAATCAAGCCAGAAACCATCCCAAATTTCAATATGGAAATCCATCAGCAACAGAAAACTCTTCTCAACTTCCCCTTCCACAATGATCCCCACAGCCCCAAACCAACTACTGTCCACCTCCAGGCTTCCCATACAATAACAACCAAAGGAATTTCAGATACTAAGGGAACTATTGGGATAATTTTCAAAACCAGGGGCCCTACCAAGGGCAACAGTTTCAAAACCTCAATCAATTACCACCTCAACTTCAAACACAACAGAATTCCCCTACACCCTCAATGGATAATAGGGTGTCTTCCTTAGAACAAATCATTCTTGCACATCAGGCTCATCAGAAAGCAATTAATGTGCAGTTGGCCCGCCTTATTTCCCATAAAAAAACCTTGCATGTACCTTTGTTGGACAACCTGAGAACAACCCAAAACATCACGAACAACATAAGGTTGTCTCCACCCATTCAGGGAAGATTCATACTCCTCCCCTAGAGAAACCTCCAATTATACCTTTAAACTTTGAGGATGATGATACTGTGGTCATCAAAACTCGTCCTCCACCCACCCCTGTCATTCCCACTCCCTCCATTCCTACTCCTACGGTCCCTCCTATGGAAATTGATGAACCAGGAATTCCTATTTACAAACCTCCTCCACCTTACCAGGCTCGCCTAAAGAAAACTAGGCTCGATACTCGTTTCATAAAATTTATGGAAGACATGAAAAAGATGCCTTAGATGATATGCCTTCTTGGTTCAACTACATGAAATCCTTATTGTCTAGGTAGTACCACACTTATGAGTAGGAAACATTAATGCTTGATAGGACCACTTCTGGTATCATCCAAAGCAAGATGCCTGAAAAGAAGAAAGATCTTGGTTCCTTTGGGATTGGGTGCTACCTAGGTGATAATGCTTGCAGGAAGGGTCTTGCAGATTTAGGCGCTAATAATTATATCATGTCCTATAGTCTTTACAGGAGGTTAGCCTTTGTTGACATGCTTTCTACCACCATGACCATCCAATTGGTTGACTCATCAATGACAACACCTATGGGCATCAATGAATACATACCTATAAGGGTTGGGAAAGATTCTTATCTCCCATGTGACTTTGTCATCATGGATATAAAGGAAGACTTAAGGTACCCCATAATCTTTGGCCACCCCTTTTTGGCCACCACTTGTGCCTTGATTGATGTCGAGGTCGGAACCATCTTCTTGCGCCTAGGAAAACAAACCCTAAAGTTTAGGGTAATTGAAAGCATGCATGGACCAACCTCTAAGAAGAGGTCTATCTCCTTGATTTTATTGAGAAGATGCAATAGTTGAGACAAGAATGGGAACTAGTTGAGGATCCCCTCCATAATGCCCTCGTAACCCCTATTGATGGTGGATTTGAAGATGAGCAATTGGAGCAATATAGACATCATATTGACACCTTTGAGGATATCTAGGATGAAGAATTTGAGGATCTAAAAATGGTCTCTATTGTAGATGCAAAACCTGAACCCCCCCAAGTCACCTGAGATGAAACCCCTCCTGAAGGACTTATGTCTTCCTTGATGAGAAAGAACTTTATCTATTATCATTAACTTCGATCTTACCTATGAATAGGAAAGTAGATTCATGACTGAGCTTAGGAAGAGGAAAGCTGCCTTAGGATACAAAATGGATGATCTAATAAGGATTGATCAAGCCATTTGCATGTA
This sequence comes from Alisma plantago-aquatica, assembly GCA_963693085.1. Lineage (NCBI taxonomy): Eukaryota > Viridiplantae > Streptophyta > Magnoliopsida > Alismatales > Alismataceae > Alisma > Alisma plantago-aquatica. The sequence goes on from OY856412.1 coordinate 64,061,836, forward strand.
TAAAATTCATATGGTAGAAGAGTACAAACCTTCTAGAGACCCTCAATGGAAATTGAATCCAAACATGAAGGAGGTTATCCGTCTAGAGGTTATGAAGCTTTTGATTTTAGGAATCATCTACCCCATCTCTGACTCCCCCTAGATTAGTCCAGTTCAGGTTGTCCCCAAGAAAGGGGGTACCACTATCAAGAAAAATGACAATGATGAGCTTATTCCCACATGTACTATCACATAGTGGAGGATGTGTATTGACTGTCGAAAATTCAATAAGGCCACTAACTTCCCTCTTCCCTTTCTAGATCAAGTACTAGAGTGCCTCGACCATCAACAATATTTATATTATATTGTTGGCTATTCAGGTTTTTATTAGATTTCCATTCATCCAGAAAACCAGGACAAAATGGCATTTATTTGCCCATTTGGCACTTATGCATTCAGGATAATGTCATTCGGGTTGTGCAATGCCCCAACTAATTTTTAGTGGTGCATGTCTGCTATTTTTTCTGGATTGACTGAGACCATTATAGAGGTGTTTATGGACAATTTCTCTATCTATGGAGACTGTTTGGACTCTTGCCTCCAACATTTATCTCTTGTTTTGGAAAAATGTGAGGAAGCACACTTGATCCTTAATTGGGGAAAATATCACTTTATGGAGACTAAATGGATTGTCTTAGGCCACAGGGTGAGCAACCGTGATATTTAAGCTGATAGATCCAAGATTGTAGTTATCTCTAAACTTACACCCCCTTCTTCTATCAAGGGCGTTCATGCCTTCCTTGGGCATGCGGGTTTTTATCAGAATTTCATTTGTGACTCTAAGATTTCCAAACCATTGAACAATCTCCTCCAAAAAGATACCCCTTTTGTGTTTGACAAAGCTTGTATGGCCAGTTTCTTTGTTTGAAAGATGCTCTCACTTCTACCCCTATCATTAGGGACCCTGATTGGTATTTGCCCTTTGAGTTAATGTGTGATTTGATTGATTATGTCGTTAGTGATATTCATGGAAATGTGTTTATAATTAGCGCCATGTAATTTACTCTACATCTAAAACATTGGATGACACTCAATGGAATTACACAATTAGTAAAAAGGAAATGCTTGGCATAGTATATGCCTTTGACAAGTTTCGCTCATATTTGGTATGGTCCAAAGTCATTGTTTACATAGACCATGTGGTCATTTGATAGTTGATGACTAAAAATGATGCCAAACCTCAACTTCTTCATTAGGTCCTTTTACTTCAAGAATTTGACCTTGAAATCCTTGACAAGAAAGATTTTGAAAATGTTGTTGCTGACCATCTTATCCACCTTGACTTTTTTGATGATGATGGAATTTCAATTAATGAATCTCTGACAATCCTTAAATGTGGGTCCAAGAATGGAGTCATGTCTAGGTTATCAGACATTAGAAATTTATAATACCCAAATGTTTAAGACATCCTACAACTAGAACATGGTCGAAATAGTTCGGGGTCGAACACAAGGATAGGAAGAACGATGTTTCAGAACTCAAGTTTCACTTGTCTAAGCACGCTAAAAAACGTCAAAGGATAAGATTTTGATATAACAAGAAAAAATTATAAAGAATCAAACTAAAATCTTATCTCCAAGGGGAGTTACCAGAAGAATTAGTGTTTTAAGGTTTATCAATTTTTATAGAGGTTTTGTATATTGGAAACCGAGGAGATAAAACTATCGTCGGGGTAAAGCACGAAGGAGGAAAACTTAAACATAACAAGTGGAAGTAGAATACACCTTGCACCCTCTTCTCTCAAAGAGGATGCCTCTGACTATGCACCAATTCTCTCTCAATAGTATTGGACATAGACTAGAGCGGAAAGATATGTCGGGGAAACCCTGATCCAGGGTAATCTCATACACCCAAACCAGACCAAACTCTAGAGTTTATGACATCCTTCTCTCGAAGGAGTCAAAATGAGAAACACAATTTGATAGCTAGTCAAAAGCGTGATACAAACAGAAGAGACTACGCTCAGATGGTATAAAGAAATCATCCAAAAAAGAGGAACCATACACAGGACAACATGAGATAAATTCTACAATTTCCATAAGCATAAGGAGGTAAAAAGGTTTAGTTACAATGCAATAGTAAATGAAAGTAAATTGTTGAAATAGGGAAGATAGGTATCGACCTCCTTGATGTAGGAGGTCGATATACATAGCAGCGGACCCCTAAGATAAACACTAACCCAGTACCGAGCAGGAACTTTATCGGGATATGGTCGTGTCATGTTCTTGACTATATCGGGTCGTGAACCGTGATGGGTAATGGGTGTATCAGGAAGGGACTCCCTGCCCGATATGGTTGTGTCAGGCTGTAGGCCCTATCGGGCAGCAACCATGACGAGTAAGCCATATCGGGTCCGTTGTGTCATGTTAGGACATGTGTTGGGTTAGCTTAATCTTAGGTTCTCGGTTCCTCATGTTGGGTATAGATGGGTGAGCCATATTGGGTTGAAGCCCAACTAGAGACCTGACATGTTTAAAGTAGCCTTGAAGGTCGTGTCGCGCTGCTGCTGCTACCAGATCAAGTTCTAAGTGAACTCCTCCCGTCCCTCTCGGGTTGGGGATGTGCTCACCTAGTATTTCCTGGCAGGCCTGGGAACTCGACGCACTAGCTCCTTTATGCTCTAAGAGTTAGTTCTTCTAGGGTTCTGACCCGTCCCATCGGAGTCTTGTACTTGCTATTTATAGGCAGCGGTTGGTGGGAGTTGCGGCCTTCGTTGGGCCATGTGTCTTTTGTCTGCTCTGTTAATGTGGCTTTGGGAGAGGGTCGACACGTCTGTCGCCCGACATGGCTGGCGGAGGCCGTCGCGTGCCGGGTTGCGAGTAAATCACACCAGATCGTGTCAGGTAAAGACTCTGGTGGGATGGTGTAGCAAGGGGTGGTTGTGTCGCGTGATAGAATATGTCGACCGACAGATCATGGCGAGCAAGGCTCCTTGTTGGGTAAATAACATTCAGACTGTCAGGGCTCCTGCATGACGCACTCGTACCGGATTGCTGCCATATCGAGCAGTGACTGTGATGGGTAAAGGGTATGTCGCTTCGCTGGTTGATGGGTCGGGACGGGTAACTTGTCGTGGATGGGCCGAGACTGACCCATTAGCATTCTTTTGGTGGGAAAATAAGAGAAACTCTGCAACAGATAGGAAATGTTGTCAGGAGCATAGTGGGCATGATTTCTATTCAATAAATGAGATAAAACAAAGAGGAAGTAAGGTTTGGAGGAAGTTTTGATAGTAAAATATAAGCTCTAACAGACATAAAATGGGTGTTATCAACCCCCCCAAAATTAGCATTTGATTGTCCTCAATCAATCTGTACTTATTTTAAAACTTTGTTTGTGATACTTCTTCAAAATGAAACGCAGTCTTCGGAGAAGGGGTTAAAAGAATTTTTGAGATGTCCTGAAGAAAATTACGTCTGATACGAGCAATGGACTTTATTTTTCCTACCTTATTTAAGAAAAATTTCTCTTCAGCTTCGGTGAGACTTTTGGTGCATGATTTTGAAGTTAGCTTTCACACCAAATAGCTTGGGAGTAGAAGGTGGGGTTTTTGGGAAGGCTTAAGGCTTTTTGGGTTTTTCTTGTTTCCCATTGGCCCATCCAGGTAAGGGTCTGTTAACGGGCAAGTGGTCCCTGCAGTCCAAGCCAGGTGGCTTTAGAGCAGTGATTTCACATCCTACATACCACTACCTCGGATCTACCATGCCTAAAGATGGGTATTTTTGGAAAGACAAGTATTTTTTTCATTTTTTTTTGGCACAACTCTCATGCTTTTATTCGCTCTCATAAAGCATTCCTCTCTTTTTGGGATTTTTATGGGTAGGGAAAAGAAAACGAGTTTATTGTTTGGGCAGCTTTTTCCTTCACATGCACATCTCTTAGCTATTGCGAGATTATTTTTCAAAGTTGGTGTAGAAAAGTTTTAGCCTTTATTGTTTGAGATTGCATTTTCAAAAGAGAAAAATAGAAATAATCACCGCCTTAGATACAGAGAGAACAAACTGGAAGAAGTTGTACCAAATTTTTACTATAAAGTGTTTTGTACAGTTTTTGAGAGACAAGCAGTTGTGTATGTGTTGTTTTCTATCAATCATTTTTATACATGTATATACATAGTATGTTAAGAAAAGAAAAAGAGCAAGAAGGGGAAAAAATAGTACCTCCCTCACTGATGCTATGGAGTACCCCCCCCCCAAACTTACCCCACACTCTATCCCAGAGTTGTGAGATAAATAGGGAGGGATAGGCATAGATCAATGAGGGTTTAGCAAATGTGGGCTCCCTCTGCAGATAAGAGCTCCATCACATACTCTCCATGTTTAATGTGGTAGCTTATGTTGTGGATCTTATCTGACGTCTTTTTTAGGGCTATCGTGCAGTAGATCCAATGCAGTACGTAGACACCACAATCATTTGATAATGAAACTTGTTGAGGATTGCGGTGACCGTATTGGAGTTCGTGCCACTTGGCCGTCAGGTTTTCTAGATACGGATGGATCAAAGACACCACCTCGACATAATATTTCCTTGCTAAACGCTCAAGGGATGTACACTCTGTCAGATAGTCATTGTTGGCGTCAGAGCTGTTGTAGAAGAAACTGGCGCATGGATGGGTGTACACCATCAGGAGCGTCCAGTGGTATGTGTGGCAGACACTTCTTCATTTGGAGCTGAAACAACTAGCATGCTCTTGTTTCATCAGCCAGGTACATGTCATTGAACAACATTGGATGGGCGATGTAGGCGTGTTCAAACTTATTCTGTAGGATGGGGATGTAACCTGACACCACCATCATTCCCTTGACTATGTCTCGCAGGTCATTGAGGAGGACCACTGCGTTATCCTTTTCATATATGACGTCTACGTTGTTTGAATCAGCAAGTCTGAGAAGAATTTCATTGACATGTTCCTAAGATAGAGATGTGCATGTGAAACGATCGAAATTGCTGATTAGGGATTCAGAGATGGCAGGCGAAGCAGACTCGCCTTCAGTAGTGTCGTCTTCAGTGGCGAGTGCAGTTCGCAAAACTTCTATCTTCTTGCTTGTCCCGTAGACGTCTGCACTCTCGACTTCTTCCCTTGGAGGGTTGCCATGTTAGAAGATTCAGATTCAACATCTATCTCCAGCAACTCCTCTGGAAGCTCTACATCTGAGAAATAGTGCTTGTCCTTGATTAGCAACAGCGTGCATATGCTTCTCAAATGATCAAAGTCTTGATCATGGAGTTGCCTTACATATCTAAAGATGTTTAGCAGCTCCATGGCACGTAGGACGATGAAGGCACTATTTCTTCTCCCCGGCTCTTCTTGGACTGGGGAGTCTCAGATGGCGTAGAAGTTCTAGACGTTGCTGTGGTGTTGGATTCCTTGCCTGATTACACGGTGAAGATGCAAAGGAAGAAGTCTGACGTGCTTGTTTTTGGGGCGTACAAAGATGTGTCCTCTGTGTGGTACCTCCACGGTGCAACAGTTGAGGAGTGTGACATCATGGTTGAGGAGGTCTGCCACGTAGAGGAACCAATGCTTCTTAAGCTTGTAAGGGGCCAACACCAGGTGTGGATTGTGCTCTTTGATATGCTTCAGTATGTCGACCAGCTACTTTGAGTCGTACACCCCTTCTAGTAGTCTTCTTGCCAAGGCTGGGGTGGCATTATAGAATGGATGTCGGTCTGTCCTGATGGCGACATTCTCAAGCATCGTTCCTTCAAGAACCCTGAAAAGAATCTTCCCTACAATGGCTTCTTAGCGGAACATTCCTTGGAGTGCTCTACATCGTACTGAGAAGTATCTGTCACTCCAGACAATGACTTCTTCATCTTGCTATGGCCTCCGGACCATATTCAGCAATTTTTGGTCCTGGATTGGCAGGTAGTCGATGGTGCGCCTATCAAAATCTGCCATCTCGAAGACAGGGATCTCTAACGGTGTAGAAAACACATCTGCCATCAAAGTCCTCACTCTAGGGGGCTGCTCAGTGATCGAGCAATATAGATTGCCCCCTTCTCCCTCGCATTCTTCAGATGAACCCTCTGCTCGGCTTATAGATATTTCTTCTTCGTCTTCAGTTGGGTCTAGCGGGGGTGAGGGAGCAGATGTGTCAATGTCGCGGGCACTCTCTTGTCCTGCGGGAGTCCCGTTGATGGTTTTGTTCATCGTCTTTTCCTCGGGCATTGTGGAGGGCCCGCTGGAGGTGGATGATGACGATGAGCCAGAGGAGGATGATGACGATGATGGTGGAGAGTCAGAGGCTGGCAGTGATGGCAATCTCCTAGGACGCCTTGAGCGGTGGTGGTCTTCCCTTTCGTCCAGCCTTTGCTCGATGGCATCGAGCCATTGGAGCTCCGTCTACATCATGTTATTCAACACCTCTAGTTGGCCGAGGAGACCAACTAGAGTCAGTAGCTAATGCTCCTACTCATTCAGCCTCCTCTGGAAGACCTGAAACTTGTGGGTTAGGGAAGCAAATGTAGTTGTGTGGTTGCTTGTTACCTCCCACAAGTTATCAAACTCGAAGCCGAAGGCTTGTCCCAATGAGGAGGGGATTGCCACTGATCGACTTTGGCTTTGTGATGTTCTCCTCATTTTTTTGGTGGCGCGACCCAATGAATAAGCATTTTTTATCAGTGTCGAGTCGGCCTAGATTGTCCACGAGGGTGTAGCTTCTGGACGGGGCGTTGGCACCCTTGTGGTTGCCTCCGCCACCTCAGCTTGGATCATGGAGAAGGTTCTGGAGTAGTCGGATGATGATCGACCATCTGACTCTCGGCGTCCTCCTCCATAGAGACTGCCAGCGTAGATGGTGGCGGTGTCAGTGTTGGATGTACAGCCCTGAGCTCTACCTCTAGGAGCTTAGCGAACACCTCGTCACTGGTGTCCGACTGCACCAATGCCTCCTCCATTTCTGGCAGGGTTGAAGCTTCAAGCGTTGCGGCTATTTTATCTACCTCAGCAGCCTCCGGGGCTATGACCGTTGTAGCATCCCCGATTGTGTTGATGACCTCCCCGATGGTCGACACTTCTTCTGTAGCCACAATGGGTGTTGTGGTGGTTGTCACGGCTGGTTCAGTGGTGGCAAAAGTGACCACTGGAGCAGTGGCTGCTAGCTGTGTGGGGATGACGGTTGGTTCGGCGGTGGCAGTGACCGGCAAGTCTTTGATGATGACTGCTGATGATTTGTCCCACCGATCTTCGAGGGGTGCATGCTTTCCTCTTGCAGCCATATTTTTCTAGATGGCCCTCATGATGGCATAGCTGGCTTCAGTGATTGCAGCTTCAATCTCTTCTTTTGTGAAGACCAGCTTCTCCACATTGTAGTTGATGCAGAGTGGGAGGGGTAGGAGGATATTTGTCCTTGTGAACTTGTAGAAGAAGTGGTGACCCTCCTTCTTGATGATGTTTGCCCTTGTGAGGAACTTGATATCAATCTTTTCGTTGCCCCGAGTGCGTGACAGGATGAGCGGCTCCTTTAGGTAACCCAGCCCTACTGCGATCAGGTTGGCGATCCCCCCCCATGTTGTACTCTTTGGTGGCATCCTTTATTGGGTGCAGTCGATTTAGCAGGAACCTACCCAAGTTGATCGAATTTCCCTCCATCATACACCAGATGAGATGGAGCTCTTCAGTATACAAGTTGCTTGTTTCATACTTACTTAAGAGGAGGCTTGCCACAATCTTATGTATAATCCTCCAGAAGCACGAGTGAACAGCCGCCGCCTTTTTCCTCAGTTTGAAAGAGGATTCTCCAGACAGCTTCCTCCAGAGCGTGACGGGGTTAAATCCATCATCTTCGGTAATCCGGGCACCGTTATTCAACATCTCCTTTTTAGCCTCATTGGAAGACAATATCTCATTTAGCAGTGTTTCTGAGATGTCATGATCAGCGTTGTAGAGACGCCCTAATAATCTATCTGCTCCGCCAAACTTTTTGGTCTCTTCAGGGGTATTTGGAACTCGAAGGAGAGAGGAGATGAACTCCTTGGTGAGCATGGTGTAGGAAGCGGTGTAGTTGAAGCAAATCTTCCACAGTCTGGAGGCTACTAAGACGTTCTCAAGTCTATCAAAGATGTCGATTTGGCAGAAGGATGCTTGGTGGCAGAACCGGGTTGGGAGGTAGATCTTTGCCGCCAACTCCATGTAGCACCATTGGTACTCTTATTCTCTGGGCACAAGGCGGCCCGATGAGTGGGCCACGGTCTCTGGTTCTGCCGTTGTTGTAGGGGTTGGGGCTCCTTCTATTTTGGGTCGCTTCTCGGCCTTAGAGGGTCTGACCATCTCAGGGTTCAGGCGTTTCTGCTCAGTGGTGGCTTCATTTGTGGCCTCGGGGTTGATCCTCTGGCCTTTCCCATCAACTTAGACGGCAGTTTTCTTGGTGTGGGCCATTTTCTACAAAGATTAAACAAAGAGATTAAGTTAAAATAAGTTGTTCGATCAAACTGTGTTGCCTGATATTGGGTAGAAGGCCAAAACGAGTGTGTCGCCCGATACAAGTTGGGTGATACACTTAAAACTTATATCGGTTCAGGCACTTATAGAAAACCTATTGTGTGATAAGTGAATGCTCGTTACTTAGAAGTAGATGTGTTTTTCACATGGTACTTGACACAATTTGATATCGGGCACGAGGTAAAAACATCGCACAGGTGAGCTTGGCATCAAGGGAATGATAAGGTTTGGGCAATATGATTTAAGTGACAGACCGATATTGGGTGACATCCTCAAAACTGAACTTGCACAGTATAGATACCCGATAGGGTGTCGCACAACATGGGTGTCGCGCGGTATAGGTGAAAACATGATAACGCTGCAATCATAAAGGACGTGTGATGCACTATGTCGAGCGATACTTGTGTCGCCTGGCACAGACTAAAGTGTTGCAAAAACAAACTGAACGATACAGTCGTCATCGTGAGCTCAAGGTCTTTACCCGATATCAACGTGTTTGTCATCGTGTCACATGACCCGGGTGTCGCATGGCACAGGCGAAAGGCGATGTAAAACAAAATGGTAGGAAGGCTGACAGGCCTATCGTGTGACAAAAGGAAACATGGTATGCATTAAAAAGAGTCTACCCAATATGGGACAGAACGTGATACGGTCGCATGATAAGGTTTGACCAATACAGACTACGCGACACAAAGTCACACGATAAGCAGGGTGCCACGAGTTTTACCTGTATCGGGCAAGAGGAGATGGAACGCGATACGAAGGTCGATACACAAAGGATGGCATGGGATCTTTGAAAGGTGAAGAGAATGCACGATACGGGAGCAGAAAGCAGGTAATTCGGTAGTCGGACACAGTTAAACTCGAGTTACTATATATAGCCGGCTGCGAGTGGGGTAAAATGGGTAAAAACTAGGATACGTGTCGCGCATGCTTGAAAATTGTCTTCTAGAGCACGGTAAAACCTATCTAATTTGTCGCTCATGAAGATTTCAAGAAGGCTTTACATCGTGCGGCACATGTATCAGGCGGCAATGATGTGTCGGCTGATATGTGTTCCCCGGTGTAGCGTAATGCGCTGGGCAATAAGTCTTCCGACATGGGTGTCAAGAAGTCGGTTAAATCTTACAAGCATGGGGCATGCAAGCCGATACAGCCTGGGCGATACGGCAACCCAGGCCTTTTATTTTGCAACACATCTTTTTCCCGGCACGCCTGTGCAAAACTGTGTAACACTGAATCTAAGGGGTCACCCGATACTCATCAAGGTGGGTTGGGCGACTCAGCTATCACATAACTTGCCGCACTGAACAAAAGCAAGGAAAAAGGTATCATTCATGCTTGATATGCTAGCAAAGGGCATAAAGAAAAAACAAAAACAAGGATAGAAAAACTAAATATCATAATGCACTTGATGGGTAAAACATCATTGGCCTAAGTGTAAACTTTAGCCTCAGACACTATTACTCACCAAGTCAAATAAAACTAAGTCGGTGACCCATGAAACAGAGTTTGCGCTCATGGAACGGGCACAGACTCGGGCCTTATTACAATGAGATTGTTCATAATGTTCTTTGCAGGAAAAGGAAATAACATCCTATTCTAGGAATGTAAAAGCTTGGGCTGCCTCCCGAGGAGCACTGTGGTTCGCGTTGTCAGCTCGACATCTCTAAATCATGTTGTGTTTCTTTGGTAAGTGCAGCTTTGGCATCCTCCAGGGGTATCTCGGATCTCCTCACAAAGGCTTCATCTTCATAGAACCTTTTGACCCAGTTTCCGTTGATTGGAAAAACTTTCGTTGGATCTTCTTGATCATATAGCTCGATCATCCCAGATGGGTATATCTTTGCTACTATGAATGGTCTGGACCACCTGGTCTGCAATTTTCCTAGAAAAAGACAAATAGAAGATTTAAACAATAAGACTTTATCAGGCATGGAACGAGCTTCCGAAGGTTGCTCATCCGTGACTTGTTAGAAGAAAAGATGGCTTGAAAAGGTGAGAAAGTACCTGGAAAGAAAGAAAAGTGTAAAGGTATTAGTAAGTTGTATGAACTATGTGTAGTAAATATTTCCAATATTATATGCATATGTACAAAGTTTTTGGCAAAGTGCAAGAAAAACTAGAGTTTGTAGAATGGTTTTCATTGCTTATCCCCGACAACGGTGCCAAAAAGTTGACAAGCCTTAAACGTGGGTCCAAGAATGGAGTCATGTCTAGGTTATCAGAATTTAGAAATTTATAATACCCGAATGTTTAAGACATCTTGCAATTAGAACAGGGTCGAAATAGTTTGGGGTCGAACACAGGGATAGGAAGAACGGTGCTTCAGAACTCAAGTTTTACTTGTCTAAGCACGTCAAAAAAGGTCAAAGGATAAGGTTTTGATATAACGAGAAAGAATTATAAAGAATCAGACAAAAAACCTATCTCCAAGGGGAGTTACCAGAAGAATTAGTGTTTTAAGGTTTAGCAATTTTTATAGAGGTTTTGTATATTGAAAACTGAGGAGATAAAACTATCATCAGGGTAAAGCATGAAGGAGGAAAACTTAAACATAACAAGCGGCAGCGGAATACATCATGCTCCCTCTTCTCTCAAAGAGGATGCCTCTGACTATGCACCAATTCTCTCTCTCAAGAGTATTGGACATAGACTAGAGTGGAAACATATACTAGGGCAACCCTGATCCTGGGTAATCTCATACACCCGAACCAGACCAAACTCTAGAGTTTATGACATCCTTCTCTCAAAGGAGTCAAAATGAGAAACATGATTCGATAGCTAGTCAAAAGCATGATTCAAACAGAAGAGACTAGAGCTTAGATGCTATGAAGAAATCATCCAACAAAAAGGAACCATACACAGGACAACATGAGATAAATTCCACAGTTTCTATAAGTATAAGGAGGTAAAAAGGTTTACTTACAATGCAATAGTAAATGAAAGTAAATTGCTGAAATAGGGAAGATAGGTATCAGCCTCCTTGACGTAGGAGATCGATATACATAGCGGCGGACCCCTAAGATAAACGCTAACCCGATACTGGACAGGAGTCCTATCAGGATACAACTGTTTTGATTTCTTGACCGTGTCAGGTTGCAAACCGTGATAGGTAATGGGCATATCGGGAAGGGACTCCCTGCCTGATATGGCCGTGTCGGGCAGCAGTCGTGATAGGTAAGCCATATCGGGTTCAGTATCGTGTCGTGTTAGGACATGTGTCAGGTTAGCTTAATCTTAGGTTCTCGGTTCCTCGTGTCGGGTATAGATGGGCAAGCCCTCTCAGATTGAAGCCCAGCTAGAGACCCATCATGTTTGAAGTAGCCTTGAAGGTTGTGTCGCGTTGTTGCTGCTACCAAGTCGAGTTCTAAGTGAAATCCTCCTGTCCCTCTCGGGTTGGGGGTGTGCTCACCTAGTATCGCCCGGTAGGCCTGGGAACTTGATGCACTAGCTCCTTTATGCTCTAAGAGTTAGCTCTTTTAGGGTTCTGACCCATCCCATCAGAGTCCTGTAGCTACTATTTATAGGTAGTGGCTTGTGGGAGTTGTGGCCCTCATTGGTCCACGTGTCCTTTGTCTGCTCTGTTAATGTGGATTTGGGAGAGGGTTGACACATCTGTCACCTGGCATGGCTACGGAGGCCGTCGCGTGCCGGTTTGTGAGTAAATCACACTACATTGTGTTGGGTAAAGACTCTGGTGGGCTGTTGCACCGAGGGGCGGCCGTGTCGCGCGATGGACTCTGTCGACCGACAGATTGTGGTGGGCTAGGCTCCTTGTTGGGTAAATAGCATTCAAACCGTCAGGCTCCCGCGCAACACACCTGTGTCAGGTTGCTGCTATATCGGGCAGCGACCGTGACGGGTAAAGGGTGTGTTGCTTCGCCAGTTGATGGGTCGGGATGGGTAACTTGTCGTGGATGGGTCTGGACGAGCCCATTAGCATTCTTTTGGTGGGAAAATAAGAGAAACTTTACAAAAGATAGAAAATATTGTCAGGAGCATAGTTGGCATTATTTCTATTCAATAAATGAGATAAAACAGAGAGGAAGTAAGGTTTGGAGGTAGTTTCGATAGTAAAATATAAGCTCTAGCAGCCATAAAATGGGTGTTATCACTCTCTCCCTGATTTTAAATTGTTAAAAATGGAATGTCAATATCCTTGGTTTGCTGATTATGTAAATATTCTAGCCGCATGTGTGTTCACCCTGAATATAAGGGACATTCTGAGGCTAATTTTTTGCATGATGTGAAAAAATGCTATTGGGATGACCCATATCTTTTTAGATTGTGTTCTGATGGCCTTTACCACATGTGTGTCATTGAGGAAGAGGCGCATGACATACTTGGGTAGTGCCATTCTGGCCCCACTGATGGGGACATGAGCTCTTAGAAAGCTACTAGGAGTGTCTTACATTCTAGTCTTTTCTGACCCTTTCTATTCTAGGATTCATACTATTTTGTCCTTACTTGTGATGAATGTCAAAGAACTGGAAATATATCTAAGAGAAACCAAATGTCCATGACTTTTTGGCAAGAGATTGAAATCTTCAATGTATGGGGAGTAGATTATATGGGCCAATTTCCTTCTTCTTGTGGGTACAAGTACATGTTGGTGGTTGTAAATTACGTTTCCAAATGGGTTAAAGCCATCCCCACCAAACCCTGTGATTCCAAACCTATCAAGAAACGTTTCAAATACATTATTTTTTTGAGATTTGGGTTACCTTGTACCATAGTTTCTGATGGAGGTTCCCATTTTTAGAGAAAAGTTTTGAGTCCTTGTTGAAACATTATGGAGTCCATCACAACATTGCCACCCCTTACCACCATCATACTAGTGGTTAAGTTGAGGTGTCAAATAGGCAAATCAAGTCCATCCTAGAGAAAATGGTCAATCGCACTAGGACTGATTGGGCTTTGAAACTCAAGGATGCCTTATGGGCATATAGAACTATCTACAAAACCCCCATAGACACCACCCCATTCAAATTGATTTATGGAAAATCTTGTCAGCTACCCATAGAATTAGAACATGAGGCCAATTGGTCCATCAAAACTTTTAACTTTGACTAATCTACTATAGGTGAAAATCATTTTTTGCAAATGCAAGAGTTAGATGATCTCGGGATGACAACATATGAAAATGCTATAATTTAGAAAGACAAAACCAAACTATGACATGATGGCAATATTAGATGAAAATATATTAGGGAGGGTGACCAAGTTTTAATGTACAGTTCCAAGTTCAGACTTTTTCTTAGAAAACTTAAATCTAGATGGTATGGGTCCTACCTCGTCAAGTGTGCCTATCCTCATGGCACTTTTCTTCTTTGGGATAAAGTATTAGGTGAGTTTAAGGTTAATGGACATAGGTTTAATGGTACACCACCGTCGAGGACTTTCAATCTTCTGAGGCACATCAACTCTTTTTAGTCAAAGGCATGAACCTACATGAACCCCCACCTCTCCATCCTAAGCCTAAAATGGCTCCATGATATGGCTTTGTTAGGACTTCAACATTAAACTATGTGCTTATTGGGAGGCAACCCAATCATTTACTTTTTTCAAAAAAAATCTTCTATAATTGTTTGGCTAAACTCTATTATTTAAATTGCAGATTCATTTTATCAATTAAAAAAAATGCTATACAACCTACCATTCAAACAGATGAAGGCAAGGAATTCTGCCCAGCTAGATGCTCATCTAGTGAAGGCGATACAACCATCACAATCTTTGAGGCTCACACTCCCAAACACATGGCCTTTTGAATTTTGAAATTCAAATGGCAACATAAACCTTGTAGTCGCTTGTGTGGCATGTACGAGACGGACATCTCGAACCCAGGATATGCATTCAAAAGAAGTTAAATTTGTGTGGCCATTTTTAAATTTGAAGAGTCCCCTCGACCACCTAAAATTCCAGATATTTGTTTGGAATTTCCTAGAATGGCATCTCGTTTCTTCAACTTTCTTATAAAATAAGCAAGTCGGGGTCATTACTTCACACCACAATCCTTTTCCTCCTCCCCGAGCTTTAGTAACGGTGAAGACACCTCTAGCTAACTGTTTTGCACCGAGAATCCCCATGACCTCCTCTGACCAGTCTGTCGCTTCCAAACTATCTCACACCCTACGCCCAGCCGGCTCACCAGCCCCAACGAACCTCACCGAAGGGCCATCTCGCCTCGGACACGGGCATCCCACCACTTCTTCAACCCCCTTTTCTTCTTCGCCATCTCACCACCTCTCACACCTTCTCACAGTGCCACACACAACCTAGATGACCACCTCATTAGGTGAGACTCCTGCCTCGTCCCATTCCAATGTTGTCTATTTCCTTTTCTTCCCCTCCCTCTTTTCACTAAGATAGCCATATCATCACCAAGACATCCATCTCACCATCACCTTTAGCTGATTCCCCAACAACATATTCTCTTTGTCAGATGTGAATCTAGACGACCGCTTTATCTGACCCTGACGATCATTTTGTCTGCTTCAAGTGATCATTTGGACCACTCTAAATGCCCATTTTGTGCCCACCACAGTAGCCATTCATCATTCTGAGGGAGGGTCACACCACAGTTTCCTTGACCACTTCTGCAAGGGCAAGTAGCCTGCCAAAAAGATGGTTTCTTGTGAACCACCTCATCACTCTATCGCATGTAGTGGTATCCAGTTCTGGAAGCCTACTGGCAAATCCTATCCTGAAGTGGCTGAGAAAATTTAACATGACATCGACGAGTTCGATTCAATCCAGGAGGTCGAGAGAGGACAATCTACATCTCGTCCTGATTCAGACTCTATAGGGCCACATCCACCCTGCATAGCCCCTACCTCGGGGAACTATGCTCAGTTTATCAGCACCACACACTATGCCAGGTTCAAGGAGACTATTTTGATTGGTGTCTCTCTTCCTTATTGGGCCTTGGTCGTCACCCTTGACACACTTGGCATTTGGGAGGTTGTAGATAACATCTTGAGGAAAAATCATATACTTCTTTTCTCATATCAGGTCACTTCGATGTATAGTGGCCTCACCTTGGAGTTCATCACCAGCTACCTCTGTCTCCAAGACTCATGGGGCAACTCTGCCAAAAAGTTGACCTCCATGATACTTGATGGAGGTGATTGTTATCGTCTCACTTGATCCATGGAGGGCCTCTACGACGTTCCTCCTGACAACTACAATGTGGAAAAGTTGTGGGCAGACATCACCGAACTTCCACCCAAGCTACTCGGTAGCATGAAGGTGTTACAACCCCAACTTTTGGGTTCATTTGGTGAGAAATGTGATTTCTCATATTAAATATATTGGAACAATAATGAAATAATTTGTTTTGAATAAATGAGTTTTGTTTACAATAGCCTTGTTGGTTGTTTTGTGGGCTTTATTGGCTATTGGGCCCAATAAGAAGGAAAAGACAACATGAAGGCTATTATTAATAAGAAATGGAGAAAAGAAAAATGTAGAAACCTCTAGAAGTCAAAAGAATGTAATCCAAAGGTGGATTTCGTGCCTCTTGGGTTCCTTGGGTTCTGAGGAGTCTAAAGTTGCAAAGATAATGCAAAAAGAAAACAAAATATCAATTAAATATTTCTTTATTAAGAAAGAAATTGAAAATAATGATAAAATGTGGGAAATAAGTGAAAAGAGGTATAATTGAGTTACCATTGGTGGATTTTCATATCCAAAGGATTCCAAATTTTAAAAGGAATGCCAATGAAGAAAATAAAAAGAAATATAAAGAGAAATCCTCAAAGAGAGATATTTTAATAAGAAATAAACAAGATAATGAGAAATAATGAATATAGATGCATCGAGAAGGATAATAAGTATCCTTAAAAAAGAATTTCAAAATATTAGATTTTCTTGGGGTCCAAGGAGCCCCAATGGAGAAAAAGAAAGAGAAAAGGAAAATAATAACAAAATAAGAAGATAATGTAATACATCATTAATGACTTTTTGATAATATCAAAAAGAGATGTTATTTGCTTTAGAGGCTATTTCAAAATTGTTTTAGAGGCTATTTCCTTTTGCAATTCGAAAAGTAGTATAAGTTATCAACTTTAATGAATTGAAGATTAAGAAACCCTATTTTGAGATTATTAATGTAATTAGTAGAGTTTAATGGATGATTAAAGTTGACATTAGCTTGTTAATCATGAAAAGATACATTAAGATAAAAAAAAGGATGAAATTTGCACGTAATTGGTTTAATTTAGAAGTTCATGTGCATAAATATGCTTTAATGGGCCTTGAAACCTTAATATTAGTAAATGTGACTCTTAATGGCTTTAGTTGTTCAATTTCATGATTAAAGTTGAGATATGATAATTTTAAGCTATTTCGAGTATAAAGGTTCCTAAATGTGGATAAATACCTTAATGTAGTAATTAGGGTTTTCTAATGGATAAAGGTAGAATTAATGACAAATAGAGTTCATGTGTGATTTAGACCATAATGAACTATGAATTGATGATAAATGAGCATAATGATCTTGTCATGGATTAAAAGGATAAAAATGGTAGCTTTAATGTAAAAGAGGCTTAATGGACTTAATTGATGGTTAATTATGCTTTTTCTGAAATTAGGGTTTATGAGTAATTGTATAAAATTAGGGTTTAAAATAGTTAAAGATGAAGGGAAACCCTAATTGCAATGGAAACCATAAAAGTGGACTAGAAACCCTAGTAAGAGAGCTAGGATTAGTAAATCTTGATGGCATGATTAATAATAGGAAATTGTATGCATATTTCCAGATCTCATAATGTGCTTGCTTGCCTACTTGGATTTCTTGATTGGATTATTCTATCTCAAATCAGCCTGACAGGTATGTGGTTACGCTTATGGATAATCACTTTAGTTTCACGACGATTCCCAAATGTTTTTATCAGTTGCCTGAAAATAACTGCTTGGATGACTTTTATTTCATGCAACTATAAAGTGACTATGATTATCACTATAAATATATATATATATATATAACTGGCTTAGATTCGGGTCCTCCTCTATGGCTTTGCAAAGGCTAAAAAAAAGGGTAACCTAGAGCAAGGTCTAGGTTATCAAGAGTTAGGGATTGGGCAAGTAGTGCCATGCAACTCTTTAGCGCACCATGAGTTAAGGAGTGGGTTACCTACGGGTAGTGCCATGTGACTCAACCCTAGAAATTGATTCACCTGTTAGGTAGGATCATGAGGGGTTTAATGGGGATCTACCATAAGGAAGTTAGCATACAGGTCCACTACAGGGACAACGCAGAGGATAGGGTATGTATCCATCACGCAGTTATATTTAAAATGTAAAGTTGTTTTTTAACCTGTAATTGACTGCAATATGTTGTTATGGTTAATTGCATGATTTTTGTTTCCTCCACATACTAGCATAATAGCTTTATGTTGACCGATGTTTTGTTTGTCGGTGTTTTAGGTTCAAGTGAAAAGAATAAATAGTAAAGTGGCATATGCGGAATTAAATGAGAATTAAAGTACAAAGGAGGATTAGTTATAATAGACTCCAGATGTGGATCAAAGTAGATATCCAAGTTTTTGAAAAAGGTATGCAAAGTTAATTTTTATTACAGCCTTTCAGTTTAGTTTAGTAGAATTTGATAATTGTTATTGATTATTTGTTGAACCTTTGATCCAGAAATTGGGATAACGGCTCTGACCTCTTGGTCTCCCTTAATTGGGGGTTACTGGGAAGTAGGGTCATTACATTTTTTATCAAAGTGTAGGTTCCTCATTTAATCTTTAATAATTATTAATTTTGCAAACTCTATAGAACCCAAGGGAGTTATTAGAGGAATTTCCAAAAGACAGAGGTGTCTAGAAAAGGATCACGTTCATGGGATGGCAATATTTTCCTCCACACCGCTAGTCGGAATACGAGGACTCCCGGATTAGTGTGACTTCCTGGCCAATGTCTCAGGATTTGACTCGAAATAAGATACCTTTCAAACTCTCTCATCTTGTTCATCCCTTCTCAACTCAAATGCTATTACGGACCTTAAGGATTAGGGTTTTCTCTCTTTTCCTCACCCTCTTGAGGTATCGGTAAGGTTGATAAGGTCTGAGGAATCCTCCACCAAATTAATGAAAAGCATGTAAATAATATGTCATGGACATAAGCTTAATAGATTAAGTGTAAACTAAAGAATAGATACATGCTTAGGTCGTATGACATAAGTTGTCATGCCCTCAGGAGAGACCTGAAGCTAGACCTTCTTGTCAGAAGGATAAGTAAAGAGAGTTAGTCTTGAAGGTAGAGACCTCCATTATAAGTTGAGACCTGGCACATCCTCTGAGAATTATGTTAACCCTAACCCTAAGTGAAGGTTAGAGAGAGATATGACATGATGAGTTAGATATCATGGTAGACCATGTGTTTGGATGAACATGCCTTGGATGCCATATGAGCCATGAGAGGTTGGATGACCGAGTACCTTTGGCGACCCAACCCTGGGAAGGGGCGTGCATGTTAGAGTGAAGGATAGCTCCTTAATTGATGAGGTTAGAGAAGAACCTATGGAAACCCCATGAGCTTATATGAGCATGGCATAGTAGGCACCCAGAATACGTCAGTAGTGCGAGCAGTAGGTTGAAACCCTGGCCAAGGGAGTATGTTGGATAGCTGATGAGAATAAGCATAAAGGGCTAGGGATAACCTTGAGCAAAAATAAGTTTGAACATAGGCTTCACCCACGTAGAGGTATACTTGTGAGCTTGATCCATCTTCATGGAGAGAGGACCTTTAGTATAAGGTTAGTTGTGGAGTTAGCTCTAGAGAGAGAGAGCAGGACCCAAGCAAGAATGTTGGAAGCCTAGACTCTGAGATATGAGGAAAAGTGGGGAGTTGAGGATGATGCGACCTAAGTGGATGATAGTGGTTGGCTCATGCTTGATCCTGGAGGCTGATGATATCTTGGTTTCCATTAGAGGAACCAAACCCTAGAGAGAGGATGAGGCTTCTGGTTCCTATGTGCCCATGGTGTAGGTGTCTACCTTCTCAGGTAGGAAGAAGAGTTCCTTAGACCTGGAGAGGTTTAGTAACAGGTTGTGAGGCCTTGTACCTTGTTGGTTGTCCTTAAGGAGGACTCAACTCTAAAGTGTTGCTCGAGTAGAAGGATGACAGGAAGCGCATGCCATGCCTTATACATGCTTGATTCATGGTTATGAGGTTGAGCATGCACTTTGATACCCAAAAGTGAACATAGGGTTCCTAGGCCTAAGAGGGGAAGTGGTGTACCTGATGCTCATAATGAGATTTTAGTTTCTATAGATTCGAGCATCGTACTGCTCATGTTTAGAGGAAAAGAAAACCCCTTGAGTTTAAGGTATGTTTGATGAACCCCCCATAGCTAAGTTGATGACATGGGAAGGTATGATCTTGATCCAATGTTGAGGATGAGAACAAGTGTGACCTAGCATGGTTTAGCAGGTGGTCTGCAGGTGCCTTAGTGGCTTGCTAGGGTTAAGCATGCTCATATGGATGTAAACCCTAGACATAAGGGTGTTTGTGACCTTTATTATCAAGAGGTGTAGTTTCCTCCCATCCTGGGAGAGGGACCCTTTTTGTAGGGTGTATACCAGTTTGTTGGTTTTGAGGTAACCTAAAGAGGTCTCAATAGGATCTTGAGAAACTAAGTGAAAAGTATAGAGTATGAGAATGAACCTGTAGACCCATAGATAACCATCTCTAAGTGCATGTGGATGTGTTACCATGGAGGTAACCGTATGGGGCCTGACCAAGGTAGGCAGGTTGCCATGACCCCTATGAAAGGATGGAAGTCAGCCCATGAATGCAGAGAAAGAGATGATGAAGGCTTGGGTAAGGTTCTAAGTTGGACATGTACTATAATAGAATCCTAAGTCTATCCTAGGGTCAGGTAGGGATAAGACTGATGGAAGTAGGAGTTGTGTAATTCCCTAGTTGCACATGACCATAGGGTCGGCAGGTAACAACTATCATTGTCTGAGGGCCATGGGTTAGGAGATTGATCACCTTCATGAACTAATGGGACTCTAAAGGTAGATGAGTAGGGCATTTTCTAGATTCATAAGGGAAGAGGGATGACCCCAAAAGTGTCGGCACCCTATAGACCTAGACAAGATGACCAAGGAATGTGTGTGGATCCACGTAAGTTTGAGACCAGTTTTCCATGGAAGTAACTTTGATATCAAGGTGATTGTGATGTAGAGGCGTAAGCTGCACATTTCAAGTTAGATTTAAAGGTGTACTGGCAAGGTGGTATGTACCATCTCTACTCTTGGACTAGGAAGAACTCTGTATTTGGACTGCAACCAAATGCTTATTTCCTCTTGTTATGGGAGTGAGAGATAGGACAATATGCATGCCATACACCAAGGATAAAAGGTGATGTGAGTTGGAACATTGCCATGAGGTATGAGGACAAAGATGATAACATACCCTGGTGGAGTGAATGATACATGGATGGTTTACTAACATTAAGAGAAACAAGGTAGTCATCTTATGAGGATGTTTTTATCATGAGATATGAGTTATCCAAGGTTAAGTATGAAACCCAAGAGAATAAGCTCAGAGTCTTCTTGATGAAGATAGACTTGGAGTTGAGAGGAGATAATAAGTGGAATACATGGAGGTGTATGTCTTCAACGTTACCTAACACCTAAGGATGTGAATTGGTAATAGATGCTTTGGTTGAGATGCAGCTGCTTAGTTTAGCTAGAGGCTAGAAGAGGTTGTTGGGTTAACCCTAAGTTTGAAAAAGAAATATGGCTAACACTCAGATGTAACGATAACAGTTGATCAAGTTAGTAGTTGTTTGGTTATCCAGTTTAGGCCTTGATGCAATGAAAGGATGGTTGTAAAACCTCAGATGTACTTCTCTGAAAAGGAAGGTGATGAAACCCAATTAGAGTAGTTTAGGGTTTCTGAGGAATCAATCTTGAGAAATCATGACATATAGGAGATAATGATTGAAGATCACCATACACCATGGTACTATGAAGATAGTAAGTGACAGTGGTACTTTGGATGCATAAGATGAAGTTGCATGTGGTATGTTGCCATGCATGGTAGAAGGTGAAGGATGAACCCCAGTAACCCAGTGTTTTGGTATGGAGGATAAAGAGAGTCCCTGAGAGGGAATGGGAGTTCATCACTATGGATGTTGTGGTGAGTCTCCCTAGACCAAGGAAGGTCAAGATGCAATATGGGTTATGGTAGATCACCTTACCTATATGACATGAGAAAGAAAGAGTACTTCCAAGGGACAGATTCGGTTGAACTACATATGAGAGAGATGATTCAACTACACCATGATGTAAGTTCAAAAGTTCTTGAGTATGACCTAAAGGTTTACTTCCATAAGTTGGAAGTAGGTCCATGAAGAACTCAATGTTAGTACCTCTTATCACCCCTAACTAATGGTTAGTATGATCCAGACTAGAGGGTCTGATGAGAGCATGTGTGCTCGTTCAGGGTGATACATGGAGATAGTTCTTGTCTTTTGTAAGATGTGATGATAATCACCATAGCCAGTATCAGGATGTAATGAAGCTCTGCATGGGAGGTTGTGTCAGTCACCACTTCATTAAGATGATGTTGGTGAAGGGACCTCACGAAGGTCAGGAAAAGACCACAGTGTGTGTAGATGAAGTCTCTGTTGGATAAATTGGACATTATGATAAATCCCTTTGTTTTGATTATGACAAACATTTCATTCTTATTAATCTAACGAGCTACTTGAGTGTGCAGGATTAAGGTGGATGACAAAGCAACTAGGGAAATCCATATGCTTACATGTTTATATTTTCATGCAATGTAATCGCTTTGTAAAAAACTTGTACAAATATATAATGTACAAGTACTTAGATTGCATGTAAATCAAGCGTTAGATTCTCCCTAGCTAAACACCACATTTAGATAAGTCATTCCCTTCAAATAGGATCACATTTGCACACTCATACACATAGTTAGTGCCTAAATTGAAGCATTGAAATAGGATCAATCTCGGTCGACAAACTCCTCGACCGAGACACTCTCGGTCAACAAACTTCTCGACCGAGAATGACCCAAGTAGCTGTTAGACACAGCTGACAAAGTAGTTGGCAGTTGCAAATGAACGTTGATCCAGAGAGCCTGTCGGTCGACAAAACTTCGACCGAGTAGGTATCTCGGTCGACAATTTGTCGACTGAGATGGTCTCTGACAGCAACTGCAGAATAAAGTAACTAGCTGTTACCAATGCACCTAACTTATATCTAACGGCTAGTTAAGCACTTAGAAGCCCCTAGAAGTTGTCTAGAACGTCCTTAAGCATCCATAGGCCATTTCTATAAATAGGACATGCCTTAGGACACCTAAACACACCTAAGATACACTTGTGCTACACTTGAGCTTGAATATTCATTGGCAATCTGTTTTTTAGCAATAGAGCAATTCCTACATTGGCCATTCATTTCCATTGCTCTCATTTCGTGTCCTATAGGCTAGCATCTCCTTACCACAGCACTTATACTTCTACACTCATTGGTTAGGAGATCAATATGCTTGATATAGGCAAATCAAGCCTTGTGCTTAAAAGGATAAGTTGTAATTTCTATTTTCCTTCTTGTTCCTTTTTATCCTTTATATTCTCCTTGCTACTCCTAGGGTTGGAGGCTGCGGATTGGAGAAGGTTCTTCTCGGAGGAGAAGGTGGACTTCAAGCTACTTCAAGAAGGCTATTGCAACAGGAAGCTACTTCAGGAGGAAGGCTGCTTCAAGGTGGTGCAATTACTTCTAGGTGAAGGCTGCTTCAAGGTTGGGCGATTACTTCTAGGTGAAGGCTGCTTGAAGGGTTTAGGGAGAGAATTGTAATTTTATGTAAAGTCCTTGCGAGGTAATAAAATTAAATTCTTTCCAAATCCCGGTTGGGTAAGCAACCGGGTAGTGGACTGACAACTTTAGTATTTGCTCAAGTTGGAACCACTCTAAATCCTTGTCCCCTTGTCCAATATTTTTGTGGTTGATTGTTTGAATTCAATAAATTGTTAAAATAATTCAAAAACTCTATTCACCCCCCCCTCTAGTAGTTTTTCAATTGGTATCAGAGCAGGCTTAAAGGAACCCTAACCAGGTCTTGAAGAATGAAGGGTGGAGGTGACTACAACCGCAGGCAAAGGAACAACTTGGACCAACCTACAACAAGTTGCAATTGGTGTCTAGGACCAAACCATACAACAATCGGTTGTCCATGGAGAGAAAAGAAGAAAGAGGAAAAGTACAAAAATTGTCTCATTGCTACAACCAATGAAGAAGAAGAAGAAGAGGTAAGCCTTCTTGATTTATCAAAAGAAGAGCTAATTTCTAGTCTTGAAGAAACACACAATAAGTATATTCAGTGCAAGAAGAAATTAAAGAAATCTAGTAAAACAAACGATGAGTTAAATGCTAGACTTCTTGCTCTTACATCCGAAAATGAAGATTTATATGTTAAATTGAATAATCTTGGTTTTGAAAAAGATAGCATTGTTTCTGAAAATCGTACTTTGAAATCATCTCTAAGTAGTAGTGATGTGAAGATTTTTACTCTAGAAACAAATTATGATCTTCTATATCAAGAAAAGGTTGGATTACTTGCAAAGTTAAATGATCTTCAAAAACAACCTGTTTTGTGTACACATCTAGATTATGATAATATAGTGAAAGAAAGGAATTCCTTATCATCTAATCTAGATCAAGCAAAACTAGATATTAAGAAAAGAATGGATGAGATTGCTAAGTTGCAACAAGAAGTTAGTAGGTTAAGCAACAATGGAATCCTTGATAGAATATTGGATGATTCCTATCATCAAATTGGGAGAAGAGGACTAGGTTATAAGCCCAAAGGGAAATCTCATCAACAACCTAGTTGGAGAAAGACACGAGCACATAAAGCTACATTTGTACCAAAGAACAACCTAGAACAAAACCATAGAAAAAGACTTGAGGTTGATTCTATATGTTGCCATTATTGCTCACGTCTTGGACATTACTCTTTTTCATGCCCATACAAGAAAAAGAATGTTGAGTTAGTATGGGTTCCAAAACCCCCAAACTAAATGGATAAAATTAAGTTGAGATATGACCAAAGACTCTAAGTTGTATATCTCTATGTCTATCTCAACTTAACATAATAGGACACCAAGTTAATCCAATAAATTAAATTTCCAAATATACATCTTAAACTACTTGTTTAGTTTGGATTCACAAAATGTATATGATTAGTTGAGATTTAACCTAAATATTGCTTTGATATTTAAATATCTCAACTAAATCGAGCTTTAACTTTCATACTTTTGCTTTTAATTATAAACAATATTTGAAAACAGGTTTGAAACAACACAGAACCTTTCTCGGTCGAGACACTGTCGACCGAGGGACCTGTCGATCGAGAATTGGTCGACCGAGCAGGCTTCTGTTGTCAAGTCTGACATAAATCTTCTGAAATTGTTTTTCAATCAACCTAGTTTGCTATCAAATTGTTATTGATGATTGAATTAACATGCAAATCAAAAAATAAAATCTTGGAAGACAATTTTTGTAGCAAGACATATTGATCGTTTACATTATATAACATTATGAGTAGAAAATCCTTAAACATATTGCTAAAGTGCTGTAAGAAGACTAATCTTGAACAAACCTTATTCATTGTTTGAAAAGTTTCTTCGGCATGATCAGTTATAAAAGTTTGTCTTAAAATTGAAAACTTATATGAGACTATTTTGGTTTACTCTCAATGGTTGGATTTAAAACTGAAAAATCATGATTAGCTTAACCAAGGAAATTACTGTTTTATCATAATTTACATGGTTTTCCTAAGTAATCCTTGGAATATCTATACATGAACCATGTATGTGTTGCAATTTAAATTTTTGCACCATGGATATGCTTCTACCTCTCTATAGCATCATGATTATTATAACTATGTTTCTTTAGAACAAATTTTTTTAATGTTTATCCATTTATTTGTTCTAAGAAATAAAAAGTAAGGATTCAAGAAAAAAATGCTTCTAAAGTATATTATCTGAAAACAAGAGTAAATAGGATTTGACACTTATAACAGAACTTATACATAAAACAT
This sequence comes from Alisma plantago-aquatica, assembly GCA_963693085.1. Classification (NCBI taxonomy): domain Eukaryota; kingdom Viridiplantae; phylum Streptophyta; class Magnoliopsida; order Alismatales; family Alismataceae; genus Alisma; species Alisma plantago-aquatica. The sequence goes on from OY856412.1 coordinate 64,087,406, forward strand.
ACAAATTGCTGAATGAAATTTGCATAAACATTCCCGGTCGAGAAATACTTCAACTGAAAATATTTCGGTTGAGAAGAGTTCGACCGAATAAGTTTCTGGAAACCGACTAGCTCAGTCTGCTATAAATTTAATTGGAATTATGAATGAATCTTTAAGACAAATCACACATTGATATTTGCAACATGCCTTCACTTGAATCATATAGGTCCATTCTAAGTATTCCTTGATCCAATTACATAAAAACCATGGGTTAAAATTTCATGCTTCAATTGTTCTATCATTGGTTTAAAATAAGCTTTGATTCATATATACAAACCATGAATGATCATTGTGATTCAGATAATTGCAAATGTCATTAGCATAAAAGCATCTAGACATAATAGATAATGCTTGTGGACACAGCTTGTGATGATGAAATTTGCTATGACAAGCCAAACGATGCCTGATAGAACAAAATATTAATGTTTTTATCTATTTGCTTGTTCTAAGAAATCAAAAGCAAAAATCTTGACTTTAAGATATTAATCTTGCTTTCAATGTCTTCATAATAAGTCTTTATTAAGTCTTCATAATAGATATATCTTAATGTGCTTCAAATTGATATTTATAGCCATCTGCAGAAATTATACTTCACATATGAATGTTTATCTTGGAAATATGCAGAATTTGCCTCTTGGTTAAAATTACAATTGACCAAGGGGCGCCATGGTCGTAGTCAAGGGCGACCTAAAATAAACTTTGACAACATGCTTATTTGGACATCATTTTTTTATTTGTACTTAATCTTAGTATACTTTTGATAAAGGTCAAAATCAAAAATTTAAAATCATTTGTGACCTTAGAAGCATTAAAATACTTAAATTTAAGGGGGAGCTCATAACAACAAATTGGATTAATTGATTAAGAAGCTTAGAAAAACATTGTAAACATCATTTGAAGCTTGTTACGACCTTAGTATTTTTACTCTTGATTATGAAGAAATCTATAAATTTCATAAAAATGATATACCTTGTAGATTAAAGGATTCTCATTTAATTTAGGGCTTAACATCCCTTGATAGATGAGAAATCAATATACATTCATCATAAGCTTAAAGGGAATTTCATATCATTTCAAGGCTTAACATCTTTTGCAAATGATTGAGAAACAAATTGTGGATAAATTAGAAAAAAATGATATTAAATCCATGAGCCTAATAGGATATCTATTTAAGGGGGAGCATAATATAAAATTAAGGGGGAGAAGAAAAATAAAATATTCAACTTGGATATGTTTTTGAAATGACAAAGGGGGAGAAAGAATATAAAATCAAAAATATAAATGAGTTTCATCTTGATGGCTAGCATTCACTTGCAAAAACAAGAATGGCTACAAAAGGTAAATTTCAGGTATGAAACTCACATGCTTTATATTTCCTTATTTCATATTTAGGAAATGTTTGTCATCTTCAAAAAGGGGGAGATTGTTGGATAAATTGGACATTATGATAAATCCCTTTGTTTTGATTATGACAAACATTTCATTCTTATTAATCTAACGACCTACTTGAGTGTGCAGGATTAAGGTGGATGACAAAGCAACTAGGGAAATCCATATGCTTACATGTTTATGTTTTCATGCAATGTAATCGCTTTGTAAAAAACTTGTACAAATATATAATGTACAAGTACTTAGATTGCATGTAAATCAAGCGTTAGATTCTCCCTAGCTAAACACCACATTTAGATAAGTCATTCCCTTCAAATAGGATCACATTTGCACACTCCTACACATAGTTAGTGCCTAAATTGAAGCATTGAAACAGGATCAATCTCGGTCGACAAACTCCTCGACCGAGACACTCTCGGTCGACAAACTTCTCGACCGAGAATGACCCAAGTAGCCGTTAGACACAGTTGACAAAGTAGTTGGCAGTTGCAAATGAACGTTGATCCAGAGAGCCTGTCGGTCGACAAAACTTCAACCGAGTAGGTATCTCGGTCGACAATTTGTCGACCGAGATGGTCTCTGACAGCAACTGCAGAATAAAGTAACTAGCCGTTACCAATGCACCTAACTTATATCTAACGGCTAGTTAAGCACTTAGAAGCCCCTAGAAGTTGTCTAGAACGTCCTTAAGCATCCATAGGCCATTTCTATAAATAGGACATGCCTTAGGACACCTAAACACACCTAATCTACACTTGTGCTACACTTGAGCTTGAATATTCATTGGCAATCTGTTTTTGAGCAATAGAGCAATTCCTACATTGGCCATTCATTTCCATTGCTCTCATTTCGTGTCCTATAGGCTAGCATCTCCTTACCACAACACTTACACTTCTACACTCATTGGTTAGGAGATCAATACGCTTGATATAGGCAAATCAAGCCTTGTGCTTAAAAGGATAAGTTGTAATTTCTATTTTCCTTCTTGTTCCTTTTTATCCTTTGTATTCTCCTTGCTACTCCTAGGGTTGGAGGCTGCGGATTGGAGAAGGTTCTTCTCGGAGGAGAAGGTGGACTTCAAGCTACTTCAAGAAGGCTATCACACGGGAAGCTACTTCAAGAAGGCTATTGCAACGGGAAGCTACTTCAGGAGGAAGGTTGCTTCAAGGTGGTGCAATTACTTCTAGGTGAAGGCTGCTTCAAGGTTGGGCGATTACTTCTAGGTGAAGGCTGCTTGAAGGGTTTAGGGAGAGAATTGTAATTTTATGTAAAGTCCTTGCGAGGTAATAAAATTAAATTCTTTCCAAATCCCGGTTGGGTAAGCAACCGGGTAGTGGACTGACAACTTTAGTATTTGCTAAAGTTGGAACCACTCTAAATCCTTGTCCCCGTGTCCAATATTTTTGTGGTTGATTGTTTGAATTCAATAAATTGTTAAAATAATTCAAAAACTCTATTCACCCCCCCTCTAGTAGTTTTTCAGTCTCTTTGATCGTGCAATGGCTGAAAGGAGCCCAAGGATGACAAGAGTCATAGGCTGATGCAAAGTAGATTGGCATACAGTTCACTATGGGAGAATACGTGATATAAAAATCTGACCCCTCTAAGATATAGCTAAGAGAGTTGAGTCCCTGATGCATGGGTTCTTTTGACATGGTTTGGTAGAGAAGGTTAAGTTTGCCCTTACCCCTCAGGATAATGTGATGTGTGATGAGTTCCATGTGTACAATTTAGAGCACTATGTGAGGTACCCAGACCATGAGCAGAGCAATGAACGTGAGCCCCAAGGTAGGTTGAAATGACCTGAGTCACCTATGAGGTTTATAGATGCCAAGGTGAAAGAAATTAGAGAAAGGAATATGTGATGATAAAGGTTCTTTGGAAGTGCCATGAATAGGGCAAAGCCACATAGGGGCCAATGATGGGCATGTAAAAGTCTTATCCTGAATTGTTTGTTTGCTTGATGGAATTTTGAGGGGAAAAAAATTCCTATAAGAGGGGAAGGATGTTACAACCCCAACTTTTGGGTTCATTTGGTGAGAAATGTGATTTCTCATATTAAAGATATTGGAACAAATAATGATATAATTTGTTTTGAATAAATGAGTTTCCTTTACAATAGCCTTGTTGGTTGTTTTGTGGGCTTTACTGGCTATGGGGCCCAATAACTAGGAAAAGACAAAAGAACTCCATTATTAATCAGAAATGGAGAAAAGAAAAATGTAGAAACCTCTAGAAGGCAAAAGAATGTAATCCAAATGTGGATTTCATGACTCTTGGGTTCCTTGGGTTCTGAGGAGTCCAAAGTTGCAAAGATAATGCAAAAAGAAAAGAAAAGATCAATCAAATATTTCTTTATTAAGAAAGAAATTGAAAACAATGATAAAATGTGGGAAATAAGTGAAAAGAGGTATAATTGAGTTACTCTTGATGGATTTTCATATCCAAAGGATTCCTAATGTTAAAAGGAATGCCAATGAAGAAAATAAAAAGAAAGATAAAGAGAAATCCTCAAAGAGAGATATTTTAATAAGAAATAAACAAGATAATGAGAAATAATAAATATAGATGCATCTAGAAGGATAATAAGTATCCTTAAAAAGGAATTTCGAAATATTAGAGTTTCTTGGGGTCCAAGGAGCCCCAATGGAGAAAAAGAAAGAGAAAAGGGAAATAATAAAAAAATAAGAAGATAATGTAATACATCATTAATGACTTTTTGATAATATCAAAAAGATATGTTATTTGCTTTAAGAAATTATATTTTCTTGGCCAATAGATTAAAAAGCAAGGCTAGAGATAATAAAAGAGATAATTTTCGTATTTCTAATTATCCATGAAATAAACAATATTAAAGAGATAAATAGGAGAGAAAAGATTATTTCTCATTGAATGAAAAGGGTTCCTTTTGGGAAAGGAACTTGGTAATTCATGAATAGCCAACCTAGGGCTTCGTTACCCACCCCTATATAAAGGGTAGAGCCCTAGTTCGAGTTCCATAGAGATCCCACACAACTCTCTCTCTCTTCTTCATCTTCTTGATCAAAACCCTAACCATGAGAAGTAGCACGTCTATGGAGTGATGAGGAACCAGTTGACGAGCTTGATCGATGTTGGATGCTCCCACGACACCAGGGGAATGTTGGTCGTCGACATCGTACCCTGGATCACGCGTAGCAGCAGCGGCATGGCTGCAGGGTCGGCCACATGTAGCATGCATGGCCAACGTAAGCTAGCGGCCTTGGCCGTGACTTAAGGGGAACCCTGAGTGTGGGGAGGAGCGTCAAAGGTGAGGGTGTTGTCCCTGGTGGTCGTCGGACCCTGGAGAAGAGGGGGCGCACTCGCATTTTGCTATAGATCAGCGGCTAGGTCCACAACAATCGGGCTGCATGAGGTTGAAGAAGGGTAGAGGCTCATTGGACAGAAATGCCCCTCTATGGGATGAAGAAGATATCACTTAACCAAGGGTAAATACATCTTTTTGAAATGTTTTTAAACTAGTCAAGCAACGTTGCATGGAGCAGGTGACGTGGCATCCTCTGATTGGTCCAAAAAGGTAATCCTTGCAAAATTCATAACTAAATAATGGTAGCTCGGATTGGTACATATAATATATGTATTTTGCTCAAAAAAACGAGAGGAATTCATTGAAAATGGTTTTAAAGGCTATTCCCTTTTGAAATTCGAAAAGTAGTGTAAGTTATCAACTTTAATGAATTGAAGATTAAGAAACCCCATTTTGATATTATTAATGTAATTAGTAGAGTTTAATGGATGATTAAAGTTGATATAGCCTGTTAATCCTGAAAAGATACATTAAGATAAAAAAAGGATGAATTTTGCATGTAATTGGTTTAATTTAGAAGTTCATGTGCATAAATATGCTTTAATGGGCCTTGAAACCTTAATATTAGTAAATGTGACTCTTAATGGCTTTAATTGTTCAATTTCATGATTAAAGTTGATATATGATAATTCTAAGCTATTTCAAGTATAAAAGTTCCTAAATGTGGATAAATACCCTTAATGTAGTAATTAGGGTTTTCTAATGGATAAAGGTAGAATTAATGACAAATAGAGTTCATGTGTGATTTAGACCATAATGAACTGTGAATTGATGATAAATGAGCATAATGATCTTGTCATGGATTAAAAGGATAAAAATGGTAGCTTTAATGTAAAAGAGGCTTAATGGACTTAATTGATGGTTAATTGTGCTTTTTCTAAAATTAGGGTTTATGAGTAATTGTATAAAATTAGGGTTTAAAATAGTTAAAGATGAAGGGAAACTCTAATTGTAATGGAAACCCTAAAAGTGGACTAGAAACCCCAGGAAGTGAGCTAGATTTAGTAGATCTTGATGGCATGATTAATAATAGGAAATTGTATGCATATTTTATGATCTTATAATGTGCTTGCTTGCCTATTTGGATTTCTTGATTGGATAATTCTATCTCAAATCATCCTGACAGGTATGTGGTTATGCTTATGGATAATTGCTTTAGTTTCACGGCGATTCCTGAACATTTTTATCAGTTGCCTGAAAATAACTGCTTGGATGACTTTTATTTCATGCAACTATAAAGTGACTATGATTATCACTATAAATATATATAACTGGCTTAGATCCGGGTCCTCCTCTGTGGCTTTGCAAAGGATAAAAAAGGGTAACCTAGAGCAAGGTGTATGTTATCAGGAGTTAGGGATTGGGCTACCTACGTGTAGTGACATGCAACTCTTTAGCGCACCATGAGTTAAGGAGTGGGCTACCTACGGGTAGTGCCATGTGACTCAACCCTATAAATTGATTCACCTGTTAGGTAGGATCATGAGGGGTTTAATGGGGATCTACTATAAGGAAGGTAGCATCCAGGTCACTGTAGGGACAGCGCAAAGGATAGGGTATGTATGGATCATGCAGTTATATTTAAAATGTAAAGTTTTTTGTTAAACTGTAATTGACTGCAATATGTTGTTATGGTTAATTGCATGATTTTGGTTTCTTCCACATACCAGCATAATAGCTTTATGCTGACCGACGTTTTGTTTGTCGGCGTTTTAGGTTCAAGTGAAAAGAACAAATAGTAAAGTGACATATGTGGAATTAAATGAGAATTAAAGTACAAAGGAGGATTAATTAGAATAGACTCTAGATGTGGATCAAAGTAGATATCTTAGTTTTTGAAAAAGGTATGCAAAGTTAATTTTCATTACATCCTTTCAGTTTAGTTTAATAGAATTTGATAATTATTATTGATTATTTGTTGAACCTTTGATCTGAAAATTGGGATAACAGCTCTGACCTCTTGGTCTCCCTTAATTGGGGGTTAGCGGGAGGTGGGGTCATTACAGAAGGAATCTAGCATCCACAACTCAGTTGTCTAATACCTCCATCTCATCTTGGCCCACACTTTCTTTGGCAGGGAAGGTTCTCAGGGCTCCATTACACTTTTTTAGCTTTATACGCTATGGTGTCTTTTGAACAACGAGCCCTACAATTGCAGATGTGCTATAATTGACCATCTCAACTATCAGGCCACTCACAATACCTCATCCTCCTACTGCATCCTCCATGTAGTCACTTATATCGTAATTTTTCTGGGCTACACTCATATCACGTTCAACCATTGACCCAGAAGCATCACCTGATTGACCTGGCATACTTGAAGGGATGTAAGTTCTTCTGTCCTAGTGTTAATGGAGTCTATTACTTGCTATTTAAAGAGTCCCAAATCGTCCTTGAGCTTCCACACTATGTTAGGTTTGCTTCCACCAACCTATTTTTGATTTGACAGATCAATCGACACATATCACATGATTCCTTCTGGAGCATCCCAACCCAGATGATGTCCCTAAGCCCATGACCCATTGGACGAGTGTATCCTTGGAGGCACATTGTGATGAGACTGGAACAACACCTCCTCCTTCTTGACGTTGCACGAGGAGACATCGGGACACTGAAGAAGGCCCCTAGGAGCCTTATGGCTTCTATGAGATTCGAGATCAGTTGGAGGAGATCTAGCGTGAGCAGTAGCATCGAGGTCATCATCTCAACCATATGTACTTGATGTAGTGCTCCCATGAGTCCTGGCATATGTGCCAGGGCCACTATGACGCCGACTGATCTTAGTATGAGGAGTATCAGGCCTACCTTGACCCCAACTCCCCTTACAGGGGAAACTAGTACTATAATCCGCCATCATCTTCACACTTTCCACTTCCAGAGTGATTTTCTTCCCTCCTTCTCTGATTTAGGTTTTGCTCGGGATGAGCAAAATACTATGTCCGGGGTGGAGGTGTGTGGTATGATTCTATTCCACCCCCTATTTTTTCCCTTATTTGCTTTATTTTGCCTTTCTATTATTTTACATGTATTTACTTTAGTTCATGGCCTTTAACTAGTCGGCCATCCCTTTTTGTTTTCCTTTGTTGTAAAAGGGCCATTATCTAGTCGGACCATTGAGTAGACATCTATCATTGTACCCCAAATTGTATTTAGTAAAACTTTTTGTAAAACCTATTACAAATTGCCATGTCTAAAACCATCTTGTCACCTAGGACCCCTAATAACATCACTCCTTGGAATAGGTGGCAAGTCATAAGGAATAGATCAGAACCAAGCATAATTTTTTCCTATATTTAAACAAATAGATTATCATGTTATAAAACTTCTATGATGTCATTTATAGGAATACTCTAACTAGAGCAATGACATTCTTTAAAAAAATATGAAAAGACAAGAAAATAAAGTTGAAGTTATAAGAATAAGAACATCTCTTCCTTCCCTCCATTTTTCTTCTAAAAAGAAAAGCAAAGAATCACAACACTAGAAAAAAAAATCAAGTCCAGGGTGGCATGCTTCCCATAATAAAAATTTCATACCCCAAAAGGGGAGTACAATCAAAAGATGTCAAAAGTGCACATGAAAAAAATGTGACCAATGTAGCTACAACTCCAAAAAATTTAAATCATGATTTGAATATGGGAGGGATCAATATTCTTGCTCACCCCCCTCATCTTGTTCCTGTGCAAAAAGTTACAAAAAAATGAAAAAATTAAGTGTCAAAGAGAAAGTAAGATGAACCCTATTTTTCTACAAAATCTCGATTTAGAAGAAAGATGTGATAATTGTGTTGATAAGGAATATAGAACTTTATGCTACATGGTTTTGGGAGATTGGATCACTTGACCAAAATTTGTAGGTAAGGATTATAGTGATGTTACAAGGGTGAAGAATGACATATTAGGAGTAGAAATTGGACTTTGTTAGTAATTTAATTTGCTCAAGACAAGCAAAGATTCAAGTCTGGGGTATTTTGATGAATGCATATTCATCTATCTTTTTGCATTTTTTTCTTAGTATTTTCTTTACATCTTATCTCTTTTTCAGTAATTTTTGGGATAAATTGCAATTTACCTACTTTTCACTTTACTTTTGCAAATACTTAACTTCTTTCTCGCTTTTTGTTGGGTTTTTCTTCAAATATGATTTTTGACCTTCTGATCCTACGAGACATTCATCTCACTAGGCCTAGACGGTCGGCTCACCCCCAGAGATCCCCACATTTACAGAAAAAATGGCCACTTTTGCCTCGACTCAACCAGCTATTTTAACACTCCAAATAGGTGACTCACTTCAGTTAGACGATCATCACATGGACCCATACAATCACCCCATGAGCCCAGACAGCTAGGTCATCTTAACCTAGAATCAAATTGGTTCGCAAAGGGCGTCGTCCCTAATTTAGGGTTTCAACCCTTTGATCATGCGTACAACAATGCGATACCGACGTTCCACATCAGCTAGATGACCATCTTGAAGATTGCATTGAACCCAAGATTGCAACCAAGCAATATCGCCACCACCCTCCCTAGGGTTTTGATCTGATCCTTCTATATCCACACCAAGCCATCGCCAGACGACTGTCTCGCCTAGTGAGACAATTGTTTCACAATGCGCGATCAGTGTTTTTCATCATCCACCACTCCTTTGTTTCTCTCCCCCATTTTAGGGTTTCCACCCCTCCTTCCCCTATAAAAGGAGGGGGCACTTCATTAAGAAAGGTTTCCTTAGTTTTTGTACTAGAATTTCATATTGAGCTTTGTAACTTTCAATTCTTAGTCTAATCTTTACATTCAACAATAAAATTACTTCTTGTTCTAGATAAAGATTTCTTTCTTTTTCTTGCTCTTTCTTCTCATTCATTATCTTAAAGCAGGGGATTAAGAAAAAAAGCCATTTAATTGTCACCACATTTGGTCTCCTCTGTGATTTTGGACTTGTTCTCTATGGATTCCTATCTTCTTCCTCTTGTTTCTCCATTCCTCACTATGACTAGTGACTAGTTCCCTTATCGAGGCGAGGGGAGTAGCCCCTTAGCCATGTGTTGAACGGATCAGGTTTTACACAACTACTTTATATGGATTTTTTTTGGTTTAGAAATTGTGGATTTAAAAAAGTAACTAATCATTTTTATCATGAATTAATCTCAGCGGATGCAATCATGGAACCTAGGATTTAGAACACTGATTTCACAAGGATTTGGATGTGATCGCAAAAAAATCCTGTTTAGGATGAAGAACAAGGATGCGTGAACACCATGACCAATGGGTTCACATGGAGTTCTTATCTTGTGTTTTGTTTACGAATAATTCACATACCTACATCTATATTAGTGTTGTGTATCGCTTGATCTTGTCTTCACATTGGGTAAGGTGGTGAAAACCCTAAGCCTTGATGTTTTCCCCATCTGATTTAACTATTATTTCAATGCTTGTTTCCATCACTCTCTTTTTATTTGTTTCATTTTGGTTCTTGTTTAGATAATCTTATGTGCTAAAAATCTTCTTTCCTTACTTTTTTGTCTTAGAATAATCATTTTCCCTCCTTTCTTTAGTGTAATCGTTTATTTCTCTTGCACTTTTATTTCTTGCACTAATTTAATTAACCCTCTCAAATCAGAATTTTTTTTCTATTCCTTATTCAAAAGTACCAATAAAATAATTTCAAAATCAATTCGGATTAAAAGAAAACAATCTTAAAAATATTGTCATGTGAGATCAACCCTTCTATATTAGCCTTAACTAGAAAGTAAAAAAGGATTAAATACTAGGATAATAATATTAGTGAATTGGTGTGCTCTTCTATGCGTATCAGTAAGTCATAACACATTGACATCCACTACTCTTGTGGCCCCAAAGAGGGTCCCCTCATGTCTGGATGCTCTCTAGGTGGGGATCTCAAACCAACAGCATAAGCCTCCATGCACCAAGGGTGCCATTGAGGAGTGGTAACCTCCATCATGACTGAGAAACCTTCATGGATACCATAGCAATATGTCATAGCTACTTTTGGATTACTATCTTTTCTTGAAGACCAAAATTGATACTAAACTTCATCAAAGACATTGAGAAATCCCTACCCGACATCTAGAGTTTTTGGATATCACCTCGATCACCAAATCTGTACATACACAAAATCTAAAAATTTGATGCCAAACTACCACACAACTACCCCATCTCCCTCCTCCTTGGTCCCTAACCAGAAACACCAAATATGGGTATTCCAACATTTAGGAAGCTTGGACGGTGGCCACTCCGTCCTACCAGTGGCAATAGGTTGCCACACGTCGAACCCTTCACCCTGAGATCATCTCTAGAAGTGGCACCGAAGCCCCTCCAGTGGCCTCAATCCTCCTTGTCCCCGAGGGGGGAATTTATCCCCATTATGGCAGATGATCTTTTACATGTACTTTAGAAATAGGATCAAACTATTTATTGAGCTCCATAAAATTACTCTGTGGAACGTTTTAGTCCCTAGATTCAATAACAACGTGGGAAAATCCATGCATGACTTCAAGAAATGCTAAGATATGGCATCAATATCTAGATCAGTATGTCTATACTCAGGTTCCCAAAGTAAGAAAATTTCTTTGACCAACTAACTACACAACTAATTGGCCTCCCTCATTGTTCCCCAAGAATCCTAAAAAACTAAATCTATAAATCACAGGGTTGCATCAAACCTCAAAATCATCCAAAAATGTCACCAATGTGCATTGTGGAGCATAATGAGGAGTTCAATATCAAATTTGTAGAGATCAAAGGATACATTGCATGCCAAAAAGAGTGTGACTACCTAGCGGCCTTAGTACAATTCACACAATAAGATATATAAGTTGTATTTGATATCATGTAAATGCAACATGAACCATGACATCCACTAACCAAGGAGCCTCCTCCCTGGTAGGATCAACTTCTTACTGATTAATATACCATAATTCCATTGGACATGCAACTACAATGCATTTTATAATTGGGCCCACATCATGCAATCATTCTTTAAGTGTAACCTTCTTGGATATAATCACAAGATCAAGTATGCAAAATAAAAGCTATTTGTAACAGCACTTACTTGATGGAACCAACTACATATAGTTCTATGCATTGGTACCTGGATAGATATGACATTTGACATGTATTTTTTCTTTATCCTTATCAACTAGAAACAATAGGTGTGAGAATTCGTTACACTAAATGAGATTACTCAAAACATAAAACACAATCAATCCCTAACTAATCACATACCAAAAAATATGGGTAAATTAAAATCAATGTCAACATCAACACATGCTCAGAAACATTTGCATAAGAGCCCAACATCTTTCTTGTATACATACTATGCCAAGAATTTGATACAAATTGTTCTATCATCTTAGCCACCACATATACATACAGGAGAACAATAATCGTATATACCACATAAACAAACATTAATATGCTAACAAAAGTTCGATTTGTTTGAAACACCATATACAACTTTTCCTGCCTAGACCTGAGAGTACAAGGATGACTCTAGGACACACTAGACATCTAATCAACTTTCTCAAAGATTCATTACTATATCTCCTCTTTGCTTCCACATGTTTATTTTCATCACTTCTGATTACCTAAAAAAAATGTGGTGAACCACAAGGGTGAGGCCCATGTCCCAACAAGAGATATAACGTCCAACAATGCTTATTGATTACAACATTTTAGGTAATGATACAGTTTAAGCAGTTTAATCATATATAACAAATAGGCTCAACAACACTGATGATTAACAAAATACATAAAGGAGATGATAACAATTATCATCATCAAGCTGACTATCATCATTTTCCTTAATAACTTTATAAGAGATTCAATAGCATATGCATAACTAGAATAAGAAAGTCTAGTAGCATATTATCTGTATTAACATGAATAATTCTAGCATCATAAGCATATCTATCAACATTAGCATGTCTAATAGTTTGAACAGATCAAGATTATAAGTAGAGCTATCAACATAAGCATGAGTATTTGCATAAGCATGATTAACAGTATAAGCATTTCTAATTATATAGGCTTGGCTAGCATGCTAAACATAACTAACAACATGATATAGCTAGCATCCTAATTATAATCAGTAGTAGAAGTATAGATATCAACATAAGCATGACTATTATATGTACACATTTACAATCTTATTCATATCCACAACATAAGTATAATTACTATCTCTTAATTGCACTACGCATCATCTTTATGTAAAGAGAACAAACAAGGGTTATCATCCAATGTGAAGCATCGTGTATAACCCTAAATAGATATGTTATATTGTAACACATGGGCCCACTACCTTAGGCTCTAGCAGAGTTTTAGGAATGACGACTGGCCCCACAGACCACCACTAGGCTTAATAGCATGCTTTGTTCTCACTCACACGCAAGCTGGGGTCAACTTCCCGACTGGTCACGCATCCCAGTACTACTCCAAGTTGAGCACGCTTAACTATGGAGTTCTTAGTGATCGGCTCCCGAATAAGGAGGTGTACCTTGGTGATATGGGTAGTCCAATAATTCCTTTTAAGAGTGTTTTTATCTGAGGCCTCACATCCTGGGATGTTACAATCTCCCCCACTTAGACTCTTGACGTCCTCGTCAAGGCTCAACTATAAGGCCTCATAATCTCTTCCCCATTTCAGTGCAGACCCACAAATGGCCCATGGACACCCAGCTCCCGATCACGGAATACCAGCACAAGGGTGGCTACGTCAACCATGGACAACCCTTTGCTACATTCCTATACCGCACGGCTCAAGACTGGCATGCCATGCCAATGTGGACCCCACCTACTAGAGGGGTTTTGGCTCTGATACCATTTGTAACGCCCGAGCCCACTACCCTAGGCTCTAGAAGAGTTTTAGGAATGACGACTGGCCCCATAGACCACCACTAGCCTTAACTGCATGCTTTTTCCTCACTCATGCACAAGTCGGGGTCAACTTCCCGACTGGTCACTCATCCCAGTACTACTCCAAGCTGAGCACACTTAACTATGGAGTTCTTAGTGATGGGCTCCCGGAAAAGGAGGTGCACCTTGGTGATATGGGTAGTCCAATCATTCCTTTTAAGAGTGTTTTTATCTAAGGCCTCACATCCTGGGATGTTACATATATAGTTGTATTACATCTTTTATTATGCCCTGAGGAAATTGAGGATACCACTCAAAATCCAACTGACCACTACTAAGTCGAAATCAGTGCCATACATGATCTAGGAAGAGTCAGACTCCTAAGATCTTCTCAGCCCCTGGTCAGTATGGGTCCACCACAGCGACACATAAGGTCAAACTGCTAACAACCTAGTTCGTCCTTGGTACAAGTCACATCACTAGTGAAAGGAGGTGGGTACGCATACCCTACCATTCGAGGTACAACCGCAGTTGTCCTCTTATCTTGTCACATATATAATCACTGAGACACGACCGCAGCTATTCTCAATCACACCATATGTATGAAGCATGACCATAGCCAACCTCCACAACCTACATTGTGGATGACAAGGATATATCCTCAACTTGCCACCCCCACATACTCAACAATATGTGCTCCGAGTTTCCCTTAGGAATACTCGTTTCACCATCTGGCAAGTTTTGACACTCAGATGGATCTATGGCATAGGGAACTACATGATTAGAGTTGCACTTGATTAGTTATTCCAATTGGGTGAATTAAGGTTACATCGAACAAGTGGACATACAAACCCTAATTCACTTCTAGCAAGCATATATATATCACAACTTCAAAAGATATAAAACATTTGAAACATAATTTCTCATCTCATCATCACATGGTACTATTCACTTATCATTCATGAGATCACACTAGTCATCATACTATCACAAGATATAAATCATTTTCACAATATAACAGGGTATCAACCCTTATTCACACTAGAGGATTACACCTCATTCAGGGTTCAACCATGCCCAAAGGTCATTAAGACCATCATACTATCACAGGATATAAATCCTTTTCATAATATCATAGGGAATCAACCCTTATCAACACAAGAGCATTACACCTCATTCAGGGCTCAATCATGCCCAAAGATCATTAAGACCATCATACTATTCCTTGCAAGATCATCATTATCTTTGCATGCCTTATGACAAGGCTCAACAACATCACTTACATATAATACACCAGATCAGCACAATATTACATTAATGAGATAGGAGATATACATAAATAATCATAGCAGGATTATATTAACATTAATAACATTCTTTTATTACATCAACATGCGAGGAATCTAGATATGATTAACCCTCATCATATTCATAATGCACATGTTTTTCATAAGCAAGTATCAACCATGTGACTATGACAACCACCAATTAACACATTAAGGTTATGATCATGTTAAGAAGGTTATTTCACCATCATGCCATCATATAAGAATGTTAAACATGAATATTTATCTTTATCTATTTGCATTAGAGTTAGGTTCAACAAGATAAATTATATTAATGTTACTAATCAACACTTATACCCAAACCCTAACTCACGACATCCCCATTGGATCACAGATGAATAAGGTGAAGCATCACCATCACATTACATACTATTCTAAAGTATGAACTCACACATAAATCAAGGTGTAACCATCAGGTTATAGCATGCTAGGGTATCAACAACAATAACATAGTACTTCATTATTGTATTAGTCATTCAAGGACTATTCATACCCAATTACCATCATTTAGTTATATTAAAGCTAGGTATAACAAGTTATACCTCATTAGGGTTACATATCAACACAGTATGATTATCATCCCTTCTATTAATATGAGTGAATAGGTAAGACTACCTTATTAAGGGTAACCCTCCATTTGTTCCATCATCATTCAACCAATATCACCATACCATAATGTCACCCAGAACCATTGGATGTTTAAAAGGTAAGACCATTGGTTGTTTACATAAGTAAACACCTTGGATAAACCACCTATGAAGTCCTTGATTGGTTCTCTAGAAAGATTCACCATATAACCCTAAACATCCCTTGATTAACAACACAAAAAGTTCCATTGAGAGTAGGGTAAAACCCACAATCAACTGTTCATTTAAAACAAGCCATCCATTGTCAACAAGTAAGCTCCTTAATTTAATCATATAAAGGAAATCATATAAATCACATTATTAGGACCAACATATTACATTAGCCATCATTCCACTTTATTGGAGGAATAAACAATATATATTGACCATTGGGTCAAGTTCATATATTAAAACCATCAATTACAATATAGGTCTGACCATTGCATCAAGTTACCCAAGAAACCATTGGTCTAAGGATTAATTGATGATACAACTATATAATTAACTCACCATAGGTTTTGGAGACCTGATCCACCATCATTAGTGACCATTAAGTCACCATAGGTCGTTAGATCAGTACTATATTCATTAATCAGAATCAAATATCAAACTAATATCACCATTGATTGATAGCATCATTAGGGTACTTAGTTGTTAATCACTGGGCTTCTAATTAGGCCAAAACATGACCTAAGGGGGTGAAATTCAGTTGACACCCTTGGTTACCACAATTCTTAAAGACAACACCATAGGGTTGTTGCAATGGTACCATCATCGGGTCATGGGTTTATCGAAGAAATAAGCTTAAAACCCTAAAATTGATCGTTGGATGATAGGTGCTTAGCACCATAGGTTGCCAAACCAACCTGATACAAGTCATATTATTCCTTAGGCATAATGTAAACATGATCACAGGTTCATCTATAACTGAAATCGGAACACGGAACATTACAAAAATCAAAATCCAAGTCAAGCATAGTTTTCTAGTGCATGGATCATCATTTTCAAGCAAGAACATGATCTAGAAAGCTTATGGTATGCAATAAACGTGGAGCAAGTTATAAAACTTGCCTGTAATGAGAAAATGAAACCCCACATAGAAGAAATCTTGAGCAGGTAGAGTAGAAAATCCAAGAATAAGCTATGAACTTGTCCATCTAGCACCTTTCTTCATCAAATGAGCAAACCCTAAGCATAAGGAGCAAGAAAGGTAGGGTTTTAGAGCTTTAGAGCAATTTATACCATGGAACAGAAAGGTTCCGACCTGGAGGAAGGTCTAAGGAAGGAGAAGATCAAGTGAAATGGAGAATGAAGGAAGAAAATAACTTGCCTTGGTCGAAATCCCTAGAAGATGACCTTGGAAACCCTAGGTAGGGCTAAATGGAGCTCTAGGAGACCTTCTTCTACAAACAGAGGTTGTCTTCTACCTTAGAGAACTTGGTTCTGAAGAAAAATAGAGTGGATTCATTTCTCTAGGTTATAGGAAAGATAAAGCAATCAAAGTTTCGTACTTGGGTAACGAAGAGGTAAATATAGCCCATGGATAAGGAAGTGAGCAAGCATGAGGTGTAAAAGTAGCTTCCCCATGTTTCTATGGCCTTAAACTATTAAGAATATACAAGAACACACACAAGAAGATCCCCCACTGTCCTTATAGACCTTCTTAGATTTCCTTTGTCGAATTTCCAAGCCAATCACATAATTCATTAATTGATAGCCACTAAAGGTAGCTCATCCGTGAAGGGGTAAACCCCTTAGAGAAAACACCTTCAAACCAAGGATTAAATAGGTGCCCCATGGATAAAAAAGCTCAATAATGATGATATAATATCCAAGGAACATAATGCAAGTTATAAATTGCAAATAAAACCTCTCAATTTGGTAAATTGTAAAAAAGTCCAAAATGTGCATAAAATTGCATAACTTGCTCAAACAGTGTCCAAATTGGGCCAAATTTGAAACTTAAGATTTTATTATGATTTTAAAGAATATCAAAAGGTTATATTATGGTTATAAGAATTAAATTATGGTAATTAAGCTTATTCAACTCATTAAGCAAGTTTAGGGGCCTTACAATAGTTGTATTTAAATTTGTCTAAGTAAAAATTATTGGTTGAGTGGTTCCAAGTATCCAAAAGTTCCATGAATTTATCCTCAATTTGACATCACTTGTGATATGAAAATTGATATCACCACTGTAATGACCCTTGATTTCAGCCAAAGAATCCAAGATCACTACCTAGGACATCTAAATTGCACATAATGGAAGATTTAGACATGTACATGAAATAATCACGATTAAACAAACAAATCTACATGAATATATAAATAAATTAATTATAAGACTTTAATACAAAACATGACTTACATCCTGAAGGTAAATCATAGAATAGAACATGTATAGAACTTTACACAATCTAGAATAGCTTCTTTCTAACACTTAATCATATCACTCACTACTCCATTCATGCATCCTTGCTATTTTTAACCTAAATCGTCAACATTTATATAAGGGATCGGCAAAATCATGCTTAGTATGGTGCTAGAGAAAATGGAATCATAGATCTAAAACTTAAAATATTGCTTGCTGATGTAAGATAAGAAAATAAGATAGTTATTATAGGAGTTTCATTGACAAAAGAAGATGAATTTTTAACTCATGTTTCCATCACACTTTCATTGTCAGTATTTCAACTTAACCTAATCTCATATCTTGTAAATGGAAAGGCTTAAGACATCATTTCATTACACACAAATCTAAAGAACGACAATGCATGTTAACTCAATACCACTTGACCAAACATCTATCGAGTAAAAAAGAAGTTCCTCAATACAATTATCAACAATATATGGTTCACACTTTCTACCAAAAATATTGTATACTGCAAATATCATTGAGGTTCAAGTTTTTCAATAAAATAGGTATATAAATAAAAAATTATCATTGCAAACAACTAATTCAACCAATATACTATTACAATAAAGTTACCATATTATATCAAATATATACAAGATAATCCATATTATGCCTCTGGTCGGAATGGACTAGACATTCATGAAATGAATATCCTAACATATCTTATTTAGATTCTCTAATCAATCTTGACTCTATCATATTGAACCAAGACATATAACTAACAACATCCAATGTTATTCAAATGATATTAGATCAACATCCAATGTTATTCAAATGATATTAGGTTTTTCATGTGTTTAGGGGCATCCTAATCCAAACCATAACTTGCATTCCTTTTACATCATTCTATACGGTCCAATTAGGGTTATCATCAAAATACATGTTTTCTTTGATGTATTTCTTGTAAACATATCAAAGTATTTAGATTAATTTTACTAAGAATTTAGTAAATCACCATGGTTGAAAGGTTTGTTTCAGAGTTTTTACTTCCAAACATGTCCTCTTGGTAACATTATTCATGAGTAATCAACAAAAAGGGTTATATTTCAACTATCATTCCTCGAAGAATTATAAAAATCACACTTTAAGATCATACAATTGTAGGTCTTATGTTTCTTACTAAAGTGATATATTTTTGTCTTATTTAGACATTAGCATTTTCTAGGCTTTACAAGATAAATCTAATTTCTCATTTTTTGACATAACTATTACCTTAAGTGTAAATTAAACTACATTGAATCCTTTTTAGGATGGTGAATAAGATTTTGTAAAAGAACTAGAGGAGTGGGAGTGGATATGGTCCCAGTGTCCTTTTATCAAGCCGAGTCCTCTCCAGACCCATGAGAAATGGAATTTACATGCCCACTGTAAGGACCATAATCCACATTTTGGGATAACCCTATTTGTTTTGCTTAAGCATGTTGCTTAGCACCTTCCTATAATCATCTGAGATGTAATTAGGGCATGTTGGAAGCTTGATTTTCTTATTTTGAGCTAGCTTGGTTGTTGCTTATGTTTTGTGGTGAGGTTTTGGTGCAAAATGCAATTTACCCTGGATAAGGGTTGATGTGCAAGTTTGCCACATGTAGTGTGTCCCTTCTCACTCTTAGAATCATCTAGAGGAATGATAGAGAGATGGTCACCTTGTTCGAACCTTGTTTGTGTGGTGACATATTTGGAGATGTTTTGGGACACATGCTTGAGGTGTGCCTTGCCCCAAGAAGTGTTGTATCGGGCTTGAGAGCCTTGGAGAGTCCTTGTATCAGTTTGTGGGTGTTGGCATGCCATGCCCATGTGGGCCCCACCTACTGGAGGGGAATTGGCTCTGATACCATTTGTAACGCCCGGGCCCACTGCCCAAGGCTCTAGTAGAGTTTCAGGAATGATGACTGGCCCCACAGACCACCACTAGCCTTAACTGCGCACTTTGTTCACACTGACGCGCAAGCCAGGATCAACTTCCCGACTGGTCACCCATCCCAGTACTACTCCAAGATGAGCACGCTTAACTATGGAGTTCTTAGTGATGGGCTCCCGAAAAAGGAGGTGCACCTTGGTGATATCGGTAGTCCAATCATTCCTTTTAAGATCTTGTTATCTGAGGCCTCAAATCCTGGGATGTTACACTATCCGTTTGTGTTTGTGTGGAGATGTGGTATCAGGCATGACCTTGGTAGGTAACCTAGAGGGCGAGACCTTATCTCCATGTTTTGCATGATGTTGTGCATGTTTCTCTTTCACATGGACAAGTGGTACCTAATATTCTAAGGTGGTGACACCTCTCCCATGATCCCTCTCTCATCCCTCTTGTATATATACCCTTTCTCTCCATGAAAGAGAATCCTTTTAGCCATCTTTGCTTTCTCTCCTTGGTGGATGACCTTGAGCTAGAAGACCTCTCTTGAAAGCTTGGTGGATGATTTCCAACTTTGTGGCGTTCCTTTAATCTTCTACCTTGGTAAGACATGGTTTCTAGCTCTCTTTCTCTCTTTCTTTCTTTTTCTTAGCCATGGATCTTGGTTATCTTCTTCCATCCCGAACCCTCTTAATCTTGGTTCCATTTTCTTCCTTGGAGGTGTTGTGACCAAGCTTGGAAGATCATCTTCTGCCTTGAGCTCGTGAAGCTTGGAGTTTGACCTTGGAGCTTGGATATTGGTGGCGATCTTTGAGGTGGGTTAGATAACTCTAAACCTTATTTGTGATTATCACTCCTTACATGATATCTTGTTTTTTTATCTCTTGAACATTACCTCTTCCATGTCAGTGATTCTTCTTGATGGTTTTGAGTTCTATTTTGAGGAAAGCAGTCACGTTAGTTGTTGCCTTGTTATTTACCTTCTACCTTGCTATAGATGAGTTACCTTAGGTCAAAGATGACTTGGCCGATACGTTCTGTGGTGGTCATCATCACTTGTGATGCCATGGACCATCACACCTTGTGATAGTTCGTCACAACCTTAGTTAGGGTTAGGTCAACACCTTCTGATGTTTCTTAGATCATCATGCCTTATGTATGAATAGGTCAATATGAGATGAGAGTGTTAGTTTTCTTAGTGGCTATTGAACCCATATGGAGAATAGGTTTTATGCTAGCCGTCACGACCAGAGTATGATACATAACTGAGATGCATTGCATCTGATATGCATTGCTAGCCAATATGTTTGTGAAGTGTTATCATGTTACAACATGAAGTGTCATTATGTTGATGCCTATCACACCTTGGTCTGTCATTGCCTGAGATACACATGGGTTGTCTGTCACATTGTGATGCCCCTCTCACCTTAAGAAGGTGTCGCCCGACAAGCTAGGTAGGTCGACACACTTCCCATAAGTGTTGTTGCCAGATACATTCTACTTATATGGTAAACCGATACACCTCCTAAGAGGGTAGCTGACACCATGATTACTCATTGAATGCATCATGTTGATATAAATTGATAAACAATCCTTGATGAGATTGCCTGACACTTAATGTTAATCCAAAACACTATATGATGGCCCTAACATATATCTTGTGTTGATGTTTATGATGCATTATGTTGATGATAGGGTTACATGTTAATATGTGATACCCTATGGGTGGTTGTGTGAACAATAATAAGAGTTATGTTTCTATAACCTTTATATCATGACATACCTTACACCAGACGATATGCATAACTAGGTATGAAATATGATGATTGTAGTATGTTTGAATAATCCTTGTGAGGCACATGTGATATGGTAGCACAGAAAGAGGAGTAAATGATCTCATGATCTTATAATGGCTTACTACCTCATATGAGATGATAGTTACTCAATGATGAGATGAGGGGTTGTCACCCCAAGGTATGTGGTCCTTGTGATGGACACATGTTGAAAGAAATGAAGTGATGATGTGATGAAATCACACCTTATATGTTATAGTATGTTCTGATGATTTTTCATACCCTTGTTTATGTAGAACTTGTTTTGAGTTCATATGTAGTAACTTGATTGATGCTAAAAGTTGCTTAAATGACCTAATTAATCAAGTGGAACCTAATCTTGTAGTTTACCTTGTGCCATAGACCCATTTAGTGTCAGTAATTGATTGAATGGTGAAATGAGTTCAACTCAAAATGCATATTGTTGAATATGTGGGGTGCAATTTGAGGTATCTCCTTATATCATGAATGTATAGATATAGGATAGGATGTGATCATATCCCAATAAGAGTGTGGATGCAGTCATACCTCAGTGATATGTGATATGGGATTGGCTACGGTCATACCCCTATAAGAGTGTGGCTGCAGTCGTAGCTCAGTGATATGCGATACGGGATTGGTTGCAGTCATACCCCAATAAAAGTACGGTTGCGGTCATAACTTACTAGCATCGTTACTTGTACTAGGTGGGCTAGGTATGTACAGTTGGACTATATATCACTGATAATAGTCTGACTTATGATGTCATTACATGTTCTCATACTGACTAAGGGGTGAGGTCGTAGATTTTGGCTCTTACATTAGACCTTGTATGGCACCGAGTATGGCACCGATTTTGACTTATCAAGTTGTCGGTGGGATTTGGGTGGTACTACTCAAATCCTCTGGGCATAATAAAAAATGTATTCATCCATGTAGTATAATTGTATAGGATCAAAATACAGAAACATTGGATGAGAATTTTCTTGATCTTTATACAATGTTGTTGATAAGAAATATACATGTTCTTCGTATTCATTTTAAATTATTAAGATGTTTCATAATTCAATCGTAATTCTCTTCTTGTTAATAATGAATACCCGCTTCACATGGTTGTAATTGTATTGATGCTTAGTTTATCTTACCTTTAATAATAATAGAGTTGGTGGAGAGTTATATCTCCTACTGAGATTGAGAATCTCACCATGTGGGTTTCCCACACCCTTTTTAGGTGGACAAGCACGAAGAGGTAGAGATCATGCAGTAGAGGTTGAGCAGCAGCAAGAGGAGTAGCAGCTGACCAGGTTGGAAGTGTTGCTGGATGTCTTTTGCTGATAGAGTCCTAAAGTCATCCCTATACACTCGGGTCCTTGGGGATGTTTTGTAGACATTTTGTGGATGTGCTTTTGATACGTGTTTGGCTTGTGTGCCCTTTTGTATACAGCCGTAATGGATACATGTATATATTTTCTGGAATAGGTTCCCTGGTAATAGGTTGGTGTCACATCTAGCAAGTTCTTTGAGGCATGAAAGCACATGTATGTAACGATTCTTGTTGTTTGATAGTTTTATGAAAATGGTTTTAATTTTTATTGTTTTTCTAGTAATTTGTTCATTAATCTTCTTACGTGGTTTTGTTTTGAGTAATCTCACTTTTGACTGGTGTGGGGCGTCACAAACAAGGTTGGTATCAGAGCTTTAGGTTTGTTGAGTCTACATACATGGACCTAGGACTAGGGTTTGTGTCTGTTCTATTGTCCTCCAGTCTATCTTATAGTGACTTATGCTTATGCAGAAGAAGAAGAAGAAGTAGAAGAAAGTTTAAAGATGTCTAGAGAACACGAAGAACATGCTCCCGAGACCAGTGTTGCTGCGCCAGTTTATGGTGCAAGGAACTAGGCACGAGAATATTGGGTGCATGAAGTCCACCAGTTTGACCAAACCATGGTTGAAAACCCTTCCTTTCAATCTCTTTTTGGGCAGTTTATGGCTAGTAAGACTCATATGGCGGACATGATGTCTGCACCTCAGACTAGGATACCAGTTCCCCATATTGAATCTTCGGGTACTGGGAAGACTTTTGAGCGGCTTCGTCAAGTTGGAGCTATGGAGTATGCTGGGACAGATGATCTGGTGGATGCAGATCTATGGCTGACCGAGCTTGAGAAAGCCTTCAAGATCCTTAGTATCCCCAAAGAGCATAAGGTGAAGCATGCGGTGTACCTCTTATGGGGGAATGTTGTCCATTGGTGGACCATAGAGGAGGAGAAGAGACCTAGTGTTGTGATTGGTTGGGAGGAGTTCTGACGTGAGCTTATTAGTGGGTATTTTCCTTGAACGTATCTTGATGAGAAGATCATCCAGTTTGAGAGGATTTGATAGGGATCCATGATGATCATCGGGAATGAAGCAATTTTTATGAGTTGTTGAGGTTCTATCCTCACATGATTTCAACGGAGGATGAGCAGATTAATCATTTTGAGAAGGGGTTGAATGCTTAGTTGTCTACCCCAACTACTACCTGGAGAATCAAGAGAGGTTTGCTATGTTTGTGGAGTTTGTTCGAAGGATAGAATGATTTGTGAAGGATAAGAGAGAGGAAAGTACAAAGAAGAGGGTTGTACAGTCTCAGGGGCAGTCGTCAGGAGGCTTTATGAAGTTGAGATTTTCTGCACCACCAACATCGCAATGGTTTAGTGCTTCAACACAGTGGTCACCGAGTAAGGGCAGAGGTCGTAGTTTCCTGCCTGCAAGAGCCCAGAGTGTCGCATCAGCATCGGTGATAGGGTTGTAATGACCACCACCAAACCGACAGCCAAATTGTTACTAATTATGTAGAATAATCATAAGCAGCGGATTAACAAATATCACTAAAAACTAAAACCATTTTGTAAAGAGATCCATTTCCTGGAAAATTTCTTAATGAAAGAACCAAAACTTTATATACATCAGGGTTCACATTGTACAATATTATACCATCTCATCTCAAGGAATAACATATAACAGTTGTTGCGTCCAAATATATGCTAAAGCAAGATAAAAGCTCAAGGCATACAAGCCAAAATCTCAGATTGTTCGTAAAACCTTCACGTACTAAATCCAAGGACCTGAGAGTACAGAGACGACACATATGACTTCTATCTACAAGACATGATAGACAATACACTCAACCTGAGATGTTACTACTATCCCTGATGTTGTAGTCCTTCCTCTACATAACGGTCTCTACCGCCTCGTGCATGTCCACCTAATAATTGTGGATCCCACGGGGTGAGACAAATGTCCCAGCGAGAGATATAGCTCTTTGCCAACAATGTTATTATCACATGTAAATAGTATTAAACTGAGCATAGGTTCTTTTATGTTACTAAGCAAGGTTAATCACTATAGATAAGCAGATTAGAACATTTCTCATCTTTTAAAGCATTGTAACTGTCTATGATAGCGCAATAAATCATCTATTCACTTTATAAGAAATAAGAAGAATATGTGTATCATTTACCCATCATATTATGCCAACATCTCAAGCTTATCATGTGATAACATTATCTTGGTATGATATCCATGAATTATTCTCATTTCTATATGTTGGCCTCAGCCAATTTGCTAACCAGGTATTGATCTTGTAAGAGTTCAGCCAGGTATTGGATTGTACCAATCTTGAGATCACAACCAGGTATTGGACTCTGCCAATCCTAATAGATTTCATCCATGTATTGGATTGTACCAATCTTGAGATCATAGCCACGTATTGGACTCTGCCAATCCTGATAGAGTTCAGGTAGGTATTGGATTGTACTAATCTTGAGATCACAACCAGGCATTGGACTCTGCCAATCCTGATAGAGTTTAGCCAGGTATTGGATTGTACCAATCCTGAGATCACAGCCAGGCATTGGACTCTACCAATCCTGATAGAGTTCAACTAGGTATTGGATTGTACCAATCCTGAGATCACAGCCAGGCATTGGACTCTGCCAATCCTGATAGAGTTCAGCCAGGTATTGGATTGTACCAATCGTGAGATCACAGCCAGGCATTAGACTCTGCCAATCATGATATAGTTCAGCCAGGTATTGGATTGTACCAATCCTGAGATCATAGCCATGCATTGGACTCTACCAATCCTGATAGAGTTCAGCCAGGTATTGGATTGTACCAATCCTGAGATCACAGCCAGGCATTGGACTCTGCCAATCATGATAGAGTTCAACCAAATATTGGATTGTACCAATCCTGAGATCACAATCAGGCATTGGACTCTGCCAATCTTGATAGAGTTCAGCCAGGTATTAGATTGTACCAATCCTAAGATCACAGCCAAGCATTGGACTCTGCTAATCCTGATAGAGTTCAGCCAGGTATTGGATTGTACCAATCCTGAGATCATAGAGTTCAGCCAGGTATTGGGTTATACCAATCTTGAGATCACAACTAGGTATTGGACTCTGCCAATCCTCATAGAGTTCAGCCAGTTATTGGATTGTACCAATCCTGATATGTAATACAAGTATTCCTCTTATCTCATTTAAGCATATTCAAAATGTTATATCCCTTATTTGTCTATAAGAATAAAGCATGTATGTCCAAGATTTCATTATTATTATAAACATTTATTATTATTATGTTACTAAGTTTCCATTCCTGTAGTTTATTTTGAACATTAGCAATTTCTTACATGAGACTTTTATGAAAATCTTGTCATCTCTCACTAGGAAACAACTATTCACTTCGCTCACAAGGCCCATTAAACATCTTGTCACCTCTCACTAGGCAACAATTATTCACATGGCTCACAAGTCCCATTAAACATCTTGTTACCTCTCACTAGGAAACAACTATTCACATGGCTCACAAGGCCATTAAACATCTTGTGTATCACTCAATCAAGTGTATTGGATTGAGGAGCTTCCTCCATATCAGGTATAGAGGTGTAGGTCTGCTTCCATATCATTATATAGGTGTATTCGCATTACCATACCACACATCCATATCAGATTACTCAACCTTAGAGGTTTGCATATCGGGTTTCACAATACCATGTTGAGTTTCAACATCATATCGATTTAAGGTATATACTCAACACCATATTAGATATAAGGTGTGTAATTAACACCATACCGTGTATAAGGTGTGTGTATGTGTCACTCATATCATCCATGAGGTATAAATTCATCACCATATCGTTCTAGTGGTTGAGTTCCTATAATCATATCGGGTTACCATATCCAGTTACCATATTGGGTTACCATATCGGGTTAGCATATCGAGTTAAACCCTTATGCTCATACTCTTTCATTCCTTCATGGAATCTATCCTATCATGTATTGAGTGATAGGCTAGACAACTAGTTGAACCCTTCACAATTAACCCATTTCACAAAATGATAGGGGTGTGGGGTTCCAAGGTATATCAGATTCCATATCACCATCTAGGGTTTCAACACCATATTGGGTATAAGGTATATGTGTGATCACTATATCGACTTGAGGTGTATGTTTGTGTCACCATATCATGCATAAGCTGTATAATCATCATATCAGGTAAGAGGTGTATCCTTCAACACCATATCGGGTTAGAGGTGCTTCAACCCAATATCGGGTTGCACCATGATGATGTCATCATCATCAACCTCTATAATCTTGTCCATACTATTCTATTTCATGGACAACGGTCCTAAGTTACTACTAGAGCTCATGGGTTCATCAATTATGCAAGAAAATTCTATTTGAAAGTAAATCATTTAACTAAGGCAAGATTGATGGTAAATAACATGATTGAGTTCAAGTTATATAACCCGCCTCAAGAGTAACTTCAAAGCTCCAAGATCCAAAGATTCACGTTCCCAACGTTGATCATGAGCTTATCAAATGTCCAAGGCTTGAGTTCCTCAGCACCATGCACGATACTCAACCACTTGTGGTCGATATCCCTCACTTGGCCGATTTCACTTTGCTATAGACGATATCTCTTTTATATGGCCGATACCAAGGATCTATGCATGATAATCCTTCACATATGCATCATACCAAGACTCTATGCATGATATCTAAGAGAAATAGGGTGATAGATTTTGAAAAATTCCACTTATGGGTGAAAGAAGGGTATATATACTTGAGGTTCATGAAAAAGTGTATATATGAGGTGTCATCTTTTTAAGCTACTAGGTGCCACGTGTCCATGCATGGTTGACACTTGTCCTTGCATGCAATCATATTTATCTTGACATGAAAAACACTTAAGTATAATCTAGACATGATATTTTAGCCATCACTTATCTTGTTGGATAAGATATCTCAACTCAATCACCACTTTATTCACAACCCGATACAACTTTTCCAAAGAAGTTGTAAACTGATACACTTCACCTCCTTGAGGTGCTTATCTCATCATGTACAAGTACAAGAGTTCACAAATCGATATGAGATTCCTTCTATGGCTCTGTGGCCGATAGGCATTCTCATATGGACTCTACAACTCGATACAAGTTCAAATTAGGGTTTCACATTCAACCCTTTCTTGGTCTTTTCATCACCAAGAGTACCGTTACTCATAAATGATTCAAACACGATGCCTCCTTATTTGTTTCTCCTCTATATGATACTAGGAGAGAGTAGAGACACTCTAGAGCTGGTAATTTTCATATTAACCCTACATTTTGGGTAAATTACAATTTGTACCAAAATTGGTACACAAGTCACTATCATTATTCAAACAAGTTTAAACTAGGAATTTAGGTTTTCCACAAGACACCACCTTGCATAATTCTCTCTCTTATGATGCTAAAACACATGAGGTATGTTCAACATATGACAAATTGCAATATAACCCCTCATCTTGGGTAAATCGTATCTTGTTCCAAAACAAGAGAACATTGCTCAAATGTTACTTAAATAGGACCAAATTTGAAACATAAGTTTGTCACCTGATAACAAAACACTTTAGAAGATTATATTATAGTTCTAAGCAACTTATTTAGGCTAAAAAATAGGGGTACCTTAACCCAGGTCAAGGATGTTACAAGGGCCATCTAGGCCGTAGTATGAGACCCGAGCTTGCCATCAGTGTAAGTAGGTAGGATATCTGAAGTGGGAGTGTCTGGTGAGGGATGATGAAGTGACCTAGAAATTGAGGTAGAGCAAGTAAGGCTCACAACAACAATAGAACAGTGGCACAGGAGGGCAAGGATGTGGCCAAGCGTCACAGGACGGATTGTCTCCTCAGGGAAGCAAAGGACGGGGGCGAGAACATGAAACACTAGATTATACACCATGAGTTAGTCAGAAGTGGTCGTCAATCTGTGAGTGGTGACAGGTCAGGGGGAGTTGTTTCATTCTTATTTGTCTTCTTTTTGCTTTGTATATTGTTTGGTTGACCAGTATAATGCACTATTTTATCTCTCATTATGTGCTAAGAGGTTTTCTTTTGCCTGTTAGTCGTAAGAAGAATAGCTTGTTGTTAGAAACCATGTTAGTCGGTTTTACAATATTGCAAGAGGTTTGTCATTCCTGGGTCCTCTCCTATTCAAGACACAACATTCAAGTGGATCTCATACCACTTGATATCTAGGGATTCTATGTAATCCTTGGAATGGATCCCTTAGAGAAGTATAGAGTGGTCTTGGATTGTTGTTCCAAGCAAGTGACATTTGTGGATGGTGATGAGATGTGGATTTTCTAGGGAGATAGGAAGATTCTTCCGATGTATCTAGTATTGTCCATGGTAGCAAGGATGCTTCTGAGACAGGGTTGCAAGGCATTTTTAGCACGCATGATGGATACTGAGGGAAGGAGTCCTAGTATTCATGAGATGCTAGTTTTCAGAGAGTTTGAGGACATATTCCCTAAGGAGTTTCCAGGTGTTCCCCCACCCTGAGATATTGATATAAAGATAAATCTAGTCCACGTAACACAACCGATAGCTTAGACACTGTACAGGATGGCTCTGACAGAGATGACAGAGTTGAAAATAGTTGGAAGAACTATTTGATAAAGTTTTCATCAGATCGAGTATGTCACCATGGGGTGCTCCAGTGTTGTTCGTGAATAAGAAAGACAAATCTATGAGGTTGTTCATAGACTATAGGCAGTTGAATAAGGTGGCGATAAAGAATTAAGTATCTGTTGTTGAGGATAGATGACATGTTTGATCAGTTGTGTGGTGTGATGGTGTTATCGAAGATAGATCTGAGATTAGGATATCATTATTTGAGGATCAAGGAGGATGACATACCCAAGTTTGCCTTTAGGATGAGGTATGTTCACTACGAGTTTGTGGGTATGCCGTTTGGGCTTACCAATGCACCAACAACATTCATGGATTTGATGAACAAAGTGTTTTGGCTATTTCTTGATCAGTTTGTGGTGATCTTCATAGATGACATATTGATATATAGTCGTGACACTCATAAGCATGAACAACATCTTCGTTAGGAATTGACCATGCTGAGATAGCACCATCTTTATGCTAAGTTTAGCAAGTGTGATTTTTGGTTGAAGGAGGTAGTTTCTTAGGGCATGTTATATCTGTCGAAGGAGTGCATGTGGATCCCAAGAAAGTTGAGTATGTGATAAATTGGGAGCAGCCTAAGATTTCGATAGAAGATCATAGTTTTTAGGTTTGGTAGGCTATTACCAGAGATTCATCAAAGACTTTAGTGTTATTTCCTTACCCCTAACTAAGTTAACAAGGAAGGATGTGTTGTTTTTTTGGGATGACAAATGGCAATGTGCTTTTTAGATGTGGAAGGAAAAGTTGACGAGTGCACCAGTTATTGTCTTGCCTAAGCAAGTAGAAGGATACATCATCTTTTGTGATGCATCGAGGAATGGTTTGGGATGCATTTTGATGCAAGACAAGCAAGTGATTTCTTTTACTTACCGATAACTTAAGAAACACGAGTAGAATTATCCGAACCACGTTATGGAGTAGCAGTGGTAGTCCATGCTTTGAAGATTTGGAGGCACTACCTATATGGGGAGAAGTGTCAGATCTTCATGGATCATAAGAACCTGAAGTACATATTTTCACAACAAGAGTTGAATATGAGACAACATCATTGGATGGAGTTGATCAAAGACTATGACTGCACAATGGATTATCATCTAGGAAAGGAAAACATCGTAGCAGATGCATTGAGCAAGAAGTCTTTATCTTTTCCTATGGATAAATCCCAGTGGAGTTCTTTGATATGCCATAAGCAAGACATGTTAGTCTCCTTACGTCAAATGAATGTTAAGTTGGAGGTTTTCTTGCTAGCTGGTTTGTTGGCACATCCACATGTGAAGCCAACGCAAAGGTAGTAGATCAAAGAGGCACAACAAAAGGAGACTGTGATTCAGTAGATTTGATCAGAGTTTGACAACGAGAAGCGTGATGGTTTCCATGAATTGGATGATGGGAAAGTTTCTTACCATAACAGGATAGTGGTTCCTGATGCTAATGACCTAAGGAGGATGCTACTAGAGAAGGCTCATTCGTCCATGTATTCTTTGCATCTAGGTATCACCAAGATGTATCATAATATGAAGGACATGTATTGGTGTCCAGGCTTGAAGAAGGATGTGGTTGAGTTTTATGCAAGATGTGTGGCATGTCAGCAAGTTAAAGCTGAGCATCAGAAGCCTCCATTAACGTTGCAACCCATACCTATACCTCAGTGGAAATGGGATCATGTGACTATGGACTTTGTGGTTGGTCTGCCTAGGATAGCCAATGGTTATGATTCGATTTGGGTAATCGCTGACAGGTCAACCATTTCGGCGCATTTCCTTCCTGTAAAAATGATGTTAACAGTAGAGAAGCTTGCCCAGATCTATGTGGATGAGATAATGTGTTTGCATGGTGTTCCAGCAACTATCATGTCTGATAGAGGTCCTCATTTCACGAGTTGCTTTTAGGAATAACTGTACACATCTTTGGGTACATAGTTAAAGTTTACCACTGCTTTTCAACCGCACATAGATGGTCAATCAAAAAGGACCATTCAGACCTTGGAGGATTTGTTGGGGGCATGTGTTCTTCAGTTCTCAGTACGTTAGGATGTACACCTCAGTTTCATAGAATTCACCTACAACAATAGCTATCTGAGTAGCATTGATATTGCACCATATGAGGCATTGCAGGTCTATGTTGTTTTGCTACGAGACTGGTGAAGATCAACTTCTTGCTCCTAAGCTTGTGCAGTAGATGATAGAAAAGATCATTGTGATCCAGCAACAGTTGAAGGAAGCACATGATAGACAAAAGTCATATGCAAACAATCTCCATAGACTCTTAGAGTTCCAAGTGGGAGACAAGGTATATTTTGAAGTCTCTCCTTGGAAAGGTGTCTAGATGTTTGGAAAGAAGGGTAAGTTGTCTCCTAGGTTTATGGGACCATACCCACTTGTGGTACGTGTTGGGAAGGTGGCTTACCGGTTGGTGTTGCCAACTGAGCTACATAGTTTGCATCCAGTGTTTCATGTGAGTATGCTGAGGAAGTGCCATCCAGATGCAGATTTGATTTTGCAGCATGTGGAGGTAGAGCTTGATGAGGATATGACCTATGTGAAAGGTCTGGTGTTGATCCTTAACTAGAGAGTGAAGAAGTTGAAGAGGAAACACCTTGTGCTTGTGAAGGTTCTTTTGCATTATCTTGGTGTTGAGGAAGCTATGTGGGAGCTCGAGGAAGAGATGAGGAGAAAGTACCCCCTCCCTTTTCACTTAGGATTTCGGGGGCAAAATCCATGTTATGGGTTTATGGGTTGTAAGGACCCTGACCCATGTTTTGGGATAACCCTATTTGTTTTGCTTAGCTATATTTCATAGCACCTTTCTCTAATCATCTGAGATGTAATTAGGGCATGTTGGAAGCTTGAGTTTCTTATTTTGAGCTTGCTTGGTTGTTGCTTGTGTTTTGTGGTGAGGTTTTGGTGCAAATTGCAATTAACCCATTACAAGGATTTATGTGCAAGTTTGCCACCTCTAGTATGTTCCTTCTCTCTCTAGGCATTATCTAGAGGAAAGAGAGAGAGAGATGGGCACCTTATTTAGACCTTGTTTGTGTGGTGCCTTCTTTGGAGATGTTTTGGGACACATGTTTGAGGTGTGCCTTGCCCTTAGAAGTGTTGTCTCAGGCTTGAGAGCCTTAGAGAGGCCTTGTATCGATTTTTGGGTATCGTGGGTTACACCCTATCAATTTGTGAGTGTCTTGGGCTACACCCTATCTATTTATGGGTGTGTGGACAAGTGGTATCGGGCATGACCTTGGTAGGTGACCTAGTGGGCGAGACCTTATCTCCATGTTTTGCATGATGTTGTGCATGTGGCTCTTTCTCGTGGACAAGTGGCACTTATGATACTAAGGTGGTGACACCTCTCCCATGATCCCTCTCTCATCCCTCTTGTATATATACCCCTTTCTCTCCATGCAAGAAAATCCTTTTGGCCATCTTTTCTTTCTCTCCTTGGTGGATGACCTTGAGCTAGAAGACCTCTTGGAAGCTTGGTGGATGAGTCCCGAGCTTGTGGTGTTCCCTTCATATTCTACCTTGGTAAGCTGTGATTTCTAGCTCTATTTATTTCTTCTTCTTAGCCATGGATCTTGGTTATCTTCTTTCCATCACAAATGCTCCTAATCTTGGTTCCATATTCTTCCTTGGAGGTGTTGTGGTCACCAAGCTTGGAAGATCATCTTTTGCCTTGAGCTCGTGAAGCTTGGAGTTTGACCTTAGAGATTGGATCTTAGTGGTAATCTCTGAGGTGGGTTATATAACTCTAAACCTTCTTTGTTATTATCACTCCTTACATGATATCTTGTTTTTCGTATCTCTTGAACATTACCTCTTGCATGTTAGTGGTTCTTCTTGATGTTTTTAAGTTCTGTTTTGAAGAAAGGAGTTACGTTAGTTGTTTCCTTGTGTTTTACCTTCTTCCTTGTTACAGATGAATGACCTTAGGTCAAAGGCAACTTGGCCGATATGTTCTGTGGGTGGTCATCATGACTTGTGATGCCATAGACTGTCACACCTTGTGACAGGTAGTCATGACCTTTGTTAGGTTTAGGTCGACACATTTTGATGTTGCTTAGGTTGTCATGCCTTGTGTATGAATAGGCCGATATGAGAAGAGAGTGTTAATTTGCTTGGTGGTTTTTAAACCAACATGGGGATTAGGTTTTGTGTAGGCTAGCCATCACGACCAAAGTATGATACATAATTAAGACGTGTTGCATCTAAGACATGTTGCTAGCCAGTATGTTTGTGCATTGTTAGCCCATAACAATATGAGATTCCGATATGCTGACTCCTATCATGCCTTGGGCTGTCATTGCCTGACATACACATGGGTTGTCTGTCACATTGTGACACCCCTCTCACCTTGAGAATATGTCACCGAACAGGCTAGGTAAGCCGACACACTTCCCATAGGTGTTGCTTCCTGTTACATTCTCCTTACATGGTAAATGGATACACCTCCTAAGAGGGTAGCCGATACCATGATTGCTCATCTAATACATAATGTTGATATAAACCGGTAAACTGATACACCTCCTAAGAGGGTAGTCGATACCATGATTGCTCATCTAATACATCATGCTGATATAAACCGATAAACAATCCTCGATGAGATTTCCTGGCACTTAAGGTTAATCTGATACACTATATGATGGCCCTAACCAATATCTTGTGTTGGTGTTTATGATACATCATGTTGATGATAGGGTTCATGTTAATATGTGATACCCTATGGGTGGTTGTGTGAACAATAATAAGAGTTATGTTTCTATAACCTTTATCTCACGTCATACCTTATAATGATGATGAAAGTGAATATCTAAGGGTGATTGTTGATCCAACCTCGTTAACCCTAATTAGGTAGAGAGACACCCTAACCCTAAAATGTAAAATGTATGGCATGGATCTTATAAGATGATAGTGTTGATGATATCTTGTCTTTCTTGTTACAAGTTTTTAACCATTCATGTGACACCAGATGATATGCATAGCCAAGTATGAGCTATGATGATTGTAGTATGTTTGAATAAGCCTAGTGAGGCACATGTGATATGGTAACATTGAAAGAGGAGTAAATGATCTCATGATCTGATAATGACTTACCACCTCATATGAGATTATAGTTCCTCAATGATGAGATGATGGGTTGTCACCTCAAGGTATGTGGTCCTTGTGATGGACACTTGTTGAAAGACATGAAGTGATGATGTGATGACATCACACCTTACATGTTTCAGTATGTTCTGATGATGTGTCATGCCCTTGTTTATGTAAAACTTATTTTGAGTTCATACGTTGTAACTTGATTGATGCTAAAAGATTCTTAAATGATGTAATTAATCAAGTAGAACCTAATCTTGTAGTTTTTCATGTTTCATAGATCCATTCAGTGTCAGTTCTTGTTGAATGGTGAAAAGAGTTCGACTCAGAACACGTATTGTTGAATATGTGGGGTGTAAGTTGAAGTATATCCTTGTATCCTGAATGTATAGATACAAAATTTGCTGTGGTCATACCCTAATAAGAGTGCGGTTGTGATCGTAGCTCAGTGATATTTGATATAGGATTGGCAGTGGTAATACCCCAATAAGAGTGTGGCAGTAGTTGTAGCTCAGTGATATTTGATATGGGATGGGATGTAGTCATACCCCAATAAGAGTACGACTGCAGTCATAACTCACTAGCACTGTGACCTATACCAAGGTGGGCTAGATATGTAGAGTTGGACTATATGTCACTGACAGTAGTCTGACTTATGATGTCACTACATATTCTTGTACTGACCGATGGGTGAGGTCATGGATTTTGACTCTTCCATTAGACCATGTATGGAACCAATTTTGACTTATCAAGTGGTCTGTGGGATTTTTGTGGTATGACTCAAATCCTCACAGCATAATAAAAATTGTATTCAATCGTGTAGTATAATTGTTTAGGATCAAAATATGGAAAAATAGGATGAGGCCTTGTATGATCTTTATACAATGTTGTTGATAGGAAATATACATGTTCTTCGTATTCCTTTTAAATTGTTAAGATGTTTCATAATTCAATAATAATTTCTCTTCCTATTAATAATGAATACCTACTTCACATAGTTCTAATTATATTGTTGCTTAAATTATCTTACATGTCATAATAATAGAGTTGGTGGAGAGTTATATCTCCCACTGAGATTTGGAGTCTCACCTTGTGGGTTTCTCACGCCCTTTTCAGGTGGACGAGAATGAAGAGGTAGAGATCATGCAACAAAGGTTGAGCAGTAGCAAGAGTAGTAGTAGATGACTAGGTTGGAAGTGTTGTTGTATGTCTTTTGCTGATAGATTCCTAGAGTCATCCCTATACACTCGGGTCCTTGGGGATGTTTTGCTGACATTTTGTGGATGTGCTTTCTATACATGTTTGCCTTGTGTGCCCTTTTATATATGGCTAAGTCCCCCAGTTTGACCCATCTATGGTTGAAAACCCTGCTTTCAATCTCTTTTTGGGCAATATATGGCTACTATGACTCGTATGAAAGACAAGATATGCCTACACCTCCACCTAGGGCACCGGTTCCCCATAATGAATCGGTAGGTACTGGGAAGACTTTTGAGAGGCTTCTCTATGTTGGAGCGGTGGAGTATGTTCGCATGGCTGATCTGAGAGATGTGGATCTATGGCTGACTAAGCTTTGAGAAAACCTTTAAGATCATGTGTATCCACGAAGAGGATAAGGTGAAGCATGCGGTGTACCTCCTGAGGGGGAGTGATGGCCATTGGTGGGCCATAGAGGAGGAGAAGAGACCCAGTGTTGTGATCAGTTGGGAGGAGTTCTGACGTGAGTTTGTTAGTCGGTACTTTCCTCAGACGTATATTGATGAGAAGATAAGCTAGTTTGTGAGGATTCGATAGGTATCCATGATGATCAATGAGTATGAAGCGAGGTTTATGGTGTTGTTGAGGTGTTGTCCTCACATGGCTGCCACTGAGGACAAGCACATTCGTCATTTTGAGAAGGGGTTGAATGTTGAGTTATCTACCCTAGCTACTGCCCCAGAGAATAGAGAAAGATTTGTTGTGTTTATGGAGTCTATTCATAGGATAGAGGGATCTGTGAAGGAGAAGAGAGGGGCAAGTACTAATAATAGGGTTGTACAGTCTCAGGGGAAGTCGTCCGGAGGCTTTAAGAAGGTGAGGTTTTTCACACCACCAACATCATAGAGGTTCAATGGCTTCAACACAGTGGTCACTGATTTAGGACAAAGGTCATAGTTTTCTGCCTGCAGGAGCCTAGAGTATCACGTCAGCATCGGTGACAGGGCCATCTATGCTACGGTATAAGACACGAGCTTTCCATCAGTGCGGGCATATAGGACATCTTAAGTGGGAATGTCCAATGAGGGATGATGAAGTGACCCAACAAACGAGGCAGAGCCAACATAGCTCACAGTAAAAGCATAATAATGGTGTAGGAGGGCAAGGACATGGACAAGATCCACATGCTGGATCATCTGCTCAGGGAAGCAGAAGATGGGGGCGACAATAGGCAATGACTAGATTCTATGCCATGAGTCATCCGAAAGCGGTCGTCAATCCACGAGTGGTGACAGGTCATATGGAGTTGTTTCATTCGGATTTGTCTTCTTCTTGCTTTGTATCTGGTTTGGTTGACCCATATGTAAGACACTCTTTTATCGCTCATGATGTGCTAAAAGATTGTCTTTTTCTTATTAGTTGTAAGAATAGTAGCTTGTTGTTAGAAACCTCGTTAGTCATTTTTGTAGTGTTATATGAGGTGTGTCCTTCCTATGTCCTCTCCTTTTCAACATACAACATTCAAGTGGATTTCATACCACTTGATATGCAAGGGTTTTGATGGAATCCTTAGAATGGATACCTTGGAGAAGTACACAGTGGTCTTGGATTGTTGTTCCAAGAAAGCTACTTTTGGGGATGGTGGTGAGATGTGGATCTTCTAGGGACATGGGAAGATTCTTCTGACATGTCTGGTATCGACCATGGTAGAACAAAAGCTTTTAAGATAGGGTTGCGAGACGTTTTTGGCACACGTGATGGATACTGAGGCAAGGAGTCCTAGTATTCATTAGGTGCCAGTTGTTAGAGAGTTCGAGGAAGTGTTCCCTGAGGAGTTTTTTGGTGTTCCCCCACCCCGAGAGATTGATTTTGAAATCAAGAAGGTCCCCCGAATGCAACTGATATCTCAAACACCGTACAGGATGGCTCCGACAGAGATGTCAGAGTTGAAGAGACATTTGCAAGAACTATTTGACAAATGTTTCATTAGGACGAGTACATCACCATGGGGTGATCCAGTGTTGTTCATGAAGAAGAAGGATGGATCTATGAGGTTGTGCATAGACTACATACATTTGAACAAGGTGACGATAAATAATAAGTATCCATATTGAGGATAGATGACATGTTTGATCAGTTGTGTGGTACCATGATGTTTTCAAAGATAGATCTAATATTAAGATATCATCAGTTGAGGATCAAGGAGGATGACACACCCAAATCTACCTTTAGAATGAGGTATGGTCACTACGAGTTTGTGGTTATGCCGTTTGGGCTGACCAATGCACTAGAAGTGTTCATGGATTTAATGAATAGAGTTTGTTGGCCGTTTCTTGATCAGTTTTTGGTGGTCATTATAGATGACATCTTGATATACAGTCGTAACAATTAGCAACATGAATAACATCTTCGTCAGGCATTGACCGTGTTGAGACAGCACCAACTTTATGCTAAGTTTAGCAAGTGTGAGTTCTGGTTGAAGGAGGTAGCTTTCTTAGGGCATATTATATATGCCTAACGAGTGTGTGGATCCCAAGAAAGTGGAGTCTATGACATAATGGGAGCAGCCTAAGACATTGATAGAAGTGTTTAGTTTTCTAGGTTTGGTAAGATATTACCAGAGATTCATCACGGACTTCAGTGTTATCGCCTTACCCCTAACTAAGTTAACAAGGAAGGATGTGTCGTTCTTTTGGGATGACAAATTTCAATGTTCTTTACATACTTTGAAGGAAAAGTTGATGAGTGCACTGGTTCTGGTCTTGCCTGAGCAAGGAAAAGGATACATCATCTTTTGTGATGCGTCGAGGAACAGTTTGGGATGTGTTGCGATGCAGAACAAGAAAGTGGTTTCTTTTGCTTCTCGACCACTTAAGTAACATAAGGAGAATTACTCGACCCACGATTTAGAGTTAGAAGTGGTAGTCCATGCTTTGAAGATGTGGAGGCACTAACTGTATGGGGAGAAGTGTTAGATCTTCACGGATCACAAGAACCTTAAGTACATTTTTTCACAGTAGGTGTTGAATATTAGACAGTGTCGTTGGATGGAGTTGATCAAAGACTACGACTTTACGATTCATTATCATTCGGGAAAGGTGAACATCATAGCAGATGCTTTGAGCAGGAAGTTTTCATCTTCACCTATGTATAAAGCCCAATTGAGTTCTTTGATGTGCCCCAAGCGAGACATGTTGGTCTCCTTACGTCAAATAAATGTTAAGTTGGATGTTTCCTTTCTAGCTGGTTTTTGGCACATCTATAGGTGAAGTCTACGCTGAGATAGAAAATCAGAGAGGCACAACAAAAGGATATTGTGATTTAGTAGATGTGATCAGAGTTCGACAGCAAAAAGCATGATGTTTTCCATGAATCAGATGATGGGACAGTTTGTTACCATAACACGATAGTGGTTCCTGATGTTAATGACCTAAGGAGGATGGTGCTGGAGGACGCTCATTCTTTCATGTATGCTATGCATCCAGGTAACACCAAGATGTATCATAATCTGAAGGACATGTATCGGTGTCCAGGCTTGAAGAAGGATGTGGCTAGGTTCATAGCCAGATGTGCGGTATGTTATCAAGTTAAAGATGAGCATCAAAAGCCTATAGGAACATTGCAACTGTTACATATACCTTAGTGGAAATGGGATCATGTGACTATGGACTTTGTGGTTGGTCTGCCTAGGATAGTCAAAGGTTATGATTCCATTTGGGTTATCATTGACATGTTGACCAAGTTAGTGCATTTCCTTATGGTGAAGACAAAGTTCACATCAGAGAAGCTTGCCCAGATCTATGTGGATGAAATATTGCATTTGCATGATGTTCCAGAAACTATTGTGTCTGATAGAGGTCCTTCATTCACGAGACACTTTTGGGAATGATTGCACACATGGTCAATCAAAAAGGACCATTCAGACCTTAGAGGATTTGTTGCGGGCATGTGTTCTTCAATTTAAGGAAGTTGGGATGTACACCTCAGTTTGATAGAGTTTGCCTACAACAACAACTATCAGAGTAGCATTGATATGGAACCATATGAGGTGTTGTATGGGAGGCATTGTAGGTCTCCATTGTGTTGGTACGAGACATGTAAATATTAGCTTCTTGGTCCTGAGCTTGTGTAGTAGACGACATAAAATTTCTAAGTGATCTAGGAATAGTTGAAGGAAGCACAAGACAGACTGAATTCATATGCAAATAATCATCGTAAACCCTTGGAATTCCAAGTGGGAGACAAGGTATATTTGAAATTCTCTCCTTGGAAAGGTGTCTTGAGGTTTAAAAAGAAGGGTAAGTTGGCTCCCAGGTTTATGGGACCTTACCTAGTCATGGCACATGTTGAGAAGGTGGCTTACCGGCTGGAGTTGCCACCTGAGTTGCACAAGTTGCATCCAATGTTTCATGTGAGTATGCTGAGGAAGTGCCATCTAGATACAGAGTTGATGTTGCAACATGTGGGGGTAGATCTTGATGAGCATATGACCTATGTGGAAGGTCTAGTGTTCATCCTTGATCGGAGACTGAAGAAGTTGAAGAGGAAATACCTTGTTCTTGTGAAGGTTCTTTAGCATCATCATGGTGTTGAGGAAGTCACGTGGGAGCTCGAGAAAGAGATGAGGAGAAAGTACCCCACCCTTTTCTATTATGATTTTGGGGGAGAAATCCATGTTAGGGGTTTATGGCTTGTAAGGACCCTAACCCACATTTTAGGATAACCCTATTTGTTTTTCTTAAGCATGTTGCTTAGCACCTTGCTCCAATCATCTTAGATGTAATTAGGGCATGCTAGAAGCTTAAGTTTCTTCTTTTGAGCTTGCTTGATTGTTGCTTGTGTTTTGTGGTGAGGTTTTGGTGCAAATTGCAATTACCCAGGATAAGGGTTGATGTGCAAGTTTGCCTCT
Source organism: Alisma plantago-aquatica (assembly GCA_963693085.1). Lineage (NCBI taxonomy): Eukaryota > Viridiplantae > Streptophyta > Magnoliopsida > Alismatales > Alismataceae > Alisma > Alisma plantago-aquatica. The sequence goes on from OY856412.1 coordinate 64,128,310, forward strand.
TCTAATCTGTTCCTTCTCTCTCTTGGCATCATATAGAGGAACGAGAGAGATATGGGCACCTTGTTTGGACCTTGGTTGTGTAGTGACATCTTTCAAGATGTTTTGGGACACATGTTTGAGGTGTGCCTTGCACCTAGAAGTGTTGTCTCAGGCTTGAGAGCCTTGGAGAGGCCTTGTATCAATTTGTGGGTGTCTTGGGTTACACCCTATCAGTTTGTGGGTGTCTTGTGCTACACCCTATCAGTTTGTTGGCGTGTGAAGATGTGGTATCGGGAATGACCTTGGTAGGTGACCTAGTGAGTGAGACCTTTTCTCCATGTTTTGCATGATGTTGTTCATGTAGCTCTTTCTAATGGACAAGTGGGACCTAAGATACTAAGGTGGTGACACCTCTCCGATGATCCCTCTCTCATCCCTCTTATATAGATACCACTTTCTCTCCATGTAAGAGAATCCTTTTGGCCATATTTTCATTCTCTCTTTGGTGGACGACCTTGAGGTAGAAGACCTCTCTTGGAAGCTTGGTGTACGAGTCCCAAGCTTGTGGTGTTCCCTTCATCTTCTACCTTGGTAAGCCATGGTTTCTAGTTCTCTTTCTCTCTTTCTTTCTTCTTCTCAACCAAGGATCTTGGTTATCTTCTTTCCATTCCAAACCCTCCTAATCTTGGTTCCATCTTCTTCCTTGATGGTGTTGTGGTGACCATGCTTAGAAGATCATATTCTGCCTTGAGCCCATGAAGCTTGGAGTTTGATCTTGGAGCTTGGATCTTGGTGGTGATCTTTGAGGTGGGTTATATAACTCTAAACCTTCTTTCTTATTATCAATCCTTACATGATATCTTGTTTTTTATCCCTTGAATGTTACCTCTTGCATGTTAGTGGTTCTTCTTGATGGTTTTGATTTATGTTTTGAAGAAAGGAGTTATGTTAGTTGTTTCCTTGTGTTTCACCTTCTGTCTTATTATAGATGAGTGACCTTAGGTTGAAGATGACTTGGCCAATATGTTCTATGGGTGGCCATCACGACTTGTGATGCCACGGACCGTCACATCTTGTGACAGGTCGTCACGACCTTAGTTAGGTTTAGATCAACATGTTCTGATGTTTCTTAGATCGTCATGCCTTGTGTATGAATAGGATGATATGAGACGAGAGTGTTTGTTTGCTTGGTGACTGTTAAACCAATATGGGGAATTGGTTTTGGGTAGGCTAGCTGTCACGACCAGAGTATGATACATAACTCGGATGTGTTGTGTCTGATACATGTGGCTAGCTATTATGTTTGTGAAGTGTTATCCCGTCACAGCATGAGACACCAGCATGTTGACACCCATCACACCTTGGGATGGCATTGCCTGACATACACATGGGTTGCTCGTCGCATTGTGACACCCCTCTCACCTTGAGAAAATGTCTCTTGATAAGCTAGGTAGGCCGACACACTTCCCATAGGTGTTGTTGTCTGGTACATTCTCCTTAAATGGTAAACCAATACACCTCCTAAGAAGTTAGTCAACGCCATGATTTCTCATCTAATACATCATGCTAATATAAACTGATAAACAATCCTTTATGAGATTGCCTGACACTTAAGGTTAATCTGATACACTATATGATGGCCCTTAATGATATTTTGTGATGGTGTTATGATACATCATGTTGATCATAGGGTTACATGTTAATATGTGATTTCCTATGGGTGGTTGTGTGAACAATAATAAGAGTTATGTTTCTATAACCTTTATCTCATGACATACCTTATAATGATTATGAAAGTGATTATATATGGGTCGTTTTTGATCCAACCTCTTTAAACCTAATTGGGTAGAGAGAAACCCTAACCCTAAAATGTAAAATGTATGGCATGGATCTTATAAGATGATAGTGTTGATGATGTCTTGTCTTCCTTGTTACATGTTTTTAACCATGTAGGTGACACCAGATGATATGCATAGCCAGGTATGAGCTATGATGATTGTAGTATGTTTGAATAAGCCTTGTGAGGCACATGTGATATGGTAACATAGAAAGAGGAGTAAATGATCTCATGATCTGATAATGTATTACTAACTCATATGATATGATAGTTCCTTAATGATGAGATGAGGGGTTGTCACCCCAAGGTATGTGGTCCTTGTGATGGACACATGTTGAAAGACATGAAGAGATGATGTGATGAAATCACACGTTATATGTTTCAGTATGTTTTGATGATGTATCATGCCCTTGTTTATGTATAACTTATTTTGAGTTCGTATGTTGTAACTTGATTGATTCTAAATGATTCTTAAATGACCTAATTAATCAAGTGGAACCTAATATTGTACTTTTCCCTATTGCATAGATCCATTCAGTGTCAGTACTTGTTGAATGGTGAAATGAGTTCAACTTGGAATGCATATTGTTGAATATGTGATGTGCAAGATGAGGTATCTCCTTGTATCCTGAATGTATAGATACGAGATTGGTTGTGGCCATACCCCAATAAGAGTGCGGCCATAGTCATAGCTCAGTGATATGTGATATGGGATTGGCTGCGGTCTAACCCCAATTAGAGTGCAACAACGGTCGTAGCTCAGTGATATGTGATACAAGATTGGTTGCGGTCATACCCCAATAAGTACGGCTGCCATCATAACTCACTCGCATTGTGACCTGTACCATGTCAGGTTATATGTGTACAGTTGGACTATATGTCACTGATAGAGGTCTGACGTATTATGTCACTACATGTTCACGTACTAAATGAGGGGGTGAGGTCGTGGACTCCAACTCTTCCATTAGACCTTCTATGGCACTGATTTTGACTTATCAAGTGGTTGGTGGGATTTGGGTGGTACGAATCAAATCCTCGAGGCATAATAAAATATGTAATCAGTTGTGTAGTATAATTGTATAGGATCAAAATATGGAAACATTGGATAAGGCCTTGTTTGATCTTTATACAATGTTGTTGATAGAAAATATACATGTTCTTCATATTCCTTTTAAATTGTTAAGATGTTTCATAATTCAATAGTAATTGCTCTTCCTGTTAATAATGAATTCCTCCTTCACATAAGTTGTAATTATATTGCTGCTTAGTTTATCTTACATGTGATAATAATAGAGTTAGTCGAGAGTTATATCTCCTGCTGAGATTTGGAATCTCACCCCATAGGTTTCCCACACCCTTTTTAGGTTGACAAGAATGAAGAGGTAGAGATCGTGTAATGGAAGTTGAGAAGCAACAAGAGGAGCACTATCTGACCAAGTTGGAAGTGTTGTTGGATGTCTTTTGCTGATAGAGTCCTAGAGTCGTCCCTATACACTTGGGTCCTTGGGGATGTTTTGTAGAAGTTTTCTGGATGTGCTTTTGATACATGTTTGGAATAGGTTTTGGAATAGGTTCCCTGGTAACAGATTGGTGACACATATAGTAAGTGATTTGAGGTAGGAAAGCACATGTATGTAAAGGTTCTTGTTGTTTGACAATTTTGTGAAAACTGTTTTAATTTTTAGTATTTTTCCCGTAATCTATTTGTTAATCTTCTTCTGCGGTTTTGTTTTGAGTAATCTCACTTTTGTGTGGCATGGGACGTCACATTATTTCTTCTATAACTGATGGGATGACCACCCAATATAATACAAAATCCAAAAAAGGATCTTTGACCATTGGCATCTTTGCTCCAATCAGTATTTGCATAGCCTGTCAAAGAAATATTAAGAGACAATGGTTTATTTTATAGGAGAACTATATCAGTTCCCTTTATGGGTAGTGTAGGATACAATGTACCCAACTCTAGAGGGAAAAAAATAGGATTAGGCATGTGTTATCTAACATGAATAGAAGCAAAGGCAATATATGGTCAGATAGTTGTAAGATAGGTAAGTTTTCCAGTCGTGTGTCTATATTGTTCAGGATTAAAAAAAGACTCCTCCTCAAAAAGAACTTTATTGTGATAGTCCATGAGTGAAGAAATAATTCATCATTTCAGAGTCCTTCAAGAGGTCAAAAACGTACTTCCACTGAGATAAATAAGCACCCTGATGAGAGTGTAGCATCTCTATGGCCAAGAAGTAGCAAAGTTGTCTTCAATCCTTGGAATAAAAATGTAATTGGAGTGTCTATTTCAAAGAAAAATTCACATTAGCATCACTACCAGAGATAATGATATCATCAATATAGATGGAAAGAATGATGGTTCTATCTTGAGAAGGTCTGAAAAAGAGACTTTGATCACTAGAAAAACTTGAAAAACCTAGGCTAGCTAGAACTCTGTTAAGCTTTTTAAACCAAACTTGTGGTGATTTATTGAGACTATACAAAGAGCATTTGAGATGGAAAACTCTTTGTGAAGACTCCCTCTAAGTACAAAACATGAGGTTGTTCATATGCACTTTCTAATCTAAATTTTCATGAAGGAAGGAACTTTTAATGTCAAGATGAAAATACCAGTCTATGTAAGTCTCAAGAGAGATTACAATCCTGATAGAAGCAATGTGAGCGATTGGTGAGAAGGTTTTGCAAAAATATGCACCATATGTTTGGGTGAATCCTTTGGCAGTAATTGATCATTATTCCATTCGACCATCCAACTAAATTAATTTTGATAGAGAAGATCCATCCACAATCGATAATATTTATTTTCAAAGGAGGAGGGACAAAATCCCAGGTCCCATTCTCGCAAAAATGTTGTAATTTCCTCAAGCGTCATAACTTTCCAATCAGGTTGTTGAAGAACCTCATGATGATCTTTTAGAATTTAGATAATATTGAGTTGTAGGAAAATGGATTTAATAGTATTAAGAAGCTTGGATAGGCAACATGTATGAGATATAGGGTGGCTAGGTGTGCAAGAATAGGTACCTTTCCAGAGAGCCACAATGTGTGATTGATCCCTATACATGAATATTGGTTTTCAATCCTATGCGGATGGAGGAGGAATGAAAGGAGGATGGGTGATGGGTTCATGATCCACTGGTTTGGAAAGATCAAGTACAACATACTCGGTTGGAGTTTAAGGTTGAGGTGAAGATTATGGTGATGTAGAATCAAAGAACATATTAGATTCATGAAAAGTAATCTTGACAGATACATATATAAGCCAATTTCTTGATCTATAACCATGATAACCTTCTCGAAGGGTAGAACCTTCTCAAAAGGTAGAATATCCAAGAAAAACCATTTTGATAGAGTGGTATTAACTTTATCTGCTTTTGAATATAAGTATGCACAAAATTAGTACACCTTAATACATGCAAAGGAACATGGAAACTTGTTTGCATGGGAAAAACAATGAAAAAGGGGGTCTTGTTACAAACAACAAAAAATGGTTGTTAAGTAATTAAGCTAGAATCTTGTTAGAATGGTCTCATACCAATGAGCCTTAGGTAATTACCATAAAATATAAGGGCACAAGAGATATCAAGTGTAAGACCACTGAACTAGCATTTGCTTGATCTTGCTTGGTTAACATAATAAGATGCTTAAAACCTTAATATAACCATGTGAGGTTCCTTAATAACATTTGACAAGCTTGTATTTTCAATTTGGTCTAGTCTAAATTTTGTTTGATCTTGTTATGATATTGTTTGTTGTTGTGGGTCAAGTTGTAATTTACTGATGAATGCATATTCATCTTGGTCCAGTCGTCTTATTTGGCCCAATTTTGCTCCGTTTATTTGCTTTTATTGCTCAAAACTCTCATACACATGTTTGCTTAGCCTAATTGGATTTTCCCTAATTTTGTTTGGTTTATCCATGGTTCGAATCAATTTGTGCACTCATTTGTAGGTCAAAGTAGGCACTCGGGCCCAATCTTCTCTCGGCCCATCTCTACAGCTTGTGTCCCATCTCTATTCATTAACCATGGTCACGGTTTCTTTCTTCTCCTAATACCGTGATTGTGGTTTTCTTCTTCACCCTAACTGCGATCAATGTCTCTCCTACTGGACCACGACCTGCTAACCCTACACCATGACCGTGGTACTCCTCTCTTCTCAATTGTACCCGCGGTCTCGTCCACACCGCGACCCCCTGCTTCAAGATCGCGACCTCCGACGCTTCACCATAGAACCGCGATCATCCACCTACCCCAGATTGCAACCCACACTGGTGCTACCCCCCTCAACACCGCGATCAGGGCCTACACCTCCATCCATTCCCCCTCATGACCGCGGACGCACCATACTTTGCATCTTCCTCTGTACCAATCACCATCATTGCCTTCTTCAACCATCATCAGCATCAACACCACCACCTACAGTCAGTTGGACTGCGACCTACAACCCTAACCAAAAACTGTGACCTGCCCTCCTGCTCCACCCTCGTCGACCGCGGTTCTACCCCCTCAAACCGTGACCACGGTCCCTCTCTTTACCAACACCACGCCCGCGGTCACAGCAGCCAACAACTGTGACCTCTAGTAAGTGCTATAGACCGCGACCAAAGCAACTGCTCGCGGTCTACAAGACCTCGATCGAGGCACAGTGAACAGTACCCATCCGGGCCTATAAATAGGACCCTACCCCCAGCCATTCAAGGTACCCTCTCCAGACGTCATTAGGCTATAGGTCTGTCCTCAGACTAAGAAGACGGTCTCCTCTAAAGCCAGGCTGCACCTAAGAAGAATTTGACCCCAGGTGCAAGCCTCTCCATCCCATCCAGATCTAGACATGTTGCATCCATCCGCTCCATCCTACCTGTTCATCCATATCTGAGGTGGAAACCTAGATCTGCAGCTGTCTTCATCATCTACGCCATGCCTTCACCACCATCACATCCACAAGATGCTCCTCTTATTGTGAGCAAGGAGACTGAGAAGAGAGAGAAGGTGGAGAAAGAATATCTACCCCATCTGTCGTGGTGTTCTTCCCTCCTCATTCTAGATCTACTCCACCAGCGTGTAGAAGACTGTCTCTCCACCGAGTTGCGATCATCTTCTCCACCATGGCCATGGTTGAATCTTCCCTCTCTCTTGTTTTTCTTGTTTCTCTCTCCATGAGCGAGTAGTCCTTTCTCACTGGGTGCGGGGACTAGCCCCGCTGTCCATGCTTACATGTTCAAATATTAAACATTCCATGGCTTGTATATAACTTTTCATTTCGTTGTTAATCATTTGATGTGTGCTTGTGGATTGATCACCTACTTGCATTGTCTATTTCATTCCTATGTTGAGAGAACTTCAATGCATAGGTTTGAAATATTGATTAACGTGGTTGACTCCCTGATGAGAACTTTTGATGGGATTCCCTAAAGTCATAAGTGTGTGATACATGAGGTGACAAGACATCTAGCCCACGGTGACGCTTCTATGTACCTAACGCCCATTTGGGGGGCCCACAACTTCAGTTTGACATCTGTATCTTCGGAGCTGTAAGTGTGTGATATGGATGATGATGAGACATCTGATGCCTAAGGTGATGCTTACGTGAACCTGACGTCCGTATGGATGGTTTGCAGCAGCTCCATTTGGATGGTTATATGTAGCCTGGATGTGTGTGTTTGGATACGTTTGCATGTGTAGCGATGGTGAAACCCGGGTCCATCCCAGTGATTCTCATCATTAATCATTAATCAACTTTTAATCCTACTCTTTGCTTTCCTGGCAATTAGTTTAATTAACCTTAATGAACTCTCGTTATAAATATTAGTTTAATTCAACTAGATTCGACTAGTAAAAATTCTTAAAAATGTTGTCCCTTGGGATTCGATCCTCAACCATACTGCGATAAGACCCGTCTGCTTGCGGGTGGTATTATTGCATAAGATTTTGGTAAAAACTCAAGGATTTCAGCCCTGGGTGAGTTTGTTAGTGTAGTAAGAACCACGTCAAATTCTGGCGCCGTTGTCGGGGACAACAAAATCATCTAGTTAAATCTAGCTCCATTAAGGCTAATTTAGGATTTTACTTTTATTTTTGATACAATCGAGCATCTACTTGAATTTGACTCTACTCTGCCCATCTTACTTCTGAAAGATCTTTCCATCCTAGGTACCGCCAAAGACTAGTGCATGCACCGCCTGAACAGTTCCGGCCTTACTGCTAGCTTTAACCCCGAGATATAAAGAACCTTTCATCATCAAAGTAGAGATAACCAAGCTAGGAAGGCACAAGAGGAGGAAATTGCCCGAAGGGTAGCTCAAGCCCTTAACTCACAAAGAGAAAGCCTTATGCAAGAAGCCTGAGATGTAGTTCAAGAAGAAATCCAAGTAGCTCAAGCAGTAACTCAACAAGCTGAGTTACAAAAAGACCTTCAACAATTCTCAATCCCTAAAGTTGGTGACGTTCATCACCCAATACAACCACCTCCCATCAACGCTCCAAATTTTGAGATCAGAGCCCATTGGGTTACGCTACTTCAAAACAGTCCTTTCTATGGTAAGCAAGGAGAAGATAGGCAAGAACGTCTTCTAAGGTTTATAGATCTATGTGCTATGACAAAGCAGAATGGAGTCTCAGATGATGCCATCAGACTCTGTCTCTTCAAATATTCTCTTACTGATAGAGCCATGAGTTGGTATAACTCTTTGCAATGCAAACCCATCACTACTTGGGAACAACTTCAAAATGTCTTTCTGGAGAAATTATATCCTCCTTCTCTCACCTATGAAATTAGGTGCCGGATAACACAATTTACTCAGGTCCCCGGTGAAACCCTTGCAGAAGCATGGGAAAGATACAAAGAGCTTCTACTCAAGTGTACACATTATGGAATTTCTATGAATCAACTCATCAAAATCTTTTATAGGGGCATGGATGATGATATCAAGAAGTTTTAGACTCCTCATCTGGAGGAAACTTCATGTGTCAAAGTTATGATAGTGCATGGAAGGTTGTCACCTTTGGAGTTGAAAATCAAGCCAACTGGGGTAGACTCATAGGTAAAGGAGTGCTGAAGGTAGCTATGGCAGAAGCTACTCCTGAGTACAAGTTTATCGCTGAGTTTGTAAAGCTTCTTATCACCAAGAAAGATAACCTTGAATAGTCTTTTGTTGCTTATGAAAGAAGGCGCTCACCCCCTCGACAACAAGAACAAGTCAAGTTAGCTTCACTGTTCTGTGAAGCATGTAAAGGCACTGATCATTCTACGCTAGCCTGTAATATTCTCTATGATGTCATTCTGGGAAATACTTGTACCCCAAGGGATAATGGTCAAATGAAAAATCTTAATTTTGTTCACACTATCCCTGGTCAAGGCTATTATAATTCAAATCAAGACAGGAACAATCTAGGTTTTCAATATGGAAATCCTTCAGGAGTGGAAAACTCACAACACCTTGGTCCAGATAATCAACAATGAGGTCTGCCAGGATTCTAGTATAACCAAAAACAAAACTTCAGGAATCAAGGGAACTTTAGAGGTAACTTCTAGAACAGAAACTACAACAATTATCATAATAACTCTCAGTTCCAGAATCCAAACCAAGTCCCTTATCAACAACTAGGGCAGCAAGCCAGTACCATATCTCCTGATGACAAAATGTCATCCATTGAGAAGATGTTGCAGTCACAGCAAACTATGATAGTGAATCACCAAGCTCATTATAAGGCTATTGAATCTCAACTAGCTCAAATTTCAGCTAGCCTCAAGCCACCTACTGGAGCTTTCGTCGGACAACCAGAGAACAATCCTAAAAACCACGAGCAACTAAAGGCTGTCACCACCAGGTCAGGGAAAGACTATTCTGATCCTCCTAACAAGACACATGTGGTAGTTACAGACGATGATGACTTTGTGACTGCCCAAGACTCTACAGTACCTAAATCTCAACCAAAAGAACCACCAACCACTGATAGGACAGACAAAGCAAGTTCTAAGGAACCTATTGTTGCAGAAGCAGAAGACACACCTGAGCCGGATGTGCCAGTGTACAAGCCTCGTCCTCCTTTCCCAGCTCACTTGAAGCAGACAAAGCTTGATACTCGTTTCAATAAGTTCAAGGAAGCAATGAAGAAGCTTCATGTTGATATACCCTTTTTAGATGTGCTGGCTGAGATACCGGTCTGGACGAAGTACTTAAAGTCTCTCCTCACAAGGAACTATATAACAGAAGAATACAAGATAGTCAAGCTAGCAACAACTACTTCTGACATTATTCAGAGCAAGATGCCAAAGAAGCAGAAAGACCCAGGATCCTTTGGGATTTCATGCCATATTGGTGACTCTTCATGTAAGAAGGGATTGGCTGATCTGGATGCTAGCATCTCTATCATGCCACTTAGCCTTTGCAAGAGGCTAGGGTTTTTAGAACTTCTCCCAACTGGCATGACTATACAGCTTGCAGACAATTCTATGACTCTTCCTTTGGGAATCATTGAGGATGTCCCAGTTAAAGTTGGCAAAGACTCTTATGTCCCATGCAACTTCGTCATCATGGACATAAAAGAGGACTCCATATACCCTCTTATCTATGGTCATCCATTCCTTGCCACTGCGAGAGCTCTGACTGATGTTGAAGCAGGAATCTTGGTCCTCATACTAGGTAAGGAAACCCTCAAGTTCAAAGTTTTTGAAAGTATGCGAAGACCAAGCATGCAAGAAGAAGTCTAATTGATTGATTGCATAGAGCAAATGTCACTCCTTACACAAGAGTATTATGAACAAGATGATCCTTTAGAAGTATCTTTAACTAACCCATCTGCTAATGACTCCATTGTTGAACACGTAAAAGATTGTGTTCTCCAACTCAATGCTATAGAAGAAGATCCAGAAGCTATATTTGAGGAACTCAAGGCTGTGAATGTAACCGAAGAGCCATGCAAGAAGCCAGAAGCCCCCGAAATGAAGCCCCTACCCAAGGGATGATCTCAATGTCTGGATGATCTCAATGTCTGCCCGATTATCATAAATTCTAATCTAAAATCTGAACAAGAAGATAAACTCCTGAAGCTGACTGTCGAACATCAACAAAAGCTAAATCCAAATATGAAAGAAGTAGTCCACCATGAAGTCATTAAATTTCTCACTGCAGGAATCATCTATCCTATATCTGACTCGCCATGGGTGAGTCATGTACATGTTGTCCCAAAGAAAGGTGGCACTACTGTGATACGAAATGAAGATAATGAACTCATCCCCACTTGAATAGTCACTGGCTGGAGGATGGGTATTGATTATAGGAAATTGAACAAGGCAACACGAAAGGAACATTTCCCGATGCCTTTTCTAGACCAAGTTTTAGAGTGATTGGCTCACCAAGAATATTTTTGCTATCTCAATGGTTACTCTAGATTCTATCGAATTCCTATACATTCAGATGACCAACAGAAGACAACTTTCACTTGCCCTTTTGGAACATATGCCTTTAGAAGGATGCCATTCAGGCTTTGCAATTCCCCTACAACCTTCCAACACTGAATGGAAGCCATATTTTTCTGTCTAACCAAAACTATTATGGAAGTTTTCATGGATGATTTCTGCGTATATGGAGATTCATATGATTCATGTCTGAAACACCTCTCTCTAGTCCTCAAACAATGCAAAGAGGCACATCTAGTGCTAAATTGGGAGAAGTGTCACTTTTTGGTAAAAGAAGGCATAGTCCTTGGCCATAGGGTCAGTAATCGAGGAATTGAAATGGACAAGGCAAAGATCAAAGTGACTTCCAAACTCTCTATCCCAACCAATTTATGAGCACGTTCCTTGGTCGTGCAGGCTTTTACAGAAGGTTTATCAAAGATTTATCCAAGATAAATAAGCCTATCACAAACTTGTTACTAGAGGATGTTGATTTCCATTTTGATGAAGAATGCATCAAGAGTATCAACAACCTGAAGCATGCTCTTACAACAACACCCATCATCTGAGCTCCAGATTGGGGGCACCCATTCGAAATAATGTGTGATGCTAGTGACTACGCATTCGATGATGTTTTAGGCCAATGTATAGAGAAGAAACATCATGTCATCTACTATGCATCGAAGACCCTTGACAAAGATCAAAGGAATTATGCAACTACTGAGAAGGAACTGCTAACAGTCATGTATGCCTTTGACAAGTTCAGATCCTACCTCATTGGTTTGAAGGTCGTTTTTTACATAGATCATGCTACTATATGTTACCACCTAAAAAAGAAAGATGCAAAACCCAGGCTGATCAGATGGATTCTCCTCTTGTAAGAATTTGATCTGCACATAACAGATAAGAAAGGAACAAAGAATGTTGTGGAAGACCACTTGAGCCATATCCACACCCTGGACACTGAAAAGATCCCAATTAATGATTCTCTTCCGGATGACCAACTCATGAAAGTCTCAGAAGCTACTCCTTGGTACTCAGACTATGTGAACTACCTCACCGCCGGTGTCATCCACCCTGAATGTATCGGAAATGCACTGAAGAAATTCATGCATGATGTGAGGCAATATCATTGGGATGAACCGTACCTCTTCAAGCTTTGTGCTGATAATCTCTATAGATGTTGTATCACTGAGGAAGAAGCCTAACTTGTTTTAGAGCAATGCCACTCAGGACATGTTGGACGCCATATGAGTTCTAAGAAAACTGCTTTTAAGGTTTTGCAATGTGGTTTCTTTTAGCCAAACATATCCAGAGATGCCTACAACTTTGTTCTATCATGTTACAAGTGTTAGAGAACGGGTAACATTACAAAAAGAGATGTGATGCCACTTAAGCTAAGGCAAGAAGTAGATATTGTTGATGTTTGGGGAGTGGACTACATGGGCCCATTCCCATCCTCGCATGGATTTTTATACATTCTAGTCGTAGTGGATTATGTCTCTAAATGGTTAGAGGTCATACCAATAGTCACTAGTGATTCGAAACCTGTCATGAAAATGTTCAAAGACATTATATTTCCCCATTTTGGAGTCCCATACACTATGATATCCTATGGAGGTTCTCATTTTCTGGAAAGTAGCTTTGAAGCGTTGTTAAGAAAATATGGTGTAATGCACAAGGTAGATTCCCCCTACCACCCACAAACAAGTGGGCAGGTAGAGGTTTTGAACCATCAACTCAAAGCTATCCTAGAAAAGACAGTAGTATGCAACCAAAAGGATTGGTCAATAAAAATCAATGATGACGTGTGGGCCTACCGAACTGCTTTCAAGACTCCTCTTGGAACAACATCGTTCAGACTCATCTATGGAAATTCATGTCACTTGTCCATAGAAATCGAACACAAAGCTTGGTGGGCAATCAAACAATTGAATTTTGACATGAAGAAAGCTGGTCAAGACAGGATGCTACAACTTCAAGAGCTGGATGAACTCTAGATGACAACTTATGAGAATGCCAGAATCTATAAAGAATGCACAAAGTTGTGGCACGATGGTCATCTGAAAAAGAAGGACATTCAAGTAGGAGACCAAGTTCTACTGTTCAACTCAAGACTGAGGTTATTCCTAGGGAAACTCCCTTCTCGATGGTTTGGACCATACATTATCAAAAGCATCTACCCACATGGTGCCTTCATTTTATGGAGGGAAAATTCAGGAGAATTTGTGGCAAATGGCCAACGCTTGAAGAGGTATTTCACCACAGCTGACATAGGCACTGAAGCAATGTTGGATCTCTCCAAACCAACATATCTTACAGAAAATTGAAGGAATCAAGTCGAGCCAACGACATAAAACAAAGGCGCTTGTCGAAAGGCAACCCGACCCTTACCTTAGATTTTTACTTTGATTTTTAGTTTTGGACAATGCATTGCAAGATGCAATCTTTAGTTTTGACAATTTTCATTCTTGAAATTTCATATGGAGGACACGTCATTGAAAGGGATGCAATCACATCTGGTGGACCAACCGGCATGATTTTTCCCCTCCATCTCAGATTTAGAGTTTGCTCAGGACGAGCAAATTTCTATGTTCAGGGTGGAGGGTGGGTGGTACGTACTTTACTTTCCACCCAGTCCTATCTGTTTCACACTTCAAATTTCATCGTTGCAATTTTCAGCAAAAAATTTCAAAATTTTCAAATTTTTGAAGTAGTATTGTATAGAAACTTGATGAAGTTTTGATGCTTTTTGTTTCAATCAAAGCCTTTATCTAGCTGGATATCCCATTTTTCCATGCAGTTTCAAATCATTATACCCTCCTTATTTGAAGAAAAACCTGAAGGGGGACAATTTTTGAAACTAGCCAATGGTTAGAAAGCACCGTGTGAAGCTTATAAATCCTAACATCATGATCAGTAAAAATGGAAAATATCTGTCGAACTGAGAGGGATCAAACACATTGTGCTTCCTAACTGACTAGTGGAACAATAGCATGGAATCTCCACCAAATCCTCATCAAGTCATTATTTGAGCAGAGTATGATAAGGAGAACAACTCGGTACGCTGAATTGTAAATCAAGTTGCATTCTGATCTGAACTCTCTTCTACACTTCTTCTATCATCTTCTTACCCCTCCGTCCATCAAAAAGAAATGAAAATAGCCAAAATAGTGCCAAACCCTAAGTTCAGGGTGACACGCCTCCTCCCTCTTTATTCGCTTCTTCCATACCCCTCTCTATGTAATAGGGGCGTACCACCAAGAAAAGATGTCATTGTGCACAAAAAATGCAATCTTGAGTCAAATAGAGGAGAGATTCACACAAAAAATAATAATAAGAGTTGCAGTCAATGAAATTGCAACCATATAATAAAAATCTGGAGTCGAATAGAGGAGAGGTTTATTTCTTCCTTCCATACCCCCCTTCACTCCCTTTTCCACCTACTGGCATAGTGAATGCCTATTTTGCTAATATCTTGAAAAAACACCAGTGTCAGATCAGGTGCACACTTGTTGTTCTATGGGTGTCTCTGGACTCTTACAAAACTATTAGACATGCTTGATGTTGGAAAAAGTAGGGAGGAAGTGATGTTGGAAAACAAACTCAGGAACGAAGATATTGTAAGATGTGTTCAGTGGTCTCAGGAAGTTGAGATGCTTAGTCATACAGAGTAGAGAAGAAACAATCGTGATGTGAAGATGAGGCAATCACACGAGTGAAAGTATTTGTTGGCAACTATTTCAGATTTTGTGTTACTCGAGGACGAGCAACGTTTAAGTTCAGGGTGTTTTGATGAATACATATTCATATTGGTCAAGTTGCCTTGTATGGCCTAGTTTTGCTCCGTTTATTCGCTTTTATTGCTCAAAACTCTCATACACATGTTTGCATAGCCTAATTGGATTTCCACTAATTTTGTTTGGTTTATCCATGGTTCTAATCAATTTATGCACTCATTTGTAGGTCAAAATAGGCACTTGGGCCCAATCTTCTCTCGGCCCATCTCTACAGCTCGCGCCCCCTCTATTCATTAACCACGGTTGTAGTTTCTTTCTTCTCCTAATACCGCAATCGCGGTTTTCTTCTTCACCCTAACTGTGATCAACGTCTCCCCTACTGGACCGTGACCTGCTAACCCTACATTGTGACTGTGGTACTCCTCTCTTCTCAACCATGCCCACAGTTTCTTCCACACTACGACCCACTGCTTCAAGATCGTGACCTCTGACGCTTCACCACAAAACCACGATCATCCACCTACACCAAATAATGACCCATGATGGCGCTACCCCCCTTAACACCGTGATCGGCACGTGCACCTCCATCCACTCCCCCTTACAATCACGGTTGCACCATAATTTGCATCTTCCTCTGCACCAACCACCATCCCTACCTTCTTCAACCATCATCAGCGTTGACACCACCACCTGTAGTCAGCTGGACCGCGACCTACAGCCCTAACTAGAAACTTTGACCTACCCTCCTGCTCCACCCTCATCAATTGTAGTTCTGCCCCCTCAAACCGTGATCTCAGTCCTTCTCTTCACCAACACCATGCCCACGGTCACAGCAGCCAACAACCGTGACCTCCAGCAAGTGTTACAGGCCGTGACCAAAGCAACTGCCCATGGTCTACAAGACCTCGACCGAGGCATAGCGAACAGTACCCAGCTAGGTCTATAAATAGGACCCTACCCCCAGCCATTCAAGCTACCCTCTCCAGACACCTTTAGGCTACAGATCTGTCCTCAGCCTAAGGAGACGGTCTCCTCTACATCCAGGCTACACCTAAGAAGTATTTGACCCCTGGTGCAAGCCTCGTCGTCCCATCTAGATCTAGATCTAAATATGTTGCATCCATCAGCTCCATCCTACCTGTTCATCCAGATCTGAGGTGAAAACCCAGATCTGTAACCGTCTTCATCATCTATGTCGTACCTATGCTGCCATCTCGTCCACAAGCTGCTCCTTCTACTACGAGCAAGGAGACTGAGAAGAGAGAGAAGGTGGAGAAAGAAGATTACCCCGTCTACCGTGGTGTTCTTCCCTCCTCATTCCAGATCTGCTCCATCGGCATGTAGAAGACTGTCTGTCCACTAAGCTACGATCATCTTCTCCACCATGGACATGGCAGAATCTTCCCTCTCTCTTGTTTTTCTTATTTCTCTCTCCATGAGCGAGTAGTCCTTTCTCACTGGGGTGCGGGAACTAGCCCCGCTGCCCATGATTACATGTTCAAATATAAAACATTCCATGGCTTGTATATAACTTTTCATTTCGTTGTTAATCGTTTGATGTGTGCTTGTGGATTGATCACCTACTTGCATTGTTTATTTCATTCCTATGTTGTGAGAACTTCAATGCGTAGGTTTTAAATATCGATTAACACAGTTGACTCCCTGACGAGAACTTTTAATGGAATTCCCTGAAGTCGTAAGTGTGTGATCCATGAGGTGATGAGACATCTAGCCCACGGTGATGCTTCTCTATGCCTAACTCCTATATGGGGGGCCCACAACTTCAGTTGGATATTTGTATCTTTTGAGATGTAAGTGAGTGATCTGGATGATGACGAGACATCTAATGCCTAAGGTGATGCTTATGCGAACCTAACGTCCATATGGAGGGTTTGCAGTAGCTCCATTTGGATGGCTATATCAAGCTTGGATGTGTGTGTTTGGATACATTTGCATGTGTAGTGGTGGTGAAACCCAGGTCCATCCCAGCGATTCCCATCATTAATCTTTAATCAACTTTTAATCCTACTCTTTACTTTCCTTGCAATTAGTTTAATTAACCTCAATCAACTCTCATTATAAATATTAGTATGATTCAACTAGATTCTACTAGTAAAGATTCTTAAAATTGTTGTCCCTTGGGATTTGATCCTCAAGTATACTGTGATAAGACTTGTCCGCTTGCAGGTGGTATTATTGCATAAGGTTTTGGTAAAAACTCAAGTATTTCAGCCCTGTGTGAGTTTGTTAGTGCAGTAAGAACCACGTCATTTACCCAGGTGTAGGGTATCTTGCAATTTGTCACATGTTTGATGTGCCTCTCATGCTTTGGCATCATGTTGGAGAGAGTGGAGTCCTTGGGAATTTTGTTGCACCTTGATATGATGGGGAGAGAGATGTTGACACCATATGTTGATGTTTAGGGTTTTGTTTAGATGCCTTGTATTATTGGTTGACCTTGCTTGTGTGTTGACCCTTGAGATTAGGTTTTCATCAACCATCTAGAGGTTCATTTTACCTTTCTCTCTATGGTAGAAGCGGTTTGGGTGTGCCTTGTGTTCTCTTTGACTGATGGTGTCTTGGACCCAAGTGAGGTCCAAGCTTTTCCTTGGTTTTCTCTTCAACCATTTGAGTTTTGGATCATTTTTCCTTTGACCGATGGCCCCTCTAGACCAGGGTGATCAATAAGCTTCGTTAGTCTTAATGGCCCTTGATGCATGAATGATTTTATTTCTTGCATGGCCGAGTTTTGATGGACAAGTGGCATGTTTGGTTGGACACCTAACCTTCCTTCCTTCTCTCTACCCTTGGATATATATATCCCTTCTTTTGCATGAAAGTGATCTCTTTTTCATCCTCTTGCTCTCTCTCATCCTTAGAGCTCATCCCTTGAGATCTTATTGGAGGAGAAGAGCTCAACCTTGGAGCAAGATGATTGAACCCTTGCATGTGGTGATCTAGGGTTGAAGTAACTCTCCTTTGGTGTTCTTTGATCTTGGTAAGTGATCTACCCTCTTGGTATCATTTGTTTTGCAAACTCTACCCCTCTCTTCTTCCTCTTGGACAAATCCATGGTCCTCCATGGTGGTTCTTCTTGAGGAACCCCTCTCTTCATAACCAAATCTATGGTTCTCCATGGTAGTGTTGAGTTGATTTGGATATCTCCTCTCTCTTTCTTGTTCTTTTTGGCCTTGAAGCCTTTGCTCTCTCTTTTTTGTTTTTTAACATGGGTTTTTGCTTCACCTTTTGATTTGGTGACTATCTTGGCCATGGGGTGATGAAGCTAGGTTTCTCTCTCTTGTTTGGAGCTTCTTTGCTTGGAAGTTGTTTCATTACAATCCAGGCGACTTATATAACTTTCCCCTCAATTATTGTTGCACTCATCTTGCATGTTAATGATCTATCTCTAAATCGTGATTATAAGTTGTGTGCTAATGATATCTTGATTGATGATTTATGATTATGCGGTGATCTTATATATATTAACTCTTTTTCTTAAACCCTAATTCTTGTACATGAGATCTAATGGTTAGTGGATATGTTGGTGCTTTCATGCACATGTTGAACGTTGGTTTTATCCTCATGGTCATGATTTGTTCTCTCTCTTGGAGATGGAGGTTTTGATTCTTGAGTATATGAACTCAACATTTGGTTTTCTCTCTCATATCATGGTTTATATGTTGACCCTTGTGGAGATCAAATATTAGGATTTTGGTTTTCATCTTCTTCATGTGGTTTTCACTTTGGTGACTCTTCAGATTCTTGATGTTACACCACTTGTTTTGGTCACCATGTTTCTTTGTTTTTCATGTGGGGGCTAAGTCCATGATGATATTTGAAGATCAGGGTTTTGGTTTGTTCGCTATAATCCTAACCCTAACTATTTTAGTCCCTGTGTTGATATGTGTTGTGGTATCTATGTTAAGATGTGTTGTGGTTTCTATGACTTGATCCTTGTGTTGGATGATGGGTGGAACACCCTCTTCAGTCGATGAAGTGGTTAGGAATCCTTCAGTCCCATAACTTGGTTTCAATTTGATCTATTGTGGCGATGTTTTCCCCTTCAGTTGATGGTGTGGTAATCCATCTTGTCGGTCGCTAGGATTTGATGGTGTCTTTGGTCATTGAGGATTGTTATTGGCTTTGCTTCTATTTAGTCACATAGAATTGTGACCTATCTTTTCCCTTCAGTCGATGAGAATTCCTGGATGTGTGGCTTCCTTGTATGGTTACCTTATGTTGATTATGATTGACCTAATTCATTCTAAGAATATGGGAGATGATGATGTCTAGGGTGAAATGTTAATTGTTCATCTGAAATTCTAAATATGATTTCAATGCAAAACTTAAGTCTAATTTGAGAATATGATGTTAATGCTTAGCTTGATTGACTGGTTAGCATGTTAATAAGTTATTACTCTCTCATATGATGTAAGCCTAATTGGTGATCATGTGGACAATATAGTTCTGAATTGCAAATGCTATGTCAACTTAAGTAACATATGTGTAATGTGTTGATTTTGATCTCTAATGAGGCATGGGGAGATTATGATGTTTTGTAGGGAATTATGTAAATGATCTTATGACTTTGTGCTATAAAGAGAGGTGATATCCTTTAGGGATGTAATACGGTATTGGAGTCCCGTATAATGATGTAACGATGGTGATGGCCTTGTGAATGGCATTAAGATAGTATCATGTGGTGATGTGATTAACTTTATGTCTTATACATTTTATATATTTTGAGGTTGCAATTTACCCTTATTTTTGTAGAATCTTTATAGGGTTTGTATGTAACTTGATTGATGCAATATAAAAGACACCCAATTGGCTCAACTAATCAATTGAAACCCTTATTATGTAGTTGCCCTATGTCATAGATCAATCCCAGTGTTAGGACTTGTTGGATGGTGAGACTAGGATTCCTGAGGGAATCTTAGAGCACATATTGTTGAGTATGCAGGGTGCTTGGAGAGAAAAACCTTGTCAGTCAGATCTTAGATGGTTGAGAAATATTGTGGTCATGTCTCATATATTGGTATATGTGATTGTGTGAACCAGCAGTGAGAACAACTACGTTAATGCCTTGGTAGTATATGTGTGTTGATGCACTATATATTTGTCATTTTCACAGGCTATCTATTATTGATTTTTGTGCAATTATTATTCATTTTCATATTAATTTGTGCATGATTTATTATTATAATTATCCTTTGTTACTCAATCAAATCAAATAAATGTAATTTTAATGTTTCTGAATGATTTGTTATATTTCCAGAGCTTATGTTCGGATTTCATGAATTTTAGGAATTTTTCAAGAAACCACATAACTTGGTACTCACTGTAGATGGTACCGAAACTTGCTTAGATATGAAAAGAAATTATTAGAGGAAAATTGGTGCTATCAACTCTCATCTTGTTAGTACCAACAGAAGCACAACGAGTGCAACTAATTGATGGAGTAAGTAGTACTGGCATCCTGTTAGTAGTACCAACTGGGAGGAATCGAGCAGATCTGAGATTAAGTTCAATCCAACGGATAAGGATTTATTAGCACCCTAAGTCACTCTTATGACTTAGGAGAAGCATGTCCAGACCTAGGGATCACCTTCTATTCCATTGCATGGCGGCCAAGGCACCGGAGAGGAGAATGAGGATAACTATATGTTTGGGAGGTTCTAGGCACGTTAAGTTGACAGAATTTGCGGCTTGTGGATCCATTCATCGACGTGGAGCATACAAGTCACATTTCTCCAGGGGGTACATTAGTTTTCTATGTTTTCCATGTTTTCCTTCTTCCTAGCATGTTTCCTCCATAGAAACCATGAGGGGCTAATCCTCATGTTCTCTAGGACCTGGGAGTAGCCTGGTTGTACACTGTATGTGGATATTTTGCATTAGTATATTATTTTCTCCTTATTTTTGGGCATGTTTCAATGAAATCATATTAAATTATCTATGATGTGCAACATAGGTGATTAACTAGATCCTTGATAATTTTAAATGGGGATTACGGATTGGAAATATATAATAACACACATTTTATACCACGTTTTGAGAGAAAGCCTACGAGTGTGAAGGGAATAAACCAGAGTAGTTTGTTAAAACACCTATCTAAGAACACAATTGATACAAGAGTAGGATTGGTATTAAGATAAATAATGGATTACATTATGAGAGTAGATAATTCTAGCTACAGGTCTCTTTGTTCATAATTTGAAGAAACATATATTAATCATAGGTAAAATTATAGTGACAATCGTGGTAAAACAATAGTCCTATGGAATTTCTTCTCATTGTGATCACAAACCAATAAATCTGTTTCTTTTCTTGCAATTACTTTTATAACTCTCAAATCAAAGTTTTCAACGGCCTAGCTTATCAAAAGCAGTTAGTAGTAGTTTATTGAATGACATTTCCCATGTTCGATATCTGGGCCACATTGGCATGTATTATTCGAAGTGTACTCTTGTGTTTTACATGTACAATTTAGTCGTGTCAAGTTTTTGGAGTCATTGTTGGGGAAACGATATATTCAAGCATTATGAGTGTTGTAATCAGCCACTCTAGGCCACCCTCTTTATTCTTCTTTTTATTCTTCCCAAAGTTGAATTGCAAATATCTTTCGATTCAATCACTAGTATCTCATTCTCACATTGAGTTCACAAATTTCAAGTACAAGTGCATGGTTCAAATGTGAACCACTAATTACGGTCCCACAAAAAATCCACAGTTGGAAGGTATGAGTGATGCAAAAAAAGAAATACCATCTGGGAGAAGATCAAAGCGTCATCTTTAACAGCTCAGCTTGGGCCAATCACGCAACAACAAATAAATGTGGGCATCTACAAGATAGATCATGGGTTAGTGGAATTAGTCAAACAACAAGCTTTCCATGGTCACAGTATTGAGGGCCTGATGACGCATATCCACAATTTTTTGGAAAGTTGTGACATGGTAAAAATTGATAGAGTGCCAACAATAGTCATTTACCTAAAGCTTTTTAGTAATCGTTGGAAGACAATGCTAAGTATTGGTTCTACAACCTCAAGCCTGAGTTAATAGAAACCTGGGAACAAATGATAGATGCTTTCTTTGAGTGTTACTTTTCAGAAGACGAACGAGTTGACCAAGATGATAATCAACTTCAAGAAATAGGTAGAACAGTCATACTGGAAGCATGGGAGAGGTTTCAAAACATGTTGAGGAAGGTCCCTCGTCATGGGATTGACTTGTATGTCCAGGTAAAGATCTTCTATTATGGGCTACATCAGGTACAAAGGACCACTCTGGATAGTGTAGGGACAAGCTTCTTCCTCAATAATAAGTTGTCCAAGTGTAATGAGATCCTGAAGAACATGGCTAAGAATCAATCCTGGTGTGAAGAGAGAGAATGCACAACATCAATTAATAGCATCAGAGAGTCCAGAGTTATTGCAGAGTTGAATGAGAACTGGATATTCTCATGAGGAAGCTTGAGTAGAAAACCCACACTTCATCTAGAAGTGAAGATGAAGATTGCATGTTTGTCAGCCAACAGCAGGAGAAGGACTGGGGTCCTACTAGGATAGATTGCATAGAAGACATGCTAGGAAAGATGGTCACTCTAAATGAAACCATTATTGGCCAGACTAAGAGAGAGTTGCAAAACTAAGGAACATAGATCTGCCCTATTGAATATCAAATTTCTCAACTGGCAGTAGAGGTAGCTTCCTTGGTGAAGCCTAGTCAACATGGGATCCCAACAAATATAGAGATATTGTATCATCAAGTGAAATATGTCTCTATTGTCAAGAAGGTAGAACAATATTTTATTGAGTTACCAAAGCATCATGCTCCAGAGTCTGAGCATGCATATGAGCCTAAAGTTCCATATCCCAATAGTTTATATGGACGGAAAGGGAGTGCAGATTTCCAGTGCATTATGCTAATCCACACACCTTAACAGACCCCATTCCAGAAAAGGTTCCCACGCAATAAGAGCAGGTGAAGGTTCTACTCAGTGGGATAATCACAGTTAATATAGAAGCACCTACACCCCAGAAAGAGCAGCCACCGGTCATTCCACCCATGGTAGATAAGAAAATTTCTACTCCACGCAGTGGTGTTGAAGCAAGCTTAGGGGAGGAAGTTCATAAAGTACCATATCTCCCCCCACATAAGAGAGTAGAGAAGTCTGAAGCTGAGGAATAAGGAAACATAGTTCAAAAAGTTTATGGACATATTATGGAAGCTCCACATCAATTTGCCATTGGTGGAGTCGATTGAGAAAATTCCTTCTTATGGGAGATTTTTGAAAGATATCATCAACAAAAAGCAGTAGATTAAAGATACAAATATTGTATAGGTTGATGAGGTGATGAGCTCACAGATGAAGGGGAAGCTTCTAAGGAAGAGGAAGGATCCAAGATGTTTCTACATCCCAGGTTCTCTAGGTGGCAAACATTTCAAGCAGGCACTATGTGATTCGGGAGCAAGCATTAGTCTTATGCCTCTGACCACCTTGCAAAAGTTAGGATTGAAGGAACCAACAAGAACAACCATGGAAATCGAGTTGGTAGATGGTTCTATTATGAGGCCATATAGGATATGTGAGGACGTGTTGGTCAAAGTAGACAAATTCATCTTTCTTGTTGATTTTGTGGTCATGGGCATGCTTGATATTTGAGGATTTGAGATATTTTTAGGAAGGTTGTTCCAAGCTACGACTGATGTGATCGCTGCCATTGGCAAAGATTATTTGACACTTGGGATAGATGATAGAGAAGAGTTTAGACTGCTAGATGATTCTTCACCACCATCCCATGATAACCTGGGTTAAGGAGGATCATTCATGTCAAGCCTAGGACATTAAACAATGACACTTCTTGGGAGGCAACCTAGTTTTAGTTTTGTAAATTACTATTTGTTTAGGTGTTTTTGTTAGTTACATTTCATATTTTTCATGTTAGATTTTAGTTTATGTAAAAGGTACCTTGATACTCTAGTTTGGTGTGCAGACAAGGTCAAAGTCGGTACTATCGAATCCTTATCATTTAAAAGTAAGCAAAAAGTCAGTACTACCGACATCAAAGTCGGTACTGCAGAGTTTTCTCAGGAAAAATTATCGACTCCTGGACCAAAGTCAGTACTATTGACTTTTTCAGCAAAAGTGACAAGAGATATAAGAAAAAAGGTGTCAATACCACCGACACACGTGTGGATGGGCACCAATTTTTAAAGCTCAAAGAAGGAGAGAGAATGTCATATTCCGGTGACAAAAAGACACAAATTAGTAGCACCAACAAGAAGGATATATTCTAGCATAACTTGATCCCAAGAGCCACCAATTATCCACCACCACCACCCTTTAAAGAAATTGGTACCCCCATTCCTCTTCTATGGCTGAATTTTGACTATAAGGTCTTAGTCAAGTTCAAGCTTAGGGGGGGTGTTGGAATGACTTCATCTTCCCTTTTACTTGTTTTTAGCTTTTACTTTTGTAATTTGTTGGATCCACAATCTATCTAGTGTAACGTGGAGTTTTAATTTTGTTTGTCCCTAGAAATTGTCATGCGTGATTTCAATTTTGCAATGGACATTTAAAATCTTTTTGTGGGATTAGTTGGGAGTACTTGAGTAATCTCACCTAGAGGAAGTGTATGGGCTAGTCAGATTAAGGACATTTAATATGAATGGACATCTTAATTATTCATAAAATGTTGATGAAGATGGGGTTTGAGCCTAAGTTGATCAAATAGTTAATGGAATCTTAAATGGAATTTAAGAAAGAAACCCTAAGGTTACCCTATACACAAGTCATTAGAGAGGGACATTTCATAAATTCATGAAAGGCGTTGTCTCTTATTTATGCGATTCCATTAATCTTCCATTCATTTTGACCCACCACCTTAAGATGATCAAGTAATCTGAATTATTTCATCTTGTTGGCATTGCACGACATGATAGGTGACATGATAGTTTCTCTTTTATTGCATTAGATACAAAATGAGAAAAAAAATCAATGTACATTGATAATTTTGTGAATATCATTCTAGTTGCATATCAATTACATGTAGAGTGCACGCATCTTTCATCATTCATATTTTTTTACTTTCATGTGAAAAATAAAAATCCTAAAAAATAAGAGTGCAGTAATACACATCCACACCCTTAAAAAAATCAAAGAAAAAACTTTGATGAATTATGTATGATAGTGAAGCCTGAGCATAAATGTTCAATCATGCTACAATAGTGGGCTAATGAAAAAATGAAAAATAAAAAAATTGTTGATGTTTTGAAGGAAAGAGAGGGTAAGGATGCCCTAACTCTTCACAAAAAGATGGAAACAACCACATGATGCATTGTTTTGCTTTCTTACTTCATTCTTATTTATTTGATGAGATTTTTGTTCATGCATCATATCACCCAATTGTATTAGGCATTAGTGTTCATGTATTTTTCATTCTCTTCACCATATAGGCTCATCATGTTTTATTGTGCATAAATGATTCAAATGATACTGGTGATTCTTCCCAGCCACCTAATTCACACCATTCATTACTCTTATTGGTAGGCCACTAATATGATTTTCTCCTCATCCATGCTTATAAGGAGAATTGATTCCATGTAGTTGGTAGTTAGAAAATAGCAATGTAGAATAGGGAATCACATAACGCACCAAGTGAATGCCTGATTGATTATGATGTTAATTGCTCTCTTGATAGTATTCATTGATCCAAGGATAGATAGCTTTTATGGAAGTTTTTGGTCGCTTAAGAGCAGTTGATTATTCACTGATCAGTGAAAGTCAGTTTGGGACTGTCAGGTGGGTATGGTTGAGAAATGAAATTCATATTTTATGTCCTATTTTTGACTTGTCTTAACCATGTCTGAGGATGTGTTTCTCGAGGAAGAGCAACATTTAAACATAGGGGAGTTTGTTGCATTGTATATTTTTTGCTTTCACAGGCTATTTATTATTGATTTTTGTGCGCTAATTATTAATTTTCATATTAATTTGTACATGATTTATTATTATTAACATGTGTTACTCAATTACATCAAATAAATGTAATGTTAATGATTCTTAATGATTTATTATATTTCCAGAGCTTATGTTCGGATTTTATGAATTTTTTCAAGAAACTACACAGCTCGGTATTACCAATGCCACAGTCAGTGGTACCAACACTTGCTCAAAGATGAAAAGAAATTAATCGAGGAAACTCAGTACTATTGACTCTCAACTCAATAGTACCAATAGAAGCACAATGACTACAACGAATTGAGGGAGTTGGTCGTATCGATCTGGTGGAATCAGGCACTTCTAAGATTAAGTTTAATCCAACATCTGAGGATTTATTTTTGCCTAAGTCACTCTTATGACTTAGGGAAAGTGCAGCCAAACCTAGGGATCGTTTTCTATTCCATTGCATGATGGACAAGGCACGAGAGAGGGGAACAAGGAGGAGAACTACATGTTCGGGAGGTTTCAGGCACATTTGGTGGATAGAATTCGCGGCTTGCGGATCCGTTCATTGACGTGGAGCATCCTAGTCACATTTCTCTAGGGTGTCCATCAGTTTTCTGTGTTCTCCATGTTTTCCATTCTTCCTGGCGTGCTTTTGTCCATGGAAACCATGAGGGGATAATCCCCATGTTCTCTACGACCCAGCAATAGTCCAGTTGTAAACTGTATATGGATCTTTCGCATTAGTATATTGTTTTCTCCTTATTTTTTGACATGTTGCTATAAAATCCTATTAAATTATCTATGTTGTGCACCATAGGTGATTAATTAGATTCTTGATAGCTTCAAAAGGGGGTTTAAGGATTCGAAATTCATAGTAACACACATTGTATACTGCATTATGAGAGAAAGCCTACGAGTGTGAAGGGAATAAACTAGAATAGTTCATTAAAGTACCCATCTAATAACACAATCGATACAAGAGTGAGATTGGTATTAAGTTAGGTAATGGATTACACCATGAGAGAGGGTAATTCTATCTATAGGTCTCTTTGTCTGGAATTTGAACAAACATATATTAATTTTAGGTAAAATTACAGTGTCAATCATCGTGAAACCACATTCCTAAGAAATTTCTTCTCATTGTGATCACAAACTAGTAAATTAGTTTGTTTTCTTGCAGTTAGTTTAATAACTCTTAAATCAAAGTTTTCTCTGGCCTAGCTGATTGAAAGCAGTTAGTAGTAGTTTCTTGAATTACATTTCCCCACGTTTGATATTTGGGCCTCATTGGCTTGTATTACTTTGATGTGTACGCTTGCGTTTTACACGTATAGTTTAGTCCTGTCAAGTTTTTAGAGAGTTTCATGCACTCTATATTTGTCTTTTTCACAGGCTATTTATTATTGATTTTTGTGTGCTTATTATTTATTTTCATATTAATTTGTACATGACTTGTTATATTAGCCTGTGTTACTCAATTGCATCAAATAAATATAATTTTAATGTTTTTGAATCATTTATTATATTTCAAGAGCTTATGTTTGGATTTTATGAATTTTAGGAATTTTTCAAGAAACTTCACAGCTCTGTACTACAAATGTCTTTGCCGATGCAACTGACACTTTCTCAAAGATGAAAAGAAATTAATCAATGAAACTCAGTACTATCGACTCTCGGCTCGATAGTGTCGATAGAAGCACATCGACCACAACTAATCGAGGGAATCAGTAGTACCGACATCCTGTCGGTAGTACTGACCGGGCAGAATCAGGTAGATCTGAGATTAAATTAATCTGATGGATGAGGATTTATTTCTTCCCTAAGTCACTCTTATGACTTAGGAGAAGTGTGCCTAGACCTAGGGATCACTTTCTATTCCATTGTACGATGGCCAAGGCACTAGAGAGGAGAACTAGGAGGAGAACTACATGTTCAAGAGGTTCTAGGCACGTTCGATGGAGAGAATTCACGACTTGTGGTTCTATTCGTCGATGTGGAGCATCGTAGTCATGTTTCTCTAGGGGGTTCAATAGTTTTCTATGTTCTACACATTTTTCCTTCTTCGTAGTGTGTTTTTGTCCATAGAAACCATGACGGGCTAATTCTCGTGTTCTCTAGGACCTGAGAATAGCCCGGTTGTACACCGTATATGGATCTTTTGCATTAGTATATTGTGTTATCCTTATTTCTGGGTATGTTTCTATGAAATCATATTAAATTATTTATGTTGCACACTATAGGTGATTAATTAGATCCATGATATCTTTAAAAGGGGGATTAAGGATTAGAAATCCATAGTAACACACATTTTATACCGCGTTTGAGAGAAAGTCTATGAGCATGAAGGGAATAACCTAGAGAAGTTCGTTAAAGCACCTATCTAATAACACAATCGATACGAGAGTGGGACTGGTATTAATATAGGTAGTGGATTACACTGTGAGGGTAATTCTAGCTACATGTCTCTTTGTCCAAAATTGGGAAAAACATATATTAATCTTAGGTAAAATTATAGTGCTGATTGTGGTGAAGCCACAGTCCTAGGGAATTTCTTCTCATTATGATCACAAACCAGTAAATTGGTTTATTTTCTTGCAATTATTTTAATAACTCTCAAATCAAAGTTTTCTTTGGCCTAGTTGATCGAAAGTAGTTAGTAGTAGTCTCTTGAATTATGTTTTCCTATATTCGATATCCATGCCTCATTGTCCTTTATTACTTTGACACGTACAGTTTAGTCATGTCATGTGTACAACATAGTTTCTAGTGTTGTGACTTGTACAATGGTAGTCTAGGTATTTTCAACTTGACCATATGTTGTTGGTGGCATTTGAGTGATATGTCTCTACGGTGTAGACTCAAACTGAATGAGTATGGAGATGCTCTTAGAGTCTGGATCCTCCTAGATCTTGTATGGAACTTTTTACTTAGCAATGGTCAGTTGGAGTTGGGTGATACGACTCAAATTCTCAGGTCTTAATAAAATATGTAATATAGTCATGTAGTATATCTTCTTAGGGCTAATCATGACTCACATTAGATGTTTAACCTTGACCTGTTTCTTGTACTTCTTAGTTGTATTATAATGTTGTAAGAGAAATCAATTGTTATACATGTTTTTCATATTTCTTCAAAATGCATAACCTATTATATTTATTAGTCGTAGTTGTTTAATCTAATTAGCTTGTATATCTAGATTTAAGTTGTTCATTTGGTTGAATATGTTCATCCTATTTAATAATTTTATTTCCTGCTTAAGTATAATCTATGTTTATAATAGTTGTTGGCGGATAGTTATATCTCCCGCTGGGACATGAGTCTCACCCTTGTGGTTCGCCACATCTTTTTATTGGTGGTCATGCATAGAGTGGTAGGGATCATGTTGTTGAGGAGGAGGAGCTCAGATATCAGTCAATGCAGAAGGTTGGATAAGTTGTTCTATTGCGTAGTAGAGTCTTGTGTATTGTCCCTGTACTCTCCCGTCTGGGAGGGTTGTGTTTTGTAGATGATATGTACCTTGAAACATGTTTAGCTTGCACGCCTTGGTTGATATATGGCTTGTATGCATGAACATGTTATCTTTTGAAATGGGTATGTGGGAGTCGTCCACTATTCAGATGTACATACCTATCTTAATATGAGATATGAAACAATTTGTGGAAGTTGTATGTAATATGTTTTACACATAATGGTTATAAGTTCGGTTTTAATTTACCTTTTTTTGTGGTAGTGTGCTTGTTTAGTTTTTAATACCACACTCTGGTTTTGAGTTATCTCGGTTGGTGTACATTGGTGTGTCACATCAAACATATGGTGTTTTTTACATTCAACCACTCTATTTTTTGTAGGTTTTAAATGCATAAATGTTGATGGATGGTTCCAGTTATGGAGAAAAATAAAGACACTCAAGCCGAAACATGTTCTAAATCATTGACCATTAGGAATATTTTAATTGATTTATTAAATTGTGTTGAAATATTTTTTAGAAATTTTGAAAAACACTAATCATCTCATCACAATATTTCAACCGTTATAACCAATTCATGTGAGATAAATCATCAAAAAAGGTAAATAAAGAACAATCCATTAAAATTACTGGTTTGAAAATGAGCATAGATGTTACTATGAATAACATCAGAGACTGTTTTAGAACATAGTTTAGTTTCTAGGAAAATAAATCCTATGATACTTCCAGAACTCATAGAGTCACACATGACACTTTTTAAGCTAGATAAAGAGGGATCTAGGTGATTCAAATACTAAAGAGAGGGATGATCACCCCATTGGTGAAGCTGAAAAGGTGTGCTCATAGTACAAGCAAATGAAGGAGTGACATCACCAAAGTAATAAAGGTAACCAACTCTAATACTTTATCCATTTGTCCTTAAGGTGTGAGGATCCCACATCACAAAAAATTTCTACCAAAGGTGACATTGGAATTAGAGGCATAAACTAGCTTAAAAATAAACATTAAAATATAGGAATATGAGGATATAATGAACATATTTGATTTTCAGACTAGATGAGATAATAACACTCCCACATTTCTGAATAGTTTTAGTGAACCCATCTGCCAGAGTGATAGTTGAGGTAGGAATATGAGGTTCATTAAAGGGAAGGAGGTGGCTCATACCAGTCATACGTTGGGTATCCCCATGTCAACAATCCAAGATAAAATGGATGCCACCATGGAGGTCCCAGCATTACTTTCGTTCGAGGACAAATGCTCAAAGATGTTGTTGTAGATTTAATGGTCATAGAATCTTGAGATCATGTAAATTGGGGAGGACCCTATTGAGAGGCATGTAGAAGTTTCTCATACTCAACTGAAGAGATGGTGACAGATAGAGTGTATGATCCTTGGATAACATCAGTAGAACTAGTGCCACAATTTCACACATAGGGATGATCGTGCTTCTGATAGCACTTCTCCTATAGGTGGCATAACTTGTTGCAAAACATGCAATTTTCCCTAGGCATACAACAATGACCACATTCATGAGCAACGATAAAAATCAGACGTTGTGATTCTTGTGGAGTGAAATACAAGAGCTAGACATCAGACTGTTGGAGAAGATAGAATCTTTTAGAGTGGGAAAGTTGCCTCCTGCCAAGATACCATTGCAGACTGGAGCATACGAAGGGTGAAATCCATTGAGAAATTCAAACATGAGAAGATTGGCCCGCTCTTTAGTTTGATCTTTGGAATAGATAGTCTGAAAACAATAAAGCTATTGAGACAAGTTGGAAATGGAGTCAAATTATTCTTCATAGATCATATCACCATAATTTTCACCAAACAATTTTTCCTAAATTTCATAAATCCTCATGGCATTCTTTTCCTGTGTGTAGTTATGATGGGTAGATTCCCACAATTATTTTGTAGTTTTGTAACATGTACTTGGAGAATAAAAGTTTTTTATTGCTCCATATCCATATTTTGACTGGGGTACTTCCCAATTTCCATTTAGAGGTATCCTTAATAGGGTTTTTTTACTAATATTACCTTGTCTAAAGATTCAAAGATAGTTTGTATAGAATTTATCCATAACAAGTTATTATCTCCATTCATATTGACTATGGATATAGGAGCACTATTATTATAGACCATGGTCTGAGGTGAATCTTTATCGTCATCTTATCTTCAAACATGATGAAAAGTAACATCAGTAGGACAATGTTGGAGAAAGATAACAAAGTAGTCACATCAGTAGAAACAATGGAGAAGAATACCACTGTAACACACTAGTAGAACATCATTGGATATGTGCAATCACTAGTAAGATGCTCAATGAAAGGAAAGAAAAAGAAAGCAAAAAAGATACACAACTGAAAAATTGTCTTAGGAATAATATACTATGATAGAAAAAATAATAGATCCCGAGAATTTAATGGCACTCGTGCATGTACATAGGGAAAATAGATGGGGAGAAAATTTACAAAAAGAGGGGTTCCAAGGTAGTTAAATTTTTGTTTTTATAAATAGATCCCTATAGTGCAAGGATCAACACACCACCAGTCAGATCTGGTGGGTGGCAAAGAAGGCAAGGAGTACCATTCAAATTCCCCAAGGTTTGATATGTCAAAAAGTACCCAATCAAGGGGCCGCACGTGCAACTTTGAAGGGGATAGTTGATAAATTCATATTCATCTTAGTTTCAGTCTCATTTTTAGTTAAACGTTTCACTTAAATCCTTCATTTTACTTTTGAATTTGTCTCTATATAGTTTTTCTTAATTCTATGTAAATACATAAGGTTTTGATCCAGCTTTTTTATATTTTTGTTGTGGTTTGAACTGAAATAGATGCACACCAGCTTAGGCCATCGTGGTCCTGCTAACCAACTTGTGGGGCCAAGATAATTTTGATAAGTTGGACTTAAATTCTCATTAACCAATTCTTTCATCATTCAATCTCTCCATCAACTCAACTTTCATCAACATCACTCGTTGATCGCACACCAACAACCCCTTAGGGGGTGGGGTTTCTCTAACATAACATTTATGTCAGGAAATGAACTCTAGTGGAATATCAACCAAAGTGGGTAGATAAAAAATTAGCATTACCACACTCTGATATCTTGCCTATGGTGACACCAGGATATGATAAAAGCTTAGGATACCATTGAACGATGAAGCATTAGCACTCAGGCCCTTGTGGCCCAAGTATGATAGGGTTTCTACTCTTGTTGAACGATGATGTCCAAACCCTAATGGGATTACAACATTGATGCCAATTGATACTACTACAAATACCTTAGATAAGCACCCTACAAATGAGCCATGATCCCAATTTCAATTACTAATGGTTCTTCTACACCCATCCAATGATGATCAAGACCGATGAGGTTATGGTTGATGGAACTCTACTCTATCGTAGATGAACCCTTTGATCTTACTACTCAATGGAACTTCTATTGTGTGGCCCACGACCGATAAATATTCCACCTCTTGAACTCCATTATAGGAAACTCTTCACTATGCCATAAAGATACAACATTTTGAGAATCCTATAAGAAGATCTACAATGACCTTCCCTCCATTGCTTGCCTCTACGGTGTCTTTAGTATGTATCCATTCCACCTCTGCTTCTCCAAGACTCATTCCTATCCATAGATGTGGTGAGATTGTCGATTACACCTCCATATGTCCACCTGCTTCCCCTTTTTGATGGGATTAGGCCAAAGGAAGAAGGAAGTAAAAATAAGAGTTGAACGTTAACAAGAGTCCAGGTTACTTCATCCACCTTCTATTGGATCCATTTGCTTCATCAAACATGAAGGCATTATTGTTCACACCAAGCTACATCCCTTTTACCTATTATAACCATGGAAAATTTCTCCTTTTACCCTATATGCCCCGATATAACTTTGAGGAGAGAGTAGTCCTTCTAGATGGGGTGCAGGGATTACCCCTCTAATCATGCTTACATGTCCATTTTTTATGTTCTGTGACTTATATATAACCCTTTTACTTCAATGTTAATTTTTTAATGACATGTTTAGTAGCTTGATCACCACTTTGCGTGATCTTTTATAATCCTATATTGTGAGAAATTAAATTATTAGGTTTTCAATAATGATTAACTTGGTTTAATGACCATATGAAAACTTCAAAAGGGTTTTCTCCCAAGTAGTAGATACATATGATCTGTGAGTAATGAGGCATCATGCTCAAGGAGATATCTACTTCATTTTTTACACATACAGGACGGTAACTTACTTTTGCTCCAATTGAATGGTTTTATCAAGTCTGGATATGTTATGGATGTGTTTTTCCACATCAAAATACTGAAGATTGATTCCACCCCAGTGACTTCAATCATTAATCTAGACCTAATTTCAATCCCGCACTTTTGGTATCCTTTGAAATTAATTTATTCAATACAATCAAATCTTTTAAATATTAGTTTTCATTTAACTAGATACAACTAGAAATGTTCTTAAAAAGGTTGTCCCTTGGGGTTCAATCCTCAACCATACTAAGACAAGACATATTTGCTTATGGGTGGTATTATTGCATATTTTTGTTTGGTAAAAACTAGTAAATCATTTATCTGGTGAATTTTTAAGTGTGATAATTTCCACCTCGATGTTGACCTACAACTCACTTACTAAAATAGCAGGCACACTAGGATAGAGAATACCTTAGAAAGAAGAACCATACATGTGAAGTACGGAAAATCAAAACCCATTCAGATCCAAGGAATTAACCCCTATATAGACTTCATCAATGAACTATAGTTTCCTGAAAGTTGGTCACCACTCCGCATCTAGTCGTCTTGAATGTTGGTAGCAATGATTGGGCACTATCTAGTGGCTTCCTATCATGGGACGGATAGCGTCTTCCAACCTTATGCGAGGGCGCGAGCAGGGTGAGGTGGATGTTGGGTGAGGGGTGATAAGAAAGAAAGGGAAGAGAAGAAAGAAGAAGAAGAAGAAGAAGGATGAGGAGGAGGAGGAAAAGGAGGAGGACGAGGAAGGGAGGAATTAGAGAGATAGGGAGAGGGGATGGGGCCTGCTCTTTGGAATCTCTAAGGTTAGAAGGATGCTCTTGATATCATGTTAATAGAAATTCTTATTATAAAGATCAAGATTACTTGGGAGTCATACATATAACCTTGTCTCAAGGTATGATCCAGAGAAACAACATAACATAAACTAAACTAATTATAATGGGCCTATGTAGATGGAGGCCAATTATCTAATACAAGAGAAAATAAATAGCAAAAATACCAATAACAATGTATATTTTTAATTAATTAATGACTTGCATAGGTATGAGGATTAGGGATTTTGTATCTTGTAAATAAACTTTACAAATGTTACTATACCTTAGTGCGACTAGTGGCTAGTGTGGATGATATGCAAAGATGTATTGAACTGAGATGACTTATTGAAAACGCTCAAGTTTACTATTAAATGAAAATGAAATATACAACCCTAATTCATAAATTATCTTGTATATGATATGCATTGAGTTAATATTATTTTATGTAGAATTTTAGAAAGCTCATTCAGAGTATATATTAATACATCTATTATTCTTTGAATAAAATAATAAGGAACAAATAACACACTAGTTAAATTTTATTCCATAAGTTGCATCTGACTGGTTTTAAAAGATGAATAATAACAAATAATTAGTCATAGTAACCCGATGTGTTCGACCTTTTACATGAATAAGTATCACAAAATTGTAAAGATTTTTTTTATTACCAAAATTTCACTGGATGTTAAATGGCATGGTATGAGTACCCAAGTGTGAGAAATGAAATGAAAAAGTTGAAGTGAATTGGGATGATAAGTAATAGAAAATTTTCAATGAATAAAGTATGAGGAAATGTTAATTTTATAACTACAAATATATTTGTATTAACCTTAGTCCAAATAAATACAATTAAGTCAAACTATTAAGATTTTTTTGTGACATAATTATTTCATATACTATGAACTTAATAATTTATTCCAAAAATAATAGTGAATAAGAAACTAAAGAAGTAATACCAATGAAATGAAATGCTGAGCAAACTAAGGAATTGATGAGATGGAGATAAGGATCAAACTCTATCCCTAATACAAAGAGTATAATAATATTTTTAAATGATATTATTAAATTTAGTTTTATTGAAGTAAATGGTTGAATATAATTGACTTAATCATAAAAGAATAAATCTTAGTTTTCGATAGGAAATCATTAGAATGTTGTATGTAAAAATAACTGTGTGATTTGAATGTCTATTCATTTAGATTACTCTATA
This sequence comes from Alisma plantago-aquatica, assembly GCA_963693085.1. Lineage (NCBI taxonomy): Eukaryota > Viridiplantae > Streptophyta > Magnoliopsida > Alismatales > Alismataceae > Alisma > Alisma plantago-aquatica. The sequence goes on from OY856412.1 coordinate 64,163,986, forward strand.
TCTGAGGGAATTTATATGGAATAAGTCATGTGTCATACAATAAACCTAATCTTATAATAATGAGTAAAAAATGTTTCTTATATATGGACTTGGTTGCGGATCCTAATCTCATTTTGATTATTTATTTAAGACTGTGGGATGGAATGAAGCAATGGAAAATGTGATGAAATTGAAATGACATATAATGGTTTGTATTCGATAAACCATGGATAGGTTAAACAGTTGAGAATATGATTATTTCTCAAGATGGTATCCAGTGATGATGACTCAACGTTAAACGAGGTGAGAATGGGAAAGAAAAATGTATGTTGTAAATTGTAGATTGCCATGCTACTTGTTATGATCATTGATGATTTCCCTTCATGTTAAACTCAATCTGTTCATATCATTCTATCTTCATAAAAGTACACAAAAATTATGAATAATGAATTGATATCTCTTTAAGATGAGTAAGAGGAATAAGTAGAAAGTGAAATTATGAATCCATCTTGTAAGGTGTCATAAACATTGTGAGTTTACCCTAAGGTCCATACTAGGAAATAAAATGGACCCTACTTCTTGTTGTTAGAGGATTACGAGAAGGATTTCCAAAGTGTGGATTTGGACCTTAAAGGTTTGACCACTAGGATTCAGTATGTGTTAGATTTTGTCATCTTGAGTCAAAATTCTTAGCTAATAAAATCAATGTATATAAGAAATACACTATGATAAAACATAGATCCTAGAACATGAAAATATTCTAAGATGTATTCTCTATTTTGTTGGTACATATTTCATATAGCCAAAATGAGGAACTTATGGTAGAGAGGTTCAATGTCCTAACTTAGCCTCTGTAGAAAACTACATGGTGGACCATGATCTGATGCAACTATCCTAGGGTGTATCACTAAACTCTAAGATAGTGATAGTCAGTCATATATATAAGAATTAGACGTGGAAAGTTCTACTTGGTGAGGTATGAGCCAAGACGTTACAAAGCACATAATAAAAGATGTAAGTCATGTATAAAATAAAAATAAAGTAGTGACCCTTGAACAATGTTGCTATGGTATGGGAACTGTGTTTCCCTTTGTGTCTTTCCTTTCTAGGGCACAACTTTCAAGTGGATCATTTCCACTTGGTATGTGTGGATTCATTGCAAACATGAGGGTGGATAGCTTATTATAGCATAAGGTTGCTTGGACTATGGTTCCAAGATCATAAAGTTTGTGATGAGTTTTTTATTGAGCCTTCCAATAATTAGGAAGACTCCTCTTATATGTCTTGATATTTGTTATGTTGGTAAAGGTAGATGAGATAAGGATGTGAGTTCCTTATCGTACATGAGGTGGATACCAAGGTAATGAATCCTAGTATCCAAGATGTATCAACAATATGAGAAATATGTGAAGGTTGGAGATGTTTATTAAATCAACATTCCAACTATTCATCTCCTGTAGAGAGAGAGAGGGGGTTGGTGATTATCCTATAAATGTTATTTGGAAGGAAAAATAAAAGTGACTCTATAATGTTGTGTATGGTCTAGTTTGGTATCATATATCTTTCGTAAATGTGAAGATCAACTACACTTTTGTTATAAAATATTTTTTTATTTTATCCACCAAAAAAGAAATTAGTAAAAATTGGACAAAAAGTGAAGTATGACATATAGTATGTGGTGGATTTCATATCTACTCTAATGTCTCACATGGATTTAGTTTTTTATCTGAATAATTCTCTTTGGTATACTCATCTTCTATAGCCTTTACTTTCATGAGTACAATATATGTTCCTTATGTAGCAGTGGGTGACTAAGAGAAAGTGAATATGTTGGATTCTAATTAATTTTCAAATTTATTTTATTTACTTTCATAAGTTGGAAGTACTAAATTATATATTTTACTCTTATGATAATATATGTTAATTGTTTTAAAATTAATTTTTATGATATGTTTTTTATACATGTTGCTTAGCTCAAGAGGGATGTCTTCTCACATTAAGGATCCATATAAGTCTCATACATTGGTTTCACATATTTAAAGGTATAATGTAATCTAGTGGAGAGGTCATTATTAATAATATGTAATTTGAATAGTTTACTTCAAAATGTTTATCTAGCCTCTCATTCCCAGGGGTGGGTTGCATTTGAATTTGTTTCTTTTGTGAACATGTAATCTGATCCAAATGAATTGCATATCAATAATGATATCTAATTTTTCTTTTTATAATATGACAGTGATTGGATGATATGTTAACATGTAAATCTTTATCTAATGTGTTATTTGTTATTTACATTTTATGAAAATAGATAAATTTAAATGTGTTTCTTGTATACTTTTTTATTGTATATATATAATGTTTGGACTTTTACTTGGGTTTAGGATAAGAGATTCTCTTTAAATGGTTAATACTTATTCTAATAAGGAAAGAAGTCCATACACTACCCCACCATGTCTACTTTATCTACTAAGAAAAGGCTCAGATTTATCTAGGTGTCACATGCAACCACACATATGTGTGGTTGTAGCTCTAAGATTTTGCCCTCCACAACGTCATTGACACAACATCATAGAGTGACTGGAAATGGAGTAAATCCCTTGCTTCTCCCTATGTACATTTGAATTTTTCGTAATATACATTATGTGTCTAGGAAGCTCAACATGGATACAATATGTGATAAAAAAAACACATGTAGTGCTACCGCCATCTTTATTCTATCTTTGCTAACATTAGATTAGTTGCTCCTCATGTAGGCTATGGGATGGATCAAGTAGACCTAGGTGAAAGTCATATTGACTCCATCTATATTTCTCCTTCCTGACCTCTCTTAATTCCTTCACATGTTAGTCTCAATCCCTTTAAATTGTTGATGTGCACATTTTATATAGACTTTTCACCCACTTTTGCACACACTTTCAATCCAAATTGTATCTAATTTTGCCTCTAATCATACTTGATTTCACCTTTTTAGTCTTTTCTTGTTTCATATTTACCACGAGTACATGATTATGACAAGAAAATGGGTCCAATCCAACCTTAGTCTGACATTAGTTAGAGTCCCCAAGAGTTTGCAGATTCATAGACTTCTTCTTGAAGATTTTGAAGGGAACACTATGTGTGTTATTTACCACACGACATGTAAGTTTACAAATGATCACATTTCCCCATGAAGACTTGCGACCCACGATGTGTCTCTGTAGCGACACATCGTGTCGCACCGTTCAAGAGCTACATTCAGAATTTCTATAAAAATATATGATATTTGTTTATTACGACACATCATATTCAACCTAGCATTTCAACCCAGGACTTCACCAACTCTCAACTAAACAACATGTCTCTCAGTCAACACGCCATGTACTTAGGCGGTTTGTGTCAGTTACACATGACGACATGTCGTGTAGTTCTCAAATATGACATGTCCCACTTGATTTCAGCAGGTTTGTAAAAGAACTATCCCTCATTTCAAATACAAAAACTCATTAATGGGATGCTTATCTCTCATCATTTCAAACACTTTTTGACCAAAGAATGGTGCAAAGTAGAGGAAGGGTGATTTTGGGGAGAAAGAAGAGCTTACTTGAGAGAGAACCTCCATTCTACTCCATTATTCTTCAAGGATTACAGTAGAAGCTTCTCCACCTCATTCAGACCTCTTGGGAAAGAAGTTTGTTGGAGAAGAAGCACTAGTGTGGGCAAAATTTTGTCTCAAAGTCAAAGTTCTACCAATTTCTTTCTCAATCATTGGGTTTTCTTTGTTCTTTTCTTCTATAATCATGTCGATCTCCAAAATTTGTGTTTCACCACCACGGATGAGTAGTTTTCCTCTTAATGGCATGGGAGAGCATCTCTCACGTCATTTATCATTTGAACACAAAATTCTTAATTAATGCTAGTTAATTTGTTGTTCCAAGATATTCTATGGTGTTTTTATGCTTATATCCACTATTGGCCATCTTTCTTACATGTTTTATGCTTCTTTATGTGATCGGGAGGATTTGTATAGAAGTAGGAAGTAGATATATGGGATTTGTATTCTTGACCATGGGAATGGTTGAGATTGCATGGGGATCCATGGTTGCAGTTTGAATATTTGTATTAGTATGGGAGTACTATGTAGAGATTAAAATTGTCTCATATCACTGGGAGGTGTGTGATGACAACAACCTCCTTGTATGTTAATTAGTATGTTAATTTTCATGGTTATATGCGTGTAATGATGTGTAGGTTATATCCCATAGCCAAGATCCCTTAAATCCAATTTAAATCTCACCTTAAGCGATTAGTGGTTCATGTTTCTTAGAATTACAAAATAATTCAGCTATAAACCAAACCAATCTTAGTACATCAATCTAGAATATTGAATTTTAACATGTTTGCAACTAGTTTTACCATGTCCTTAGATGATCTCGAATATACTACATGCACCCATATACTTGTGGGGTAGTGCTCGCGTTATAAATATTAAAACTTGTAAACAGAGCTAACAAGATTTGGCATCGTTGTTGGGGAGCATCGGTATTTTTCTATTAGAGTAAGAAGTTTTAATTAGCAAGCAAGACTAAATCACTCATACTCATTTCATCATTCCATCATCATTTATGCCAAGCTTTTACTACTTTTTCATCTAACCTCTCAAAGAAAAATTCTAAATAAATGCATCAAATGCAGTTGATTGTGCAATGTAGTGAACTATCCTATGTTCTGGGGAGAACTTTAGTTCAAGGTCATGTTGTACCTAAGAGAAACTGACTCATTAGTCAAATTCTTGACTTTTTTTCAAATTTCACACATATACCCTATGAAAAGATGGCTAAACTGCCCATATATCGTGTTATCCTGGTGTAAGTCTATTTGACAATGACGGTTAGGTGTTGCATCTTAAAAGAGGATAAAATATCCCAACCGACATTCCACATGCGCATAAGTCTTTTCAATTGTCGAGTGCCGAAACCCATACCTCATTGCCACATTCTTTTTTAAAATAAGGAAAACACCACTGAATTGTTCATATTAACATGGATTTCATATTTTACATCAGTAACAATTGAGAGTGTCAAGTTGCATCTTCACTAGTCGTTTGCCTTAGTCATCTAAATTCTAATTGGTACAGTTATGTTGATTATTCCATACAGATTATTACCACTCTTGTTGAACTAAAATTTCTATCTTGGGTGTTTAATTTGAATTCATGGTTAAAAAGCATAAATCAATAATTAAGGTTGCATTGGTTTCATTATGTTTTCCATTTCATTTGATGGTTCATGTACTTGACATTTCTTCATTTATATTTCTATGTTCTTTTTTCTTGAGGACAAGAAATAGTTCAAGCTTAGGGGGACTTGATGTGCACATTTTATACAGAATTTTCACCCACTTTTGCACACACTTTCAATCCAAATTGTATCTCATTTTGCCTCAAATCATACTTGATTTCCCATCTTTTTTAGTTATTTTACTCGTTTCATGTTTGCGACCACATGTACATGATTATGATGAGAAAATGGGGCCAATCCAACCTTAATCTGACCTTAGTTGGAGTCCCCAAGAGTTTGCTCACTTCATAGAGTTCTTCTTGAAGCTTTTGAAGGGAACATGATGTGTGTTAATTATCACATGATGTTTAAGTTCACATACGTGTGGAACCATTCGAAAGATATGGGTATAAGTTTTATCAATATACGCAGTGTGTGTTTATCAAGACACATCGTATTCAACTCGAGTAGTTCGATCTAGGATTTCACCAACTCTCAGCTACATGATGTGTCTCTCAGACAACATGTCATGTACTCCTCAAGAAAGGGAGTTTGTGTGTCATCTACACACGGTGACATATCGTGTGGTTCTCAAACACGGCATCTCCCAATCGATTTCTATAGTTTTGTAAAATAAGTATCCCCCGTTTCAAATACTAAAACACATTTACATGTTGGTTATCTCTCATAATTTGAAACACTTTTTGATAGAAAACAATCTACACTGGAGGAATGGCATTTTTGGAGAGGAGGGAGTGATTACTTAAGTGAGAACCTTTGCTCTTATTTAAGGATGGCAACATGAGCTCCTCCACCTTGTTCATACCTCCTGGGAGAGAAGTATGTTGGATAAGAAACACTAATGCTAGTTAGTTTGTTGTTCTAAGATATTCTATGGTGTTTATATGTTTGTATACACTACTGGCCAGCTTGCTTACATGTTTTATGCTTCTTTTTATGATATGGGAGGATGTGTAGAGAAGTAGGGAGTAGATATCTTGGCAATGTATCCTTTACCACGGAAGTGGTTGGAGTTGCATTGAGGATCCAAGATTGTAGTTCAAATTTTTACATAAGTACATACATACTATGTGGATATTAGAACTGCCTCATATCACCAGGAGGTGTATGATGACAACAACCTCCTTGCATGTTAATCAGTATGCTAATTTTCATGGTTATATGTGAGTAATGATGTAGAGCTAAAATCCCATAACCAGGATCCCTTAAATATGATCTAAATCTCACCTTAAGAAATTAGTGTATCTTGTTTCTTAGAATTGCAAATGGTTTAGCTGTAAATCAAACCAATCTTAATTAATCGATATGGATTGTTGAAGATTAACATGCTTGTGACTATATGTATCCTTCTCATTGGATGATCTCAAACATACTGCATGCACCCGTATACTTGCGGGGTAGTGCTCGAGTTATAAATATTAAAACTTGTACAGACAGCTAAAAAGTGCATAGTAGGGGAGAGTTACCAAAAAGGATATTGTTGTCCCTCCATACAATGTTGTTTTTGTAGTTATTAACACCAAAAGAAGCCCGAAATGATTCCTCCCTAATTTCTTTGGTCACAATAATCTCTCATATGTGACTGATGAGGCAGATCAGCCAGGAAGAGTCACTTAATAATCTACCCTCTACCTCCACCCCCAAGATTTTTAGTGTTACAAGACAACTGGGGAGTTGTAGGATCAACATCCAAAGGTTAGGTTGCTTGTTACTTAATAATGGCATGCCCCAAGATCCAAATGTATGACTAATTTCTATATTGTCCTGGATAATGTATTTAATTAATCAAGTAAGGTCCAAAATCAATCAAAGGTTACATTATTAGCTTCAATATTAATATTTTCATATCTTTTAATGTGTGGATCCATATGATAATAAATTTCTATGGTCCCCTAGTTCAATTTATATCACTTGTAACCAAAAAGGAGCTTGTAATGACTCTTTTTGACCATTCATAACATTCATGTCAAGGCATATATTAAAGTTAATAATTATCATGAATACTCTCCAAAACTCATCAAAACAAGTTTGCATAACAATTCAAAATACTCAAAATATATAAGATTTCCTTGTCTTGTCTATGAATATTTAAATGAGTCACAAAAGTCAAGATATAATTTAGCTCAAATACATGAACGAAACCAACATCATTTTTATATCATTTGTTTTCCTTAATTCTTTCTCATATATCTCAAAATTACAACATTACTCACTATTACAAAATTATACACTCAAAAGAATATCATGATATTATTCAAAAACCTTAATTCCCAAAATTCATTATTTACCAAACTAGGGTCATTTTATGAAAAGAATCCCAAATGGTTGGATCTTAGAATCGTGTTATGTCTGAACTCAATTCATGTATTCCTGAATCATTTTTGACTTCATGGATTCCTCCTATATATGATGTGATTAATGTGTATGTGAAAATGAGCATGAGAAGAAATGGTGTATGGAAGACTCTACCTCTTGGTGACATTATTTTTTTTTACTTTTGCATGTCAGGAGTCCACCAGAATCATGATGACATTTAGACAAATATTTTCTATGGTAGTGTCGTTCATCTGAATCCAATACTTCTCATGCAAGTGGTTTGGACATCACTTCATCCAATGTCCAAATTGTGTGAGAATTGGGAATTCAAAGACTTAGGAAGATGATGAAGAATGTGAGGACGTTCTTCCTGCAAGCGAGCCTAGTGACGAAGAGCTACATGAGGATTCACTTTAATTCACCATGTTCATAGGACATGCTACCAAGAGAAACTGAATTGTAGTACCATAGTAACACCCCACTCACCAGAGGCTCATTTTGTCAACATGTGATGGAGTTGATGTAGGATAGACTTCTCATCCAGAGCTTGAATAGGGCCTAGTACCTCTTGATTAGAGTGCATCATAGTTGTCTATTATTTTTGTTTTCCTTTTAAATGATTGTCCTTTATTGTCTATCGTCCAAGGTATTATTAACTAGTATTATTAGATTATTGACTTACGTGTAATAGTGGGGGATGACATTTGATCATGCCTAGGGTATTGTCCGACAGTTGATCTAAATGAATAACACTTTGTTTTACAAATTGACATTTGACCACTCCACTTCCTTGCATTTAGGTTGTGCCCTTATCTCCATCCTACCGTTCCTTATCTTTAGCCACACTAGAGACCTTAAGATATGGTTATAGACTTATGGATCATGTCTTCGTATGGTGATAAGTGTGATGTTCGACCAACTAGTCGCTTGTTATCTTTAACTGTGTTTTGTGTCTGATTAAGCCTTGGCATTCAACATTTGCCGTAGTGTGTTTGTATTCTTTATTGATCCAACACTTTCTCGCCTCCTTACAATGTCAATTCTAGCAGTTGCATGGATAAATGGCCACGGGTTTCGTTTCAGTATCGATAATCCTTATTCCAAACAACGGGTTTTCAAGCTGTATAACTTCTGCAGTTCCACTGTGATTCACAGAACTGCAAAGAAAGTCCTCCTAATTGTGATCCCTATAGCTGACGATTAATTGAGTTCTAATAGTAGCTAGCATAAAATTTTGTAAATGAACATAGTAATGATATGTAAGCCACTATTCCAAGAAAGTTCATGTTGAAACTTTTCTTGTCTATCGCAACAGTGTTGGCCCTAGGTCAGCTACTTGGCTGAATGGTCCTTTATTGTCTCCGTCTCTTTTGACGCGCCAAAATAGCCACAGTTGCAAATTGCCATGGAGGACTACTAACTCGTGCGTGCTACCAGACGAGGAAATATGGGCAACCCAGCATAGCACGCTGGATTGACACGTACCCCGGTTGTTGAAACATCAACATCTGCTGTGATCGTCAATAAAAGTTTTAGAGGCTTACTATCTAGACTCATTTTGGAACCCATAACAGAACTTCAATTTTTCTCCACCACACAAATAAAATATATATTTTATTTATCATACCCTCATATGGTGGAGAATGAATGTGATTCCATTTTGAGTTCCAAAATGATATCCACCTAGCATATTTTAAAGTTGTATTAGTTGGTAACCCCTAGAGACACAAGGCAGCGATGACGCTGGACATACATCTGTTATGCATATAATAACTAATCAATCATTAGCTCATACAACAACGACTTAGCGAAGTCGTTGGGCATCCATCTGTTATGTATTTAATAACCAAATTTGGTGCATATGCAATGAGTTGAACTCCAACATGGAAGAACGATTATCGAGTTGCCTTATGATACATCCAAAAACTTTGTTAAGAAAATTATGACAATATAGGAACGTGCTAATCTACTTCTACTATTGTATCATACTAGATACGAGAACTCTTTTCCGTCATCCATGTCTCCACCAACTGTCAGACTCTCCAAACAAAAATCCCGTCATTGCACTCCTCCAATAAAAACACTATCAGCCCTATCTACTAATATACCAGCGCCGGCAGAAAACATCGGCATATAATTAGTCGATCATAGCGCGTCATCATTCCCCCCCCCCCCCCCCCCCCGTGTTCATCTTCTGGTTTGTCCACTGATCCGTCTTCGATTATTGGTTCTTGATAGGGATTCCAACCAGCGTGAAGTGGAGTGATCGAACTCGTATATGATATTCTTTGATTTAGGAAGGGTCTTTAGGCATGGATTCCATGTGTTAAGAAATAAAACATAAGGATAATAATATTGGTGGAGAATGACTCGCACACTGTAACACTGTAACTAGTGTCGAGTAATCTATTTATATAATGTAGATTACATAACATAGCAATGGAGAGCCGACATTTATGATGACGGCTATACAATAAAGAGTCATCAATCAATCATTACATAATGAATGGTTATTACATTTGGAAAACAATAAATATTCATGTAGAATAATTGTCATTAGTGTATGATTGCATGGCAGTAATGTTGTGACTGTTGTTATTCCTAACAGCCCCCCGCAAGATTGGTATGAGAGAATCGAAGACCCATCTTGAGAAGGAGACGAACGTATTCTTGTAAAGCACCTTGGTGAAGAGAGACTTGGCAGATGCTCTGTTGTCATCAATTGTTTGATGGCCATTTCATTAGTTTTTGGAGAATTGAGAAGAACATTTTGATTTGATGTTGTTGGGAGAGGATGATTTAATTTTGGGGGAGAGGAAGGATATTTTTGTAGATTCTCTGGGAAGGTTATAATAGATGAAGGAGGACTTTTGGTTGGTTGATTGGAATGATTTTATACCATGTTTGAGGTTTTGGTGTCTTGAGAAGGTGATTTTGTAGGAAGTTTTTGTTGGTTTGTAGAAAACATTTATTGATTGATTTTTGGACATGTGATCATTAAACAGAGAAGGACGAGGAGACGGGATTGATTTGTTTTGTTTTTTTTTGCTAGCATGGGGGTTTTGCTGGTGGCAGTGGGAAAGAAAGGTGCAGTGACCCACATGAAAGAGAGGAAGGAAAATAGACGATGGTCATCTCAATTTGAACGAGGGAGAGAGGGGTTTCCTTTTGTTTGCTTGGTGGGGGAATATAATCAGACAGATAGGAAGGAAAAGAAATAAAGGTGAGATTGTGAGAAGATTGGCAATGGTTGGGGTGGGACGGGTTTGCAGGTGGCGAGGGTTTGTTAGCAGGCCAACCAATGGTGATGATGTTGTTGCTTTCGGGGCTTGTGCAGGGGATGTTGTGTCCTGACGAAGAGGCGGCAGAGTGGGGGATTGTCTGCGGTAATGGTTGTGGTGTTTGCAGGGACGATGGGGATGATGGCTAATCTGGCGGGAGGCACGGTGGATCTTAAGGGAACTAGGCGGTGTTGCTGGTGGTCGGGTTAGAGTAGTGGAGAGAAGCGGTGGTTGGTAGAGGGGTTTTAGGTGTCGGGGCCGGTGGTGGCGGTGATGTCGGTCACGGTGAGGCCCCTGCGGGTGTCTCTACGGAAGGGGTGGCCGGTGGCTGTTGTGGTTGAGGCCTCTGGAAGGAGGACGGAGGTGTGATAAAGGAGAGAGGTGGAGTGGGTTGGAGCCCGCGTTGATGTCTTGAACAAGGAGTCGAGGATGTTGTCCAGTAGGGTGCACGGTCGGGCGATGAGGAAGAGGGGCAGACAGACCGATGGCAGCACCGGCGTGCAGTAGATCTTCCCGCCTGTGTACGAAGGGGTTGCGTCTTCCTTGGGAGGGAGGGGCAGCGAGCACCCTTGTCCCGGTGTCTGCGTGTGGATAAGGGAAAAGAAAATGGACGTCGCCTACGTCAGGTTGTGCGGCTGGGGTTTGGGATCTTGAGCTTGGCTGGTGTCTTTTGCTTGTGGTGGCGGTGGTATTAGAATCGGTGTAGATCAACGTTTGGACGATTGGAAAGGGAGTTAACAGGCGGTCGAGGAAGAAAAAATTATAGGCCAAGGTGAGAGATCGTTGTTGGAAGTCAAAAAATGGGAAGGAGGAGGAGACAGACAGACGGATTGGGAGCGAATTTTGTTTGTGTGACTGTTGTTTTGGTGAGTTTGAAAGGGAAAGGACCTAAGATCTTGAGGAAGAAGGAAGGATACGAGGTAGCAGGATGGGAAGGGAAAGGGGGGCAGTTAAGGCTCAAAAGGCTCTGATACCATTTTAAAAAATAAAACATAGGGATAATATTGATGGAGAATGACTCGCACACGGTAACTACCGTCGAGTAATCTATTTATATAATGCAGATTACATAAGATAGCCATTGGGTAATTAACATATGAGAGCCGACATTTATTCAAAGGGAGGAATGCAAGCTGTAGCTAGTGGGATAGATTGACTATGAATCTTTCTCTAAACTAGCAATTCCGCATTGCCCTTTCGTGTCGTACTCCCCCTCCTGCTTTCAGGCCTTCAAGCTAGTCTTTAATCGAGTAGGATTGATTATGGGTGAGCAACTACTGGAGCTTATGAAAGATAGGGTGCTGGACCAGAACCTGCTATCCCCGCTGGCTTTTCTTCCTTCTCCCTTTGTTACTTACTTTACAGATGCCGTACCTCTTCAGTCTATTGCTCCTAGGCCTATGGGTTCTAGAGTCGAGTCCTATTGACTGTCTTTTTCTCGGGGGAACTCCCTTAATCCCAGAAGTGACGGAACTCTCTTCCCTTCCGAAAAGAGCTGAAGTAGCCATGTTTGCAGCGCTTATGCCTGCAACGGAAAGCGCATTTGCGTATATGACATCTCATTCGAAGCCAACCCTTGCTTGACAGTGAGGGAATCCTAAGTACGTCATTTCACCAAGCAGTCCTTCCTGCACTGAAAGGGGGGAAGCATCCAATTCCATGCATCCTTCCTTATTGAATGGAGTTGCCCTATTATTAACATTTTCTGAAATCAGTCCTTGTCTAACAAATCTACCAAGGAAAGATGCCACAAATCGGATTCTGTAACCTACTACCCTCGGGTTACTTTCCTTAATCCCGGAAGTTCCTGCGCTTCCTTCTAGCCTACCACTGCTTGCTACCTACGAAAAAGTTTTCAAAGCAAATCTTCTCACCAGATGGGAACTGAACCTTCCAAGTGCATCCAGTAGGAATTGAACCTACGAATTTGCCCCTTTCTTAGGTTGGGCACTTTAACCATAAAGCCATGGATGCAAAGAGACTCAGCGAGTGAACTAGGTTTGACCTTCTCTCTATTTCTTCCGTTAAAGGAGATTCGAGAAAAGATGGAATAGGAAGACGTGTTTCCAGAACAAAGATTCTCTAGATTGAAAAGAAGTAGCCCGCTCTACTCGAGCCAACTAGGATCAGAAGAGTGCCACAGATGATGAAATAGCTGCTGTTAGTAATTCAATTTCAAAGATGGGTTCTCATTATATCTGATTCTGCTGTGTGCAGTTTGCCAAGAGGTGCTTAGTACTGGTAGTGGCATCTGCTTTGCTCTTTATCTTGCTGCAGCCACCTATTCCATTATCATGGACATACCACTCTGATCTCATCAAAGCTGCTCATCAGACTGGACATTTCGATCTATGGCTTTATGACATCAAAGCCTACATGGCCTTCTTGGCTCCTTATCGTGGCTATCTTGCTCACGCTCGCTGCAGTTACTTCATTCATCCCTATCAAGTACATTGTTGAGTTGAGAACGTTTTATTCCATTGCTGTTGGCGGTGGGTGTCTACATCTCTTTTGAGTACTTCCCTCAGGCTGTGATCTTGCCTCATTGTTTTAACAATGATCTGCACTTCTGTATTTGTCGTGTTCACACACTTCCCCTTTGCCTCTACCACCCTTGAATTTGTCGTGGATCTTTGCTCTTCTTGTTGCACTCTTTCCTCTTACCTACTTACTAGAGAGCCAGGTTAGAATCAAATATAGATGGTGGAGATATCACAGAGGAAGAAGGGAAGCTAACTACTATATTGGCTGTTTAGGGTGCAAGGACATCTCTCCTTGGTTTGTATGCTGCTATCTTTCTTATCGGATTGGAAATCAAGTTTGAGTTGGCTTCGTTAACGCGGGACGGGAAAAGGGTTGGGAGCGAATTTTGTTTGTGTGACTGTTGTTTTGGTGAGTTTGAAAGGGAAAGGACCTAAGATCTTGAGGAAGAAGGAAGGATACGAGGTAGCAGGATGGGAAGGGAAAGGGGGCCAGTTAAGGCTCAAAAGGCTCTGATACCATTTTAAAAAATAAAACATAGGGATAATATTGATGGAGAATGACTCGCACACGGTAACTACCGTCGAGTAATCTATTTATATAATGCAGATTACATAAGATAGCCATTGGGTAATTAACATATGAGAGCCGACATTTATGATGACGGCTATACAATAAAAAGTCATCAATCAATCATTACATAATGAATGGTTATTACATTTGGAAAACAATAAATGTTCATGTAGAATAATTGTCATTAGTGTATGATTACATGGCAGTAATGTTGTGACTGTTATTATTCCTAACACCAGGGGAAAGGATGCCGAACTCCTTTCCAGCAATTGCAATTGACGGCAGACAAAACATTATATCATATTATTGGATTTGGGAAGGGTTTTTTAGCCATGGTTTCTAGGGGAAAGGATGTCGAACTCCTTCCCAATCGGTGGCAATTGACGGCAGACAAAACATTATATGGTTATTGTCCGGGCGTTCATATGCGGGTTTATCCACTGCTTCCTCATGGTTATTGGTTCCTGAAGACGATTCTCAACCAACTTGAAGCAGGGAATAATCCAATCTATATATTGCTTCCTTTGATTTGGGAAGGGTTTTTCCATGGGCTCCATGGAAAAGGGGGCCGAGCTCCTTCCCACCGGTTGTACTTGACGGCAGACAATATTATATGACTAGATCACAGCAGTCAAGCTCGTTGCGTGAAAATGTAGACAAGCGAAGCCTGATGAAGAAGTCATCATGATGAAGTCCATTGTGTGAATGCATTTAGCAATCCAAAGAAACAATCAGCGGGAGCCGCACTAATAATGGAGGCCGAATCGGCAGTAGCACTCAACATAGCCTGGTGGTCAGTATTGATGATTTAATGGCTTGGACGTGGCTGTTATAAATCTTGATTATGGTTTATTAGTCTGGTAAGTTTCTTTTAGTTTCATTAAAATAGTAGCTTTGGCATAGAGTTGATCACTCAATGTTATCAAATTCGTTGGATCAGCAATGTTAACGATTGAATGGTAACAAGGAATTGAATCCATGCCTAGTCGACAAAACAAGAGTAGGGGGCAGGTAACAGTTTCTTATTTTTAGACAGGTAATCGCTGATTCCATTAGAGCCGTCAAATTTATCTTTTCCATTTCTATTGTTTCATTATACTAATTTTTAATGGATGAAAGGCCTACGAACCAGATGTTATATGTGAAATGTTCTAAAACACTAATGTTGATATGCCAAATTCAATCGTACTGATTTCTATTTGGTTGGGTTCCATTTTATTATACATTTTCTGGCAATTGATTTATTACTGTAATTACGTGCATCTTGATCCCAGCTTGATTTCTTCTTGTATTGACCATATTGTTTGGTTAACATGGAGAGTGACATGCGGACCCTTGGTAATGACATGAACGGAATTTTTTACTGTTTGGTGTGATCTATTATTTCTAAACCTTGCTTCTGAAAAAAAATGTTTCACATTGAATCCCTTTTTACCATATGCACAAGAAAGTTTATTTTCATATTTTCACCAACTAAGCCGGAGTTGTAACATTACAACCTACATATATGGGAGTGCATCATTACAAGTTTTAGTTTCATATTGAAAATCATTACATCTTGATTTACACTTTGTAAATAAGAACATGAAGTTGGGATATGGTCACCACAAATTGGAATTTACACTCGTGATGATTTTTTTGCTTCTTAAAGTCCATTTTTAGGGGGGTGGGTGAGGGTGCTCTTAGGTCTTTGATGGTCCAAAGCTATTATGCATTCTTAAGTAGGTGATCTTTGGTTATATGTATTATTCCTTTGTTGAGATAACAAAACAAAATATTCACTATTATTAAATTCATGCACTTAATGTACATGTATATTTCCCTCATATCAAAATATATTCGGGAGCGTTATGAAGCATTAGTTTCTTGCACTTTTATGAAGAAAAGTGAGAAGACCACTAAGACCTGATGATAAATATAAAGGATTCTAGCCACTTTCTGTTAGTAATGTGATATTATGTCAATGTACTTGCCACTATAGGTATTGAAGATAATAATATATTTTAAAGAATGAAAGATGATGATGACAAAGGGCATTCAACAATAAACTGTCTTACCTTGTTTTAATGTTTCATTCAACTTTACAAATGAGAAGTTGATGACAATTTTTAGATAGATCATTAAAATATTCAAATGAGGTTAAATTGCTCAACATGCAAATAGTATTCAAATTGGATTAAGAAATTTAAATTTTGATGGGAAACTTGTATCTAAGTTTGTCATGATTATTGACCCTGTGTGTGGTTCCAAGAACCAAAATCTTAAGCATTTCCAATGGCTTTTGAGATTGCTATTTGTCATAGACATTTAATAGTATAGGCATTTTCTCTATAGATAATTTTTTATTGGAAGGCTAATGTAGTAAACTTACTTTGATAATACATTAAAATTAAATATCTCCCATTAGTACAATGAGATATATTCATTTGAGAAAAATATATCCATCTTTTTATGTGAGAAATTTACATTTGACATGATGATATGATTTAATTTCATAATGCACTATAATGAGATATAGAAGATGAACATATTTTGTCTGTGATGGACATATTTCCCCCCTCAATATTTTATAGTTATATCCATTTTAAGAATCATGGTTTCTATGAGTCATATTAGTTTCCAACAAAAACACTATCAATAAATCCATTGAACTTCTTATACATATTATAATGTCAACATAATCATTGTTTACTGTTTTACGTGACAATGATTAGGGCATTTTTTTCTTGGTGTCATGAAACCCATCCCCGACATGATCATGTTGGGCCCACCTTAGTAGAGTAAATTGTGAGACTAGATATATGATGTCCGGTCACCCCCTCGCCATACTCGGCAGTATAGATCGACATCACAAGTAAACTCCCTTTCTCAAAGAAATATAGTTGATCAACTTTGGGATCCCTTTTTCATTTTGACTTGACAACAACCTCTTGTGGTGCTACTCAATGAAAGCACCTAAGTAAGAGAAAGAGATGGATGATGTTTGTTACGATCGGTTGGATTTCATCATACACCCCAAGTATAATATGAAATTCCCACTAGGGACGCCTGGGATACAAAATAATATAATAAGTCAGGGTACATTAATCCTTGCTCCATGTGTATAGACACTCTCTAGGGGTTTTATATCAACTACAACACAACATGTTATGTTCATATTTTTGTGCTGCTTGATAATTTTTTTTGTGGCTTGTCATCATGTATGTTTCCTTTCAAATATGAAGAACATCTAGAAAGGAAAATACTATTATGAAATGGAACCTGGATGTTGAATTTCTAAGGATGGTGTTGACAAATTATTGATAATCCTAACATGTCTAGAAAATATAGTTATTTTATTCTTATAATATATATAATACATACATATAAATATTTATATACATATTATTGTAGAAAATATTTTCTTAAGACCATAGTAAGTGCATGTTTAACCTTGTTATTTGTTGTAATGAATCAGATGCATCCTCATGATCAAATTTATACCAAATAACTTTGCGGAAGTTTACATAATCAATGGTATTTACAGAAAAGGACTCAAAAAACCCATGATCAAAAGTACTATAGAATTGCGCAATTGAATACTAAGAATACAATCACATGAGAAACCAATATGTGTATACATAACAAATAATTTATTATTTCTAAGAAACATTTTAACGAAGATAACAAAAGATTGCGAAAAGACATAGACATGGATATATCTTTACGCATTACGGTCTTTGTTAATACAACCTGTTTTATGTATATATATTTTATTCTTATTTTAAAAGATTGCCTATACATAATTACGTGCAAAGCACGTACATTAACTAGAAAAAGTAGAAGGCGGCTTGAGTGTTAGTGATAGGTAGGGCCCAAGACCCTCTTAAAAGTAGACAATTGGCAACCATAGGCGTCGTTGGTGTATTTGATATTGATGCAAATGTTTTTTTTTCCTTTGTGAGAAGGACGACTAACAATTCACAAAGTGTTTCCCCTAAAAGTAGGACTATATGAACTATGTTTTGCTTCTTTATAATAATCAAGGGGTAAAAAATACATCGTTCTCAGGGACACCACACCAATCAACAGGAAGAGCGCCATGTCTAATAGTGTGTCCACCAGAGCCCAGAACATCATGACAAATAAAGTGAGCCAGAGAGTTTTGAGCTCGTTTTACATGGAAAAAATAAAAATGGCTAAATGAAGATGCTAGGCTATGCATATCTTCAGCTATGAGACCCAAGTAATCCCTTCTTTTTCCCGGATCCTTCAGTGCCTTCACCAAAGTGAGTGAGTCCGAAATAAGAACCACCTTCGAGGCCGGCTGTAGTAATTCCCTAGCCCGAACAAGCCACAACCGAGCAGCCAAGGCTTCAGCAGTAGCAGTGTCCCGACTAGCCAAAGTGTGCTTCTGAACGGCGCCTAAGAACAGCCCACCACCATCCCTAACAACAGCACCCAGATCCCTTTTCATCCCTTCACATACTGCAGCATCCGAGTGCATGAAGGTCCATCTTTGATCAGTGCCATGACGACCCCAACTCCATGATTCACCATCCCACCCGCCAACTTAGTGCAGTCTGTGGCTGTGCCTGGATAATCCCGCTTGTGCCCTTCTATACTCATGTATCAATGCTCGATATGCGTGGAGTAGAGGATGCGGCGATGATGCTTCATCTTTAAACACTTTGTTGTTTATGTAAGTCCAGACCGTCCACCATACAGCAACCACTTCATCCATTTCCTCTTCTGTGCAGTTCCCCAATAGTTCCATCAACTCCTCCTGTAGATTTCTAGACTCTCCAAGCAGTTTGGAGTCTCTGAGCCAACTCTCACATATGACAATAGCATCCCACGGGCACTGGCAAAGTATATGCTGGATGGATTCAACCTGGACTGTACATATTAGACACACACCATCCATAGAAACATGTCTGCCCGTAAGACGCCCTCTTGTGGCCAAGCAGCTTGTCGCTCGCTTCTTCATTTTGCAACAAATTGATCCAAAATATCTAAAAGACACGGTAACTTCAACAACATTGCATGTCTCAATTCTATGATTGTCTTTTAGGTTTAATTGTGGGGGAAGGCATAGTGGTCCTTAGAATTAGTTTGTTTTGCTTATAATATATAAAAATCAATCTATACAAATAAACAAACTTCAACATGAGTCATTATCAAATACGGTCATGCATTTGAGTACATTATTAGCATCATTGGAAATAATTTGATAAATTTTTTAAATGATAAATTATAAACATTCTAACCACTTCTACACACAAAATACAATTAAATTGTGTAGTGGTCATTTTGTACAAGCAAGATGAACCATGTATAAACATGATGTAGAGAAAAAATACACAACAACACACAAAAATATGTTGTTGTGTAACACTACCAACCGTTACCACATTGTTTGTTGTTGTTCTAATATAGTTTCGGTGAAACACAATTTGTGATAATCTGTATTTTCTCTCTTATTCAAATTATGTACATTTTGACGAATTAAAATCTCTATTATACTTAATAAGCTCCCTCACTCTCAATTTGTTGACCTTGAGTAACTTTGTACTCATTTGATGAGTTAGTTTTGATTAAACATCAATTTATGCTTATATTGACTATAGTTAAGTGAATAATTACACTAATGAAAGTGAATTTCTAAAATTGAGTATCTTCAACATTATCTTCTGAGATCTAAAATTTTAATATAAGAAATAGAAGAAATTTGTGAACTAAAGATGCAAATTTCATCCCAATAAAAGTTACAGTTTGGGAGATATGAATTTTATAATATTGTCAAATAAACACACTTTTGATCAGACTTAAACAACTCAGCATATGTGGCACTTCCTCTCGACCAATGAGAAGTCTTCCTTTTGAATGCACAGATCCATTCTCCCAGTACTTGGATTATATGTGGTCGATGATGGACCCAAATTTGACGGTACTCGTGTTGTCTTCTACCTTGTGTCAGACAAAGTACATAGCTTTTCCAGCCCCTTTTGTCTTGGCCAATCTAGCACCTCTAGCCCCCATCACTTAAATTGATGATCCCATTTCATTTGTCTCTTCTTTTCCTTCACTTCTCCCATCTTTTCTGCCATTTTTTGTGCCCTTCCACCCCTCCTTCCCTTCTTCTTCAACCTTCTTCACCCGTGGAGTTGTAGCAACTCTGGCCAGCATTCCGTTCTTCCCCAACCATTCTCGTCACACTCGGTGCTAGGCGGGGAGTTTTCAAGTCCAAGACGCTTTGTCTTGGCCGCCTCGCATCACTCAAAGACACCCTTCCTCTATGTTTTGGTTCCCCCAGCCATAGCCGCTGTAGTAGCCACCATGGTTGTCTGGGCTTGGCGTGATATGGGGACGACGAAGCAAGATTGTTGGATCTGGGTCACGCTAGCAACAAAAGCCATGATCTTTCCTTAGTTAGCCACCAATCGCACTCTCTCATGAGCAGTGGGCAGTGGCCCCAAGGGCTAGGCAGAAATCTTACATGGTGATTGGCAACCGATGGTGACTGAACTCACAGTGACCGATGATTGAAATATGCGAACAAGCTGAGATGCAATGCTCAACTGGATCCATTGTCTGCATCCCTAGTAGGTTGAGGCACATGTTGCATGGACCAACCTTAGCCCTTGGATCGAGATCTAAGGATCCTCATCCCTTGTTTCAAGGTATATAATCTGCAAAATCGTATTTTATGATGCTAGCTCCAAAATAGGATCTCAAATATACTAGTTTGATAAAAAAAATGAGATCTTTCCAATAAAAATACTTATAGAGCCTAGTTCTACCTCTACTTCAATTGATATCCCAAAATGCATGCCTTTGTAGTTTTTTTAAGTTGTTTAATGTAATAGAATGCACTAACTTGCTCGCTTATGCCTCAAAATATGATTTTGGCCAAATATGAGCAGGGTGAACTTCTTTATGTAATAAGATTCGACCATTTTCTCAACATATGAACCCCAATGTGATCAATGTCGATTAAATGGCCTAAATTGTGATTTTATGCTAAAGGTTACTCCTGTCATGCCTAACCTTGACTAAATGTACCCTAAACCTTATGCTTGATAAATATAAGTAATTTTGGGTGCATGGTATACCATAATTCAAATTTGTTCATACTTGTACCTCATTTTGACCTTATGATGTGGAATGAACTATGAAATGTGTTTTAAGAAGACTTTGGTTATTGAATCTTGCACCTAACTCAAATATTGATTTCATGGTACTTGAATCCATTATGCAAAGTCTAAATTAGTAACCCTACTTTCCTTGTACCCCTAAATTTTGTGTGGAATATTCTTGTACACTTATGTGACTAAGTGCCCTAATCTTAACTTGAAACGGGTTCTGGTATGCATGTGGTTGTCTAGTCTTCAATCTTATGTATATTTTGCCCTAATGATCATCCATACTAAATCATGATCTCAAATTAGTAACTTAGTCATGTTTATGATTCTTAAATCAAATAGACCCCATCTATACACTAATGGTGACTATCTTGCATGGATATGACTCAAAATTACTAGTATGACAATGTTGATGCTTATGTTGTTCATCTTGCTTGAATCTTATGTTACTCCATTTAAGATCATGAAACTACAATCTTACGACCCCTAATCTTAGTTATGATGTGTTACCCTTAGGTTTAGATGAATCCAAGAATTATGATGTAACATGATAATTAATGCATGTCCTAGTTTGAGATTTTGAAAACAATGTTGAAAGAAATGAGTCCCTAGACTTAGGTGACACATCCACCCCCATCATAATGATAAATGGAACCTGATATTGTTTCATCCTTTTGAACTTATTTGTAATTTCATGATTTATTTGATGAATTATTTGCCAAGATCTAGACAAGCTCGTTAAATTAGGAATCTTCAATTGAATATTTAATCTTGTGTTCTACTCAAGGTACGTGTTATCCTCCTATTGGCCAGACTTGTGGTATTGAACTTGCTTATATGTATATATGCTTAAACTTATTGGCTTTATATACTTGTTTGATCTACTTGTTACCTATGATTAGTATGTTTGTTTTGCTTGAAATATGTTGAGCAAACCTTGAACAAAATTGAACATGTCACAAAATTTATGTACATGCCTATATTCTCAGGGTAAGGACACAAGACATGTTGAAATAGGGTTATATTATTGACTTTGGTCTTGTGGCCCCTTACATAGAAATACAGTAACATTTAGACTTTGAGCCTCATATGCCCCTCACGGACCCTTCCAATGGGAAGTTGGTCAATTTCCATGAAATTTTGTTTAGTATAATGGAATGCATCTAAAACATTCTTGCTTATTCATAAGAGAGTATTTAATTAGTTTTATTTCTTTCTCACTATAATATCAAGTTTTTCCAAGCATATATGTTCTCGTAAACCTGTGATTTTATGTATTTTATTGCTTACTCAGCACAATACCCACTTTATCATTTTAGGTAATAGGTACACCCATTTTGCCGCTCTTACTGTGATGATATTTAATGGCATAAAAATAAAATTCACATGGATTGATATATGGATTTAAGATCTTATGTCAGGTACTAGTGTAGTTTCTCTTATTCCATGTTGTTTTGCACCTCTGATATTTATGTTGTTGGTTTTGATTTTATCCATGCATATGTTATGTGATCCATTCTAGGGATGAACACCAAGGTCCACTCACCTTTGTCTATGTAGACATTGGGAGTGTGGAGTTTGGGTAATAGATATCCTCATGACACATATATATAAAAGACAATACCTAAAATATATATAGTATACAAACTATCATGAAATAGTATACAATATTCGAGGCAATATTGATCTA
This sequence comes from Alisma plantago-aquatica, assembly GCA_963693085.1. Taxonomy (NCBI): domain Eukaryota; kingdom Viridiplantae; phylum Streptophyta; class Magnoliopsida; order Alismatales; family Alismataceae; genus Alisma; species Alisma plantago-aquatica. The sequence goes on from OY856412.1 coordinate 64,186,706, forward strand.
TTACTATGCAATCCACATAATCTTTATAGTTGATACTTTTATAAGAAAAAATAAACAAAGTGTGCATAGTTACTAAAATAATATTAGACAATGTACACAACAAGTTGTATTGCTATAGATTGTTAATGAGTTGTTTGTTTAACTGTCACAGAACTGTTCTTGCCCCAATCCCAATCCCACTGCCTACACAGTAGAAAAAGGATTGAAGTGTCCGTCCCTGAGTGGCCCAATAGGATCAATCACACTGGCATATACAATAAGAAATAAATAACTCAAAAATTAGATAATTAAAGAACAAAATGACCCAATATGGAGATATATCCAATTTATCTTCGTCATCAGAGTGTATGAGTGCGGAAGCGATCTTATTTAGTATTCCATTTGTATTGCCTAAAATTAAAAAAAATCAAGACACAATCATGCAATTGCACGGTACACTATCAAAATCAAGCAAAGCGATTTATAACGAAATAGTATACTTGGCAGGACTTATATTCAAAAGAATAACAAGCAATTTTCAAAACCAACATTTATTCGACAAGTTTTTCAAGCAATTCGACTTTTATTACGAGTTCCCATTATGCTGTAATTCAAGAAGCATGCTTATATATTTTGTGTGACTCTATTACCCCAGCGCGACGGGGAAGGTCACTAGGCTCCTTCTCACTATAGGAACATAGGAAGCCAATGTACAAGTCCCACCTCCAAATGAGGGGGTTGTTGTACTCAATATCAACATTATCAACATTATCAATATCATCATCATTATCAATATACAGGTAGTCATAATGGGCATGCAATTTATGTTTTCATGTTTTTTAAAATATAGTATATAAAAATAGAAGACTAATCATAGCGAACAATAGCTCATCCAAGTAAATAGCCAAGCATACAGTCAAGAGATACATAAAAGTATCTTCAAAACAATCAAGGAGGAGTTATATAATAACGTACCTTTCATCGAAGATTTTGAGTATGGATCAATAGGAATTAAAAGATCAATCCCTTGAGTCATATCCTAAATCACAATGTTGGGATCAAGGGTCAAAATCATGATGTTTGGAAAACATGTGTCAATATTTGAGATTAGGGTTACACTTTCCTATGTCAACCTTAAGGTGAGGTCATCCACTTATAATTCAATAAGTCCAATATTATTTCAAGTTTCAAATATTTCGAGTGTGAATGACTTACCTAGGTTTTCTAGGATCATATGTGTTAACCCTAGTTTACGATCATTATCCAAGTCATCATCACTTTCTAGATTATCATCATGGTACTTAATATAATTAGATTTCAAGATCAGATCAAGTCAACAAATATAGATCTAGATCATAATGATTCATTTTCAAGAGTAGATGATTTACAAGATAAACTCATATTTAGTCTAGTTTGGTTTCAAGATGATCATTAGATTCAGATATAAGATTTTATCAAAGATTCAACATCATTATCGAGCCATATGACAAAAATAATGGGCAAGAGTTTAAGATCTAGGTATATCAGTGTAATACATCAAGAATTAGGCTTTCAAAGTATTTTTAAATGAATCCTTTGGTGTTTCTGGTCAAGATCGACTATTTATTCAAATTATTTGGAGCTAGTATGCATTTTCTACGAATAAAGTAAGATCGGGGAATTTAATTTAATTTCTGAGAAGAGGGGAGAAGAAATACCTTTAATTGGAAAAGCAGAGACCGTTGGATCTCTTGGTCAACTTTGACCAGGCCGTGATCTTGCGGCTAGGAGTTTGTTTGTGAGATAAAAGGAAAAGAGGGGGGAGACAGGCTCGATCTGCAGTCGTTGGTTCCCCAGGCTGGTCAACCTTTGACCACGATCTGACGGTCGCGAGTTGTGACCTTAGCCGTGGAAGCCTGTGCATGAGCAAGGTGGTGCCACAATGGAGTAGTGGCCGGAGCAAGAGGGGGAAATGCGAGAGAGAGACAAGTGGAGGCTGTCGAGGTGCCGTTGGGGATCGTCGTGGCTTCAAGAGTTGAGCGGCGGTGGTGGATTGAGGTCGAGAGTCAAGGAAGAGGAAAGTCAAAGGTGGGATGCTCACTGGTGTTGTAGCAATAGTCAGGATGTCAAGGAGCAAAATAAGGGCATTTGGGATCATGATGGTGATCATTATCAAGCCTTATATAAATCTGGAGTGAAGGTCATCCTTGGGGGTTGCTTTTAAAGCACCGAGGGTAGATCTTAGGGCTAACCGAGGTTAGGGCAGCAACCATGGCATCCGAAGAGAGAAGGGAAGGCGAGGGACTCACTGGAGAGAGTAACAACCCAATACAGGTGGTCAAATTAGGGGTCGTTGAATGCCAAATTGTGAGGAGACCATTTTGGCTCGATTAGAAACTTGAATCGGGGTCATCATAGGCGGGAGATTTCACTCTTTGGTCTTCATTATTCCTCCCCGCTGATTGTGGGAGGTAAAATATGGGTATGTGGTTGTTAGATCAAGCCTGGATCCGTGACAGCCAAATCCAAGGGTCGTGGCTCACCCCTGACCCTTCACCCGGATTGCTGACTTGGAAAAGCCAAATAAAAAGGCAAATATAAAGGGATTCCGAGAACAAAACTTACAAAATTCATAGAAATTTATAAGAATGTCCAAATGGGATGAAATTTGGACCATAGCTTCACAAAAATGTAGGGAGTGTCTAGAAAAAGTTTGAGATCCAAATGATAAAATTTTATGGATCAATTTGATTCTTTGGACAAAGTGATGATTGAGTCTAATTGGAGGTGTGATAATGTGTATAAAAACTACATTGATCAACATATTTTGTATTTGAGTCTCAACATTGATTATGAAGACAAGAAAAATTATTTGAGACCATGAGAGAATATATTGAGGTCAAAAGAGTAATATTTCATTCTTATGCTAAAATCCACTTTGTCACATCCTTCCCTCCTTAAAAAGGAAGTTTGTCCCCAAAATTCAAAAACATCCTCAAAATTGGGACTTATCTAAATTCAGATCATATCCTCAAATACTAGAACATCCTCAAGTATAAAATCAAAATCATGTCCTCAAATTTCAAGTAATCCAATAATCATAATTGGGATTCCATGTTCCATATGATAATCAATTTGGTACTAACACCATTTCAACATCAAGCAATTGAGTATCAAGATCAATGCATATATTTTCCAAAGTCATCGTATGAGTCTCAAATATGCAAAGCATCCTATTGATCACAAATTTGGAGAGATCATATTTTAGGTCAAACAAATAGAGTCCTTGAATCAAGTGTACAAGGTGACTTTTGATCCCAAAATCTCAGGGTCTTAGCTTCTACGTTGGCCTAGGTGGGGTTATACATCTATGATTTGAGATTTCATAATTCAACATTTTGAGACAACATCTGTTATAACCTCAATTTCTTCACAATATAAAGTGTATTCTCTTTTAATGGATAAATGAAATCCTTTTTCTTTGTTTTGGATTTCGTGTGAAATGGCCTTGTTTGATTGATTGTGGGCTTTGCTGGCCATTAAGCCCAATTAAAAAGAAGAGAGAATTAAAAAGGAAAAGAAATAGATTAATAAAAGAGAAATATGAGAAATTGACAATTAAAAGAAGATAAAGGCAAACCCATATTCCCCAATATGGGAATCTGTGCCTTTGGGTTTCCTTGAGGTCCAAGGGACCCAAAATAACAAGATAATTACAAAGGAAAGAGGAATATAAATTAATTTTGAATATTTTGATGAGTAACTTAGGAGAGAAGGAAACCTTCTCATCCATTACAAGTTGTTTCCCAAATTTTGTACAAAGCTAGGAAATATTAAAAGAAACTTTCCCTTAAAATTTGAGCTATAAAGGAGTTATGGTTTGGGAGAAATCATTTTTGCAAGTTATCTTAATTTTGGAAACTATTTCTGAATTAAAAGAAAAGGATGTTTCCTTTGTTTTAATCGCGAGCAGGGAGGTCTGTTGGATTTTAATCCAACAGCCGATGGTCGTAGCCTAAGTCCCAAGCGGACTTGGACTCTTCTAGGTTGCAGAGGAATTTCCTCTCCGATTCTCTCAAGATCCAGGGCAGATGGGAGCCAGCTAATAACTCCGTTGAATCCAGGAGTTGAAACAGAAGGGATTCATCCCTGGTTCGACTAGGTTTGGTTGCCAAACCAGGAAACGCCCAACTGGGCAGGACTTTGCCTGACCCTATATATAGGGGAGGGTTATGGAGGGAACCAGCATCCCTAATAGCTAGCCCAAACTCTACGGAAGGAAGGAAGGAGTGCTTCGGTACGTTCAATTGTCCTGTTTGTGTTGATCTGCACCCTCGGCATCTCGGAGATCATCGCCGGAGTCCGGCGAGTGGGGGGCGACCTTGGTGTGTCGTCGGCGAGCGATTGAAGGTGTCTTCGAGTCTGAAGAGGGGAGGAGGAGCTCCCTAGACCGTCGGTGCAAGCAGAGAAGCATTACATCCCAAAGTCAACCTCGCGGTTGACCGCCGTTGCTACAGCGACGAAGACGGGAGGTAGAAGAAGAGAAGAATTATCGATTGACTGATTTGCCCTTCGCCTTCTTCAGTAGTGACGAGGTTAGGATCGACCTTTGCTTTCTTTTAATCGCACTTAGTAGGCACGCATATCTGTGGCTGTTAGATCCTCCGTGGATCCGCGGCCCATGGATCGGGCGACCCTGCTTTTTTCTGAATTAGCTAATAAATCGATAAAATGGAATTATCTTGGTAAAATCATATTTGGTGATAGAAAACTCGGATGCAAAAAGTCAATACATGAAAAATGATCACAAAAATATGAGGAATTTATTAAAAATGGTTTGAAAGCCTAAATCTATCTCTTTTTGCAAAAATGTATATTTTGAATAGAAAAGGGATTAATTTGTGGTTAGAAATCCTAATTATTGATAAAAGATATATTTAGTCTTGCAATTAGGTTAATTCGAACATGTTTAACCTGATTAATGATTAAGATAGTTTTAACCTATTTTGATGATAGAATTACAAAGTTTAGAGTTTTAACTCAATATGTGGATTAATATGTTAAGAAACCCTAAATTAGAGAAAAAGAAAAGAAAAGATAGAGAAATCTGAAAATTAGGGTTTTTGTGGAAAATAAGATAAGGAATTAGGGTTTGATGTGTATTTTTATAAAAGTGAAATAAAATTTGTAAAAAAGTAATGAAACCCTAATTCTCAAGAAACCCTAAAATTGGAATAGCAATCCTAAGGAATAAAATGAAATTGGATAAATATTGATACAAGGAAATTGGAATGTTTATTTCAGGATTTCTGTGCACCTTGCTTGCTTAGTTGGAATTTCTCTCTCTACATAAATTCTGTCTCCAAACCTGCGATTCAGGTATGTGGTTATGCTTATGACTACCCGAATTAGTTTTCCAGGATTTTGTCGATGTTTTCATCGTGACTTGAACTAAACTGTTGGATGTTTTAATTCATGCAAATTCTAAAGTGAATATGACTATCACATAAGAGATGTACCTACTAGCTCATATCCTAGTCCCCTCTGTAGCCTAATGGGTTGACCTAGTACATGGCTACCAATGGGGTAGGCCTATCGGGTCATTGGATGACTTAGTATATGGCTACCAATGAGGTAGGTCCATCAAGTCACTTTGAGTCAGGAATTGGACTACCTAGGGTAGGGCCATATGACTCAACCCTAGATAATGGTCTACCTATTAGGTAGGATCATGCAGGGTTTAATAAGGATCTACCATGTGAGAGAGGTAGTATCGATGTCCACTGCAGGGACAGTATAGAGGAAGGGGATAGGAAAGGATTGAGTAGTATTGCTTAAAACATAATTTGAATGTTAAATGATGATTGGTTGTTTATATTGTTAATATCGTTGCACAACTTTTGTAACCCCCCACATACCAGCTTTATGTTGATCGCGTATTTGTTTGTCGGCGTTTTAGGTACAAACCCTAAAATAACAAACAGTAAATTGTCACGTTGTGAAAATGAGAAGTAAAATGCAAGGAGGATTAGATAGAGTAAATTCAAGCTATGGATAGTTAGATTTCCAAGTTTTAAAAAGGTAAGTAAAGTTTTAATTTATGTACCCAATTCCAGTTTAGTTAGTAGAATTTCATAATTATTATTGATTATATGTTGAACATTTGATCCTTTTATTTGATTAACGACTCTAACCTTCGGGTCTCCCTTAGTTGGGGGTTACCGGGAGGCAGGGTCGTTACACCATCATACTTTCAATATCATTATTTCAAGCTCAAAATCAATGTGAAGGTCCCACCCTAGTCCTAATGAGAGCTAGACCCTAAGTCATAAATCGAGAGAGTCAATATAGTCATCATTTCAAAATTTCAAGATTTGGGATTTGAAAGTCATTAGTCATATATCTCAATGTCCAAATAGTGTGGTCATAGGATTTGTATCATTATTGAGATTTGATAATCGTGAGTCACAATATTATATATCAGTATCAAGAGTCAAGATTTTTGGACATCAAATGTCATAGGTCCAAAATTTTGAAGCTAGGGTTTAGATTCCTATTTAGACTTTAGTAGATATCACTCATCTATATTCAATTTTGAGCAACAATATTCAATCAATATTCGAACAACATATCAAGATTTCATTATCAGGGTGTCCAACTTTGATGAATGATCTAGACCTAGGTCTATCTAGTTAGTCAACCACAAGCTATAGTCAATATTGTCATATATCAAGGTCATTATCAATATTTAAGATCTAGTATCAACCATGGTTTTAACCTATTAGGCTTAGGTCAACCAATTCCAAATTGAGTGAAAGGTTATACCTTCTTAAACTCTAAATGATCAACAATACGAAAATTTTGTGGTAGTCAAAATAGAGATGTGACCTAGGTTAGGGGAGTCATGAGTCAACTACCACCCTAATCTAGCTCATTACCAACATTAGTCATTATCCAATCGAGTTTATTCAAATAGGGAGAGTATCAATGATCAAAGCATGTTTTAAAAGGTCATAACATCAAAATTCAAGATCATAATAGGGCAATAATGTCAAGATTTTACAAAGTCAAGTTAATATTTGCATTCCTTTGCTTTAATGATCAAGGTAATAATATAATTTGGAAATTGAGGTTTTGAATTTGGCATTCAAGGAATAATAGGGCAAAATATAGGCCCATAATCGTCATATCAGAATCGATATTGCAAAAGGAATCAATAGTCAAAAGCAAAACTATTTTTTTGCATCATATTCTTACATCATGATTTTATGAGTCTTAGACTTAGTCATTTGATAACATGGTCAAGGTGTATGAAATAGGATAGAAGTTTTCTTAACTATTTTTTAGGTTTAATCAACAATATGGCAACATGGGCTTTATCAAATAGGGACCTTATCAAAAATAAGGTATAAGGTATACGTCATCCTTATTTCACCATATCATACCTCAAACATAGTCAAAATTGAGTGTTCATGATATTAGGGGTCATACATGAGTATTTGATTTCAAAATTAATTGATCAAAATCCAATTTTCAAATTTAGGTCAGATCATGGTATCAACTTTCAAAATTTAGCGATATTCATTATTCCCATGCATACACTACCCATAATCGAGACATCATGTGGTATAAGGTTACAAGAAAGGACCACATGAGGAGATGAGAAGACTACCTAATCCTCATCTACATGGGTGGCTTAGGTAGTCCTTAATGAAGAGATGAGATGCTAGAAGACTCTCTAAGGTTTCACAAGAGAACCTTTAGGTCCAGTTCTGGATCAATTAAGGCCAGGTAGAGCGGGGGATCTCAGCCACCGTGAAGACAGATAGGAGAAATTATGTCAGGACCCCGAGCCTAGACACCTCAATTTTCACCATTATGGACTTTAAGGTTTCTTGGGTGTAAGAGAATTGAGGAATTATTTACTTAAAGTATATGGGAGTGTGAAAGCTCTGATACCAATTGTCACGGAACTGTTCTTACCCCAATCCCAATCCCACTGCCTAGACAGTAGAAAAAGGATTGAAGCACCCGTCCCTGAGTGGCCCAATAGGATCAATCACACTGGCATATATAATAAGAAATAACTAACTCAAAAAATGGATAATTAAAGAACAAACTAGCCCAATATGGAGATATATCCGATTTATCTTGGTCATCAGAGTGTATGAGTGCTGAAGCGATCTTATTTAGTATTCCATTTGTATTGCCTAAAATTAAGAAAATCAAGACACAGTCATGCAATTGCACGGTACGCTATCAAAATCAAGCAAAGTGATTTATAACAAAATAGTATACTTGGCAGGACTTATATTCAAAAGAATATTAAGCAATTTGCAAAACCAACATTTATTCGACAAGTTTTTCAAGCAATTCGACTTTTATTATGAGTTCCCATTATGTTGTAATTCGAGAAGCATGCTTATATATTTTGTGTGACTCTATTACCCCAACGCGATGGGGAAGGTCTCTAGGCTCCTTCTCACCATAGGAACATAGGAAGCCAGTGTACAAGTCCCACCTCCAAATGAGGGGGTTGTTGTACTCAATATCAACATTATCAATATCATCATCATTATCAATATACAAGCAGTCATAATGGGCATGCAATTTGTGTTTTCATGTTGTTCAAAATATAGTATAGAAAAATAGAAGACTAATCATAGGGAATAGTAGCTCATCCAAGTAAATAGCCAAGCATACGGCCAACAGATACATAAAAGTATCTTCAATACAATCAAGGAGGAGTTATATAATAGCGTACCTTTCACCGAAGATTTTGAGTATGGATCAATAGGAATTAAAAGATCAATCCCTTGAGTCAGATCCTAAATCACAATGATGGGATCAAGGGTAAAAATCATGATGTTTGGAAAACATGTGTCAATATTCAAGATTAGGGTTACACTTTTCTATGTCAACCTTAGGGTGAGGACATCCACTTATAATTCAATATGCCCAATATTATTTCAAGTGTCAAATATTTCGAGTGTGAATGACTTACCTAGGTTTTCTAGGATCATATGTGTTAACCCTAGTTTACAATCATTATCCAAGTCATCATCACTTTCTAGATTATCATCATGGTACTTAATATAATTAGATTTCAAGATCAGATCAAGTCAACAAATATAGATCTAGATCATAATGATTCATTTTCAAGAGTAGATGATTTACAAGATACACTCATATTTAGTGTATTTTGGTTTCAAGATGATCATTAGTCAGATATAAGAGTTTATCAAAGATTCAACATCATTATCGAGCCATATGACAAAAATAATGGGCAAGAGTTTAAGATCTAGGTATATCAGTTTAATACATCAAGAATTAGTCTTTCAAAGTATTTTTAAGCGAATCCTTGGGTTTTTCTGGTCAAGATCGACTATTTACTCAAATTATTTGGAGCTAGTATGCATTTTATACAAATAAAGTAAGATCTGGGAATTTAATTTCATTTCTGAGCAGAGGGGAGAAGAAATACCTTTAATTGGAAAAGCAGAGACCGTTGGATCTCTTAGTCAACTTTAAACAGACCGTGATCTTGTGGCTAGGAGTTCATTTGTGAGCTAAAAGGAAAAGAGCCCGGGTTGGTCAACCTTTGACCATGATCTGGAAGTCGTGAGTTGTGGCCTTAGCCGCGGAAGCCTATGCATGAGCAAGGTGGTGCCACAACGGAGTAGTGGCCAGAGCAAGAGGGGGTAATGTGAGAGAGAGACAAGTGGAGGCTGTTGAGGTGCCGTTGGGGATCGTCGCGGCTTCGCAAGTTGAGCGGTGGTGGTGGATTAAGGGAGAGAGTCAAGGAAGAGGAAAGTCGAAGGTGGGCTGCTCGCCGGTGCTGTAACAACAGTCAAGATGTCGGGGAGCAAAATAAGGGCATTTTGGATCATGATGGTGATCATTAGCAATCCTTCTAGAAATCTGGAGTGAAGGTCGTCCTAGGGGGTTGCTTTTATAGCACCGAGGGTAGATCTTAGGGCTAACTGAGGTTGGGGCAGCGACCATGGCCGTCGAAGAGAGAAAGGAAGGTGAGGGACTCACTGGGAGAGAGTAACAGCCCAATAAAGGTGGTCAAATTAGGGCTCGTTAAGCACCAAATTGCGAGGAGTCCATTTTTGCTTGATTAGAAACTTGAATCGAGGTCATCATAGGTGGGAGATTTCGCTCTTTGGTCTTCATTACTCCTCCCCGTTGATTGTGGGAGGTAGAAGATGGGTCTATGGCTATTAGATCAAGCCTGGATCCATGACAGCCAGATCCAAGGGCCGTGGCTCACTCCTGACCCTTCACCCGGATTGCTTTCTTGGAAAATCCAAATAAAAAGGCAAATATAAAGGGATTCCGAGTATAAAACTTCCAAAATTCATAGAAATTTATAGGAATGTCCAGATGGGATGAAATTTGGACCATAGCTTCACAAAAATGTACAGAGTATCTGGAAAAAGTTTGAGAACCAAATGATAAAGTTTGATGGATCAATTTGATTCTTCGGACAAAGTGATGATTGAATCTAATTGGAGGTGTGATAATGTGCATAAAAACTACATTGATCACCATATTTTGTATTTGAGTCTCAACATTGATTATGAAGACAAGAAAAATTATTTGAGACCATGAGAGGATATATTGAGGTTAAAAGAGTAATATTTCATTCTTATGCTAAAATTAGTACTTCCTTTAACCAATATCCCTTTTCCTATTCTGAAGCCTTCTATTCTAGTATTTTTCTTATCATGAACTTATAGTCATAGATAAAATTGTCAAGCTCTTTTTTTATAGGAACCCTATCAGTAGACTACTCCATGGACAAAGGTAGGGGCGTAGCCAACATGACGAGCAATAACTATAATGATTTTCCCATTCATCAACATGATGAAGGACTAGACCTAAATTAAATTGAGTTGGATTCTATGAGGACTAGTACTTAACATAGAATAAAGAGACATACACTAAAAACCCCTATTCTAGTATACAATAATGTTTAGAAGAGATACTCTAAATAAATTTAGAAGTATATTTTTATTGATGTGTTTACCCTAACATACACATAACTAGGTCTTTTAATGTTTATAAGACCCTAAGATGGACTTTCTCTTATACTTCAAACACTAACCCGCAAGCACGCATGATTGTATTATTGTATATGGAATGTTTCAAGATAGGGTTCAATCATTAGGGAGAGAAGGGGTACTAGAGATTAGTTAGATTATCTAGGTTCCTAAAATGGAGTCTAGGGTTCAAGGATTTGATATGGTTTTTTTTTATTATGCTAAAGTTGGACAAGCAAGAAATTAAAGGAAACAATCAAGAAAAACCTAAGTGAACTTATACAACTTAATTCTAAGTAGCAAGAAAAGTGAATAAGAAAGAAGAGAGCAAACAAGTCTTAGGAAAGCAAAGCAAGAGCTACATTACAATAATTAGAAACTTAGGTAACTAGGGTAATTGAAGTTCTAGACTAGCACTAACTAACTAAGATCAGCATAAGCAAGAACAAAGGGGAACTAACTACTCTAGCAAGACCTAGTTATCAAGAACAAGACAATTACCTAAAAAGAAATTAAAGCAAACAACTAAGAAAGCATGGACTAGCAAGAGAGCAAATTAGGGCTTTAAGCAATTATTGGAGGTGTGGGCTATTTGGGGGAATGTAATTAGAATCCATGTCAATGGTCATAATCATGTGAATTCTATCCATTCAATCTAGTTTGCTATACCAAAAAAATAAGATAAATGCTATAGAATTACCCTACGCTAATACTTGGTCATGGGTAGTATAAGATATCTAAATAGCCATACAAGCTTGGTGAATACTCCTTCTTCTTCACCTCCTAGCATCTAGAGCATGCCCTTATTCTCCCAAGATTGATGGATGGCATGAAATGGTGATGGAAGGTGGTCTAAATCCTATACAACTGGGGTTTTAGGGTGAGGGAAGGTAGAAATGATGTGGAGGTAGGTGGGATTAAGTAAGATCTCTTTGTATGCACTAGGTAGGTAGAAATAATAACTACGGGAGTGTAACCTGATGATACAAATGCCACCTAGGTATATATTGGTTGTATGGAAGAACTAGGTCAAGTGTGGAAAACTAGGAATTTCAATGGAAAAGTAGATTTAGGGATGTCGGCCACCACGGTCACTTTGGTCACCATGGTTGTGATGGCTTAGGTGAAGATGGTCATGGTGGATGAAAACCGGTGAGGTGAAATTGTGGTAAAATGTTAAGTTGGTATGTAATTTTGGAAGGCCAATGGCATGGTCATGGTGGTTAGCATGACCGTGGTAGGTAAATGGTGGCACGACTGTGGCACTCAATGTGGTCATTTCAGAGGAGTAGTCAGAACAACCATTTTGATTCAGTGTTGGTAGTCATGGGGATCCTCATCATATGCATGTGGATGACATGAGTGTGATAGACCTTCAATACTACAGCCATTTTGTCATCCACAGACAATGATGGTTGAGTTACTATATCACCTTCAATTCTTGGATTCAACATGTGATATGGGGCACTCTCACCATGGTCGTTGCATTGTACCACAACCTATTTTGAGGGCACAACTTTGCTTTTAAGCTCCCAAGTGCTTCTATTAGTTGTGTTTTATCTTGAATTGATGTTTGACCACCTATGGAAGGTTGTGAGATGGTCTAGGGATTTGCCCATGGTGTAGAAACCCTAGGATCCTCCTTTCTTTATACCCTCCATCTAATGCACAGTGCAAGTGTCTAAAAACACACAAAGAATAGTCGTAAGAAAATTTAACATTAAACCATTTATTAGGGGAAACAACTTGCAATCGAACATATCTATTTTTTATCGAAGTGTAAGAAGACACGAGATGAAGCCTTAAAATAGGGTTGCATCACCACTCCAAATATAAAACATACTTGTTACAACTACATCCCATGATAACCACTAATCCTGAGATCAGGGCATAAGTTAAAGATTAAACATAATACAAGGATAGGGCCACCCTTAAATTTATTTTTTCGATATTTCAAACTCTTTGTTTAGTCACATTCAATCACATAAACAACTTTACAGGAGAAACTAAAACTTGAAATTGTAATCTGATCTCAATAATAAAGATACAAATCTACACTTTAATAGTATTTCTCACACTTCCATGTACATACAGACGTAATAATCGGATACATCCTTTTTTATTAAGGAAACAAAGTACACATCATCATTTACAACTCTCTCACTTCTACTCTAGGACCTAGAGTGGAAGTGACTGATTGAACTTAACTAATTTGATACTTATCTCTCATAGAAGATCTACTCTACCATTTACATGTTTCATATCCACATGGTTTCCCTAAAAATTTATGTGTAGAGGGGTGACCCAACTCACTTAGTGAATTGGTACTTCAAAGAAACAATTTAAAGCACTTTAATTATCAAACATATATTATTGGAAATTGAATATAAGGTGGAGAAATAATGAGCTATACAATAACTAATCATTCGTAGACATATATATGGAAGGATACTTGAGATATCCACAAAGAATAAATCCATATACGAACACACTTGATTAATCACAAAGGAAACTAGTACTCATAATCATACAAAGAATAATTGCACACTCTTGATTAATATCTCATTCATCTTATTATACCATGAACCCACATCAGGTGTACCACAACATCTAAAAGTATCGCTGAAAGCAATGATCTAACTGTAAAAGACTTAGAAGCATGCCCATGATCTTAAGTTTTTAGTCCAAATACCATGTCTATAGCTGGCATAGCCACATCTGGCCCTTGGAGTCTAATGAGAGTGGTCCGATATCTCAATTCCTCTCAACCTAGGTACTCAAGCGGGGAGTTAAAGCCCTCACACTTGTTTTGCACCAGTGGACCTACTTAAGAGGTAAACTGATTGCCACAACTCATAACTCAGGTACTACTGGAATCCTTGACTAGTGTTGGATACCAGTCATCTAAGGAGTCCGCCCTTACTGGCCTAGACCCCCGCACCAAACTAGTGTGGTCCAGGTTACCTCAACCTACATGAAACCTCCAGTCGAGAAGCATGTTTCCTCCCTACAATGCAGACCCCCTATGAGGATTCTACAGTGTTCAGGGCATCTAAATGTCTAATTCATGCTTTGGTTTTATAATTCAATCATAAAATTAACATTTCTTTATTTAACCTCATAAACAGTCCTCATTCATAAATTATTAGCATTATGAATCATATACTGAGTAAATGAACAAAACCACTTATCATTATGAAGAACACTGAATTGAAAATACTTGATTCAGTGAATACCCTATCCTTAGGGTTTCATTCTCCTCATTCACATATCACATGAATCGGACAATGATTTAATGCATCATAAACTTTCATTGATAAAGGCTTCTTTCAATATCTCACATACAATGAACCATATATATGAAACCTCAGAATGAACTAAAATAGGGTTTTCACACCATTCATGGAAATATCATGCATCAAGACTAACCTTGAATAAATAAATTTTTAATTATAAAAGAATCACATTAGTTGAATCTCATGAAGTCTATTCACAAACTTCCAACTTTCCACTCATCTAGGGTTTCACACTCTTTACTGAGATATCAATCAAACATTGGTAACATCAAATGAAACTCAAGATAGTAGTCCAGCCATAGTATCTCGGATGGTAAGAGATTGGTAAGTCCCAATGAAGGAACCAGGTTCAAACCTCACTGAAGGCACATTGTGAATGACAATCCATGCTAATTTGGCATGGGAGGGGGTGACTAGACCACAACCTCTCATGTCTTGAGATTTTACCATGTCTGGCTTGCCTAGGGTGGGTTCTCTCTATCACCAAAAAAAATTCAAGATAGACTGACATATTTATACTAGCATTTAAAATAAACAATCATTCATAAACAAGGAGATTCAAATAGGCAAAGTTCTTTATTAAATTATACATCAATTTCGGATATAATCGAAAACTCTAGATTTTGGTATATTCTTATAACATATGCAATAACTTTAGGAATTCTTTTTTAGATGATTTATACCCATTCTAATATGATTTTATCATCTAAATTTATCACAACAAGAAAACAATCCATTTCTAGATCATATTTCATAAGCTTAAACTGATAGGTAGATTTAGGGTTTGTAGTCGCATACAAAGGAATTGAAGATTATTGTGGATTTAATCCAATTTCATGCAATCTACTGTTTAAAGGAAGTAGCCACTTGTCTAAGGTGTGCAACCACCTTAAAAACACATCCTGGCATCTGAAGTTCTTAAATCTGTATCAAAACTCTAGCAATTTCTACATTCTTCATCCTTTCAAATGGGAAACCCTAGGAATGGAGAGTTATGGAGAAAGAGTGATAAAAGGGAGTGATTTGATATCATTTCGAATCAAATAAGAGGAGGGATGGAATTTTGACATGTGAAATAATAATCACCAAGAAAATCTACATAGAGATGACAAATTTAGTTGATTTCATTGACTCTAGGAAGAGAAAAACCCTAGATCACCATCTTCACCACTTTCTCCATCCAAACCATAGATCTACCTCTCTCTTGGTATTTCATTTCTCTATAATGAATAACAAAATACGAGATCTTCTAGTGTGTTAGGTTGATCATATAGAGAAATTAAGATGCTTGGGTCAATTGCTAATTGACCCTACTTACACTTTCTTTTATTTTAATAGAATTTATTATCATTAAAATGTTACTGTAAATTGTTTACTTAATAGGTTGAACTTCCTCCAATAATTATATAAAATCATCATGTTATTTTACATTGAGTCTCAGAGCTCCATCCAAAATTGTTGACATTCTGAGATATAAATAAATACTAAAATTCAAACAATGCACTGCTTTATTGCAGTCTACAAAACAATTAGTTGAAGAACATAATGACTTAGACACACCCAAAATAGACGTGCTAAGATGGACCCAAAATATGCCTCCTACCACAGTTGTAGTACCTTGAATCCATCATATTTGAGTACAAAAATGGCCAACACTTCAATTCCTCCAAAACAACAATGTGGCCTAGAATGTCCATGCCACTAACAACCTTGCACGACCGTTCTATCCACCACAGTCGTGCTACCAAAGTGTCCAACTCCCATGTTCACGATCCCTTTGAGAACCTCGATTTTTCCACTCAAGTACGGACATGTTGGGGAAAAACCTAATTTCATCCAACTAGGGTTTATATTTCTCAAACCCTAGTCATTCAAAACGAAGGCAAGGTTAGAGTTCACATTACGTTTAACACATCATAATTGTGGTACCATCCATATTTAGGTTTGAGAAAGGATCGATCTAATTAAATATGTAATCATATAGGTAAACCCTAGTTTACCAATTAAGCATAGATGTGGTCATAACATTACTTGTCCTCAAGTATGCATCAACATAATCTTTCGTTCAATTCATTCAAGAAAAACATGGGAGAATGCAATTATCATGATGTTTATTGGCTATAATGAGTTCATGTGAGCAATAAGACATGCAATCCACTAATCTCTATTTAATTCATGTATCCAAGTGTGTCTCAAGAACAATCACCAAACTTCAAATATGGGATACCATTCACACATATAAGTGATGCAATTTTCATAAATCTTGGGGTGAACTGTACCATGAATGGCATGCATCCAAATGGTTTAAGCTATTATTTCACTTGCTATAATTACATCATACCCTTCATTCTACCTCCCATGACCCACTTGACTTGTATAGGGGTGTGAGGACTAGATTTGATTTACCCCATCCCTACTAGGTATAAAAAGAGAAGAAAGGGTTATGGAAGGGACATGAGTGCTTTACATAGGAGCACTCATCCTTTTCTTTTCTTTACTTGAGAGACTATTACATAGATCCATCTCTTATTTCTTTTTCTTTTTCTTTGCCCAATGTGTAAGGAGTGCATATGGTGACAAGAGTGAAGTGGTGTGGATATAGATTTGACCACTCCAATCTTTTAGATGGTGGTCACAAAAAATATGTGCACTATTAGCATCCTTTCATGAGGCATAGAGTAAGAAGATGATAGAAGAAATATCGGGTCGAAGAGGGGTCATGTGTGGTGGGATCCATGTATGATTGCATTCAAGAAAGTTAATCCATGCATCATTCACTGATTAGAGAAACCACATATAAAATGAACAATATGGTAGATTACATTCTTTTCACATGAATGAGTGATCCCAAATGCTTAAGGCTTGCAAGAATCACACTTTTATCCAAACAACCAATTACTTGCAAGAGGCTTGGAGCACATGCAAAATTCCTACATATGGCTCATTTATCCAAAAACATCATAAACAAGTTCCATTATCCCAATTCTAAAAATTCACATCACAAAAGATAAAGATTTCATTGAAAGACACAGTTGGGAAATTAAATTCAAGTTTGGGAAACATTGTCCAAAATGATGTCAATTTGCATTCAACTACATATAAAACTACATTTAGGAAATAAAAAGCACAAATCAAGCAAATCCTAGTTGAAACACATAAAAACTATAACTACATGAAATTGCAATGATGTGATGGAATGGCATACAAAGAAAGAATTTTGAAAATTACACAAAAATGCATAAATGTTTAACCTACATTATATGCATGAATGCTAGAAAGAAGAAATCCACAGTATGTAGGTTGGTTCTAATGTCATTAAATAAAAAACAAGTGAAATGGGTATAATAAAAGTGAGATAAATGAAAAAGGGTGCATACCACCCCACACTTTTGAATAATGATGTCATTAGCATGAAACCAAACCTTAGGAATGATAGGGTATATGTCACTACAGTGGTGGTGGTGGGTCCAGTGAAGTTGGGCCTCCTACGGTGGAGGGAGCTAGTAATATTGGTCCCAATAGTCTAGTTGTAGAGGTGAGTATGTCTTTAGATATCATAAAATGGTCCCCCAAAAGTACTCACCCCATTGGGGGTTCCTATTCACTTGTGCATGCTAGTAATGATACATGTGGTTAATCTAGTGGTGCATTTTCTACTGATCTAACCACATTGCATGTTGTGTCCACTGAATGCTCTTCAACTATGCATGTATGGTGGGCATGTCATAGGCATTTGCTGAAGGATGGTGTTGTAATAATATTGCTTCATCTCTCCTACTCACTCGATTATGTTCTATCTATTGTTCTTCTCATTGTTGCTCCACTCGTTGTTTCTCTTCCACATTTGTTTCTCGAACCACTTTAGGTATATTTTCAACATGTTGTGTCAAGTTATATCTTGGGTTTTGTTTCTCTAAAGTTCCTAGGTTTTAAAGTGTGTCATCAGTGGGGCCCATGTCATCAATGAGTGGGTGGGTGTGATATGGGAGTTCAAGGGTGATTCTAGGGTATGTAGGGTTGACATTATAAAGCATATTCTTATCAATAGAAATGATCATTTGGGAGTGCACAAAATATCTCACATCAACAAATTTTGACCCTCTGACTTAGTAAGCCATGTGAAGAGCTAGGGATATTGAGGTCACAATCCTCCCATAACAAAGGGATTCTTACTCTTGGATGGGATTGACCTCATGTGATCAATTAAAATTTCCCTAGGTTGACATTCTATTACTTTAATATGTAGTTAATCACAAAAAGGTCATTCAGTGAGAAGCTCTCATGATTTTTATATAGGAAACAAAGGTATTGTAAATAACTCCAGTGCATTCCTCAAAAATGGGTTATAGATCCTGCTAGTCTTTGATTTCCCCAGTGTGAATGTATTTTGCCCAGTCAACTCTTTCCACAGTGTACATAGTTGATGTTTACCTCTTTGTCAATGTGGCCATTATCTAGAATCTTTGCTTCCTCAAGGCTATATGTGAAAATGTTGTTCAACGGGGAGGCAGTAAGAACATGTAAAGCCCCAATCGGATGGCATCCTTCGTTGTATATTTGGTCTTATCCAAAGTAGCAAAAATTTTCAAGTTAGTTCAACATATGTATCATGCACACTATAAAGCACCTTGAACAATCCATAACCTGTCGTATCTTTGTATGAAACATGTATCTAATTCCCATGCTTTTATTGTATTTAGGTCAGCATAACATGTAGCAATCACCCTTCTGGTCATACATTATATTAATAGGGGTTTTAGTGTGATCTTTCTTTTGTTTCCCCATCCATAGGAAACACCTTGGGAGCCTCACCAAGCCCCTTTAGCCAGTTTGCCTCTAGTTCTGCTAAAATGTCAATTGGCTTTGGCCGAAGATCCTCTTCTTTAGTGTCCTCATCCTCTTCTTCTACCTCATATGTGTGGGAGCCTGAACTGGTGTCCAATTTCAGTGGCACTCTCTCCTAGAACTATTCCACTTCTTTATCTTCATCTTCATCTAACATCAATTACCATCGAGCTTGTGGTTGCAATTGTGGTCTATTCATGTCCAATGATGTAGAGTGACGTGCATGCACAAGTTGTGGTGGAGTGTGTGAGGAATATGGGATAGGTATGCCCTAGCCTTGTTGTGGATGGGTGGCCACTTTTGGATCCAAAGAATCAATCAAAACATTGACGTTCACATCGGATGCCTCCTCCTCTACTTCATTGTATGTGGCCTCTAAGGTATGGTGGTTGGACATTGAACAGAGATGAGAGCTACTCACTGAAACTGAATGTTGAAGCAAACTAGAGATGGAATTTGATGGTGATAGAGTAGAGTTATGTGAGGTGATAAGAATGTCACATTGACTATTTGATCATTTTAGGCTCAAATTGTATCTTTAGGATTTCTTTCTCAAATTTCAATTTGGGGTCACATTGACTATTTGATCAGTTTAGGCTCAAACCCCTTTTCATCCACATTTCATTAGTTAAGATATGAATTCATGTTAAGTGTCCTTGAACTGACTAACCCAAACACTTCCTCTAGGTGAGATTACTCAAGTACTCACAACTAAGCCCACAAAAATATTTTTAATTTCCATTGTAAACTTGAAAGCATGCATGATAATTGTTAGGGACAAACAAAATTTAAAATCCACATTACACTAGATTGATTGTGGATCCTACAAATTGAAAAAAATAAAAGCCAAAAACAAGTAAAAGGGAAGATAAAGCCATTCCAACGCCCCCCTAAGCTTGAATTTGACAATGTCCTCACAGTCAAAAATCCAAACCTAGAGGTGGAACATGTATACCAGATGCCCTAAAGGGTGGTGGTGGTGGTAGTGGTAGTTGAAATGTCCCCTCTTACATTTGTGGACCAAATCCAATTGGTCTCTCTTCCTCGGTGTTGGTGCCACCAATGTGCATGTCAATGATACCAATATGTGGCCTCCAACATCATCTTTCTGGCCCCAAAAGTCGGTATCACCGACTTGTGGGTCAGTGGTATCGACACTCATATTTCTGTAGCCTACTAGAACCAGTCGATAGTACCAACTTTAAAGTCAGTAGTACTGACTTTTTACAGTCCTCTACCTGATAAGGAGTCGACAGTACCAACTTTGAAGTTGGCATTACTGACTTTTGCGCAGCCTACACACCAAACTAAAGCATCAAGGTACCTTCTTTACATCAAATCAAAATCTAACAAAATAAGTGCAAAAATTACACAACAAAAAGTCCTAAAAAATGTAAATTACTAAAATGAAATAGGATTGCCTCCCAAGAAACTCCCTTCTTTAATGTCCTAGGATCAACATGATTGATCCTCCACTGCCGGGGTTGTCATGGGATGGTGGTGAAGATTCATCTGACAGTCTGAACACCACTCTATCATTGTTTATCTCGAGTGTCAAATAGCCTCTGCAAATGGTAGTGATCACGTTATTTGTACCTTGGAATGACCTCCCTAGAAAATTCTCAGATCCTTTCATTTCCTTCATATTCATCACCAAAAAGTCAACCAGATGGATGAACTTGTCAACTTTAACCAACATGTCGTTGCATATCCCATATGGCCCCACAATAAAACCATCCACCAACTCGATTTCCATGGTTTTTATTATTGATTCCTTCAATCCTAACTTTTTTAATGTGGTACGAGCATAAGATTAATGCTCACTCCTGAATCACATTGTACTTGTTTGAAATGTTTGCCACTTATTGAACATGGGATGTAGAAACATCTTGGATCCTTCCTCTTCCTTGGAAACATCCCCTAGATCATTACATTCATCATCTCATCAACATGTACAATATATATGTCTTTAATCCACCGCTTTTTGTGGATGATATCTTTCAAAAATCTCCTATAAGTAGGAATTTGCTTTATCGCCTCCACCAATGACAAATTGATATGGAGCTTTTGAAAGATTTCCTAGAACATTTTGAACTGTGTTTCCTTTTTCCTCTGATTCAGACTATCTGGGGATGTCACATTGGATTTCTCTACTCGCAGATGTGGGGGAACATATGGCACTTTATGAACTTCCTCCCTTAAGCTTGCTTCAACACCACCTCCTAGGATAGAAATTGGCTTATCTACTATGGGTGGAATGACCCATGGCTGCTCTTTCTGGGGTGCAAGTGCTTCTTTATTAACTATGATTGTCCCACTATGGAGTAGAACCTTCACCTACTCTTGTTGCATGGGCAACTTTTCTGGAAATGGTATGCTAAGTTTATTGCACGAGCACAATGCACTGGAAATATACACCTCCCTTGTCATCCATATAAACTGTTGGGATATGGAACTTTAGGCGCACATGTCTACTCGTGATCTAAAGTATGCTTCTTTGATAAATCAATAAAATCCTTTTTCACCTTTTTGACAATAGAGACATATTTCACTTGATGATGTGACGTCTCTATAATTTTTGGGACCCCATGTTGACTAGGCTTATTCAAGGAAGCCACCTCTGCTTCCAGTTGAGAAATTTGATATTCAATATTGCAGATCTATTTTTCTTGGTTTTGTAGCTCCCTCTTAGTGTGGCCGATAATGGTTTAATTTTGAGTGACCAGCTTTCCTAGCATGTCTTCTATGCAGTCTATCCTGCTAGGGCCCCAGTCCTGTTGTTGTTGTTGCGGCATAAATGTACAATATTCATCTCCAGATGATGTGTGGGATTTTTTCTCAAGCTTCCTTGTGAAAATATCCAGCTTCTCATTCAACTCAGCAATAACTCTGGACTCTCTGATGTTATTAACTGATGTTGTATGCTCTCTCTCTTCACCTGAGGACTGATTCTTTGCCATGTTCTTCAGGATCTCATGACACATGGACGGCTTAATGTTGAGGAAGAAGCATGTCCCTACACTATCCAGAGTGGTCTTTTCCCCCTGATCCATCCCATAATAGAAGATCTTCACCTACCCATAAAGATCAATCCCATGACGAGGGACCTTTCTCAGCATAATTTAGAACCTCTCCCAAACTTCAAAATATAATTCCTTTGTGTGTTGCTTGAAATTGATTATCTTTTTGGTCAAATCATTTGTCCTCTGAGGAGGGAAATAGCGCTAAAAGCAAGCATCAATCATTTATTCTCATATTTCTATTGACTCAGGCTTGAGGTTAAGGAACCAAGATTTAGCACCATGTTCATGTGATGATAGAAATAGCTTTAAGTAGATCATAGTCACTGACACTCTATCCATCTTCAACATGTCATAGCTTTCAAAGATATTGCTGACGTGCATCATCAGGTATTCAGTATTGTGGCCACAGAAGGCATGTTGATTGACTAATGCCACCAGTCCAGGATCTATCTTGTAGTTGCCCATATTTTTGGCTTGTCGCTTGATTGGGCTAGTTGTGTTGTTGAGGATGATGTCTTGTTCTTCTTCCCAATGGTATGTTCATCCATTGTGTCACCCATACGTTCTGGGTGTGGATTTGTTGTGGGACCATAATCAGTTATTCGCGTTTGAACCATGCGCTAGTACCTAAGATTTGTGAATTCAATGTGAGAATGAGATACTAGTGATTGAATCAAAAGATATTTCAATTCAGCTTTGGAAAGAATAAATAAAAAAATAAAGGGGGTGGCCTAGGGTGCTTGATTACATCACCCGTAGTGCTTGAATGTGTCATTTCACCGACATCAAAGCTTAAAAATTTGACATGACTAAGTTGTATGTGTAAAGTGTAAGCGTATGTGTTGAAGTAATATAGTCCAATGAGGTCCGGATA
Source organism: Alisma plantago-aquatica (assembly GCA_963693085.1). Lineage (NCBI taxonomy): Eukaryota > Viridiplantae > Streptophyta > Magnoliopsida > Alismatales > Alismataceae > Alisma > Alisma plantago-aquatica. The sequence goes on from OY856412.1 coordinate 64,209,750, forward strand.
TCGAAACATGGGGAAACATAATTCATGAAAATACTACTAACTTCTTTCGATCAGCTAGGCGGAAAAAAACTTTGATTTGAGAGTTACTAAACTAATTGCACGAAATGAAAACTAATTTACTAGTTTGTGATCACAGTGAGAAGAAATTCCCTAGGATCGTGGTTTCACCATGATTGAAACTGTAATTTTACCCTAAGATTAATATATGTTCCTCCTGATTCTGGACAAAGAGACATGTAGCTAGAATTACCAGCTCTCACAGTGTAATTTGCTACCAATCCTACTACCAATCCTACTCTCATATTGATTGTGTTATTAGATAGGTGCTTTAACAAACTACTCTAGGTTATTCCCTGCACGCATGTAGGTTTCCTCTCAAAACACTGTATAAAATTTGTGTTATTATGGATTTCCAATCCTTAATCCCGCTCTCAAAGCTATCAAGGATGTAATTAATCACCAATGGTGTGCAACATAGATTATCTAATACAATTTCATAGAAACATGCCCAAAAATAAGGAGAAAAAAGATGCTAATGCAAAAGATCCATATGTATTGTACAATCGGGCTACTCTTGGGTCCTAGACAACACATGGATTAGCATTTTATAGTTTCCATGAACAAAGACATGCTAGGAAGAAGAAAAAGCATGGAGAACATAGAAAAACGGATGATCCTCTTAGAAAAATGTGACTAGGATGCTCCACGTCGGTGAACGGATCCACAAGCCATGAGTTTTACCCACCAAACATGCCCGGAACCTCCCGAACGCGCGATTCTCCTCCCCATTCTCCTCTCCCATGCCTTGGCCATCGTGCAATGGAATGGAATCCCCTCCTTAGGTCTAGCTGAAATCCCCTTAAGTCATAAAAGGGGCTTAGGGAAAAATTAATTATTGACTATTGGATTAAACATGATTTCAGATATGCTTGTTTCCGCTGTGTCAGTACTAATGACAAGTCCTTTGATAAGTTGTGGTCTCTTATAACTTTGTCAGTACTACCGAACAGAGAGTCGGTAGTACCTAGATTTCTCGATCAATTCCAGTTCATCCCTGTGATGTTGTCGGTGCCACCAACAATGAAGTCCGTAGTACTGAGTGTATAGATTCTTGTAAAATTACCTAAAACTCACAAAATTGGAACATAAGTTCTCGAATACATTAAATCATTTGGAATCATTAAAATTACATTTATTTGATGCAATTGAGTAGCACAGGATAATATTAATAAATCATGCACAAATTAATATGAAAACGAACAATAAGTGCCAAAAATAAATAATAAATAGCCTTTGAAAAATGACAAATACACAATGCATTAGTAGTGGATGGCCTGGAGTGATTGGGACATCCTTTGCTACCATATCATCTTCTTGATGTTTCCTTCCCTAGTGTTGACGCTATCTTTTACCTATTTTTGGGTCCTTTAGAACCAAGACTATAGAGAGTGAATGATTCCCAAGCATGCATAGTTGTCACCCGCACATGGAACAAACAAACAATAGAAGCTAAGGCAGTAAAAGAGTTTACACAAATAATATAAAGGACAGATAATAGCAATGATGATGGTAGCAGAATAAGAAAAGACAAACTAACTAGCTAGTTCAAGTACCATTATCCTTTGCAACAACGTCATAAAGCTTGATGTGTTTACCCTAAGGTACACACAACTAGGTCTTTGGATATATATAAGACCCTAAGATTGACTCGCTCTTATACTTCAAACACTAACCCACAAGCACAAGGGATCATATTATATTGAAGGGAATTGGAAAGATAGGGGTTGATCTTCTGAGGGAGAGGAGGAACTAGAGCTTAGCTATGTATCTAGGTTCCTAGAGCAAAGTCTGGGGTTTAATGTTTTGATAGGGGTTTGTTCGATAACATTAAAGTTGGGCAAGCAAGCAATTGAAGGGAATAAGAAACCAAAACCTAGGTTGTCCTGGACATGTTTAGTCTTAGTAGCAAGAAAAGCAACTAAGAAAGAAGAGAGAAATTAAGGATAAGTAAATCCAAGAAAGAGTTACACTACACTAGCTAGAAATTTAGGCAACTAGGGTAATTGAAGAATTGTACTAGCACTAACTAACTAAGATTAGAACAAGCTAGCACAAAGGTGCATTAACTACTATTCGAAGACCTATCTATCAAGAATAAGACCATTAAATAGTAAGAAATTAGCTAGTAAGGGATAGCCCGTTTGGTGAATCCCACTGGTCCCCAATGAAGTGACTCGAGTTCAAACCATATAGAGAAATAGCAATAAATTAAACCAAGGAACTAAGAAATCATGAACTAGAAAAAGAAAAAATTGGGATTTTAATCAATTAATGAAGGTGTGGGCCATTTGGTGGAATGTAACAAGAATCCAAGTTGGGGGGTCATAATCATGCAAATTGTATACATTCATTTTAGGTTGTTAAACCAAACAACAAGATTAATGCATTAGCATTACCCTAAGCTACTTGTTGTCTGTGTGTGGTATAGGTGTGTGAAGGGGAGATACATGTTTGCACACGCCAACCAACTGTAGGCTCAATTGTACTAGATATCATTGGTTAAATTCTTATATGATCTAGCTAGTCTAGGTTTCTAGAGTAGTTGTTGTTAGGGAAATTAGGAGTTATGTATAGGAATGGAGAGTGGAGGTGAGGGTGTTTCACCTCACATGACTCACCATCTAGCCTTTAGCAAACCACTATGTAATTACACTAAGTACTTCGACACTAGCTACTTAGATCTTCCACCTAGAAGTAGGGGAGGGGATATGTATCTGGGAAGACAGGGAGCTATCTATGGATCCAGTAGTAGGACCTAGGAGCATTCCCTAAGTTAGCCTCATACAATCCACTGTCTACTAGATTCTATGTTTCAAGAGTAAATCCACCAACAATCCATGTTTTTAAGCACAAACCACAAGAAAATACATAATAATTAAGATAAATGTAGAAGTTAATCATTATAAAATAAAATTATAGTGTTTATAAGATAGTTTCCCCAAACATGTTATCAAAGTCACACTTTATCCCCAAACATCCCAACTAAGGGGCTAGGCTACTAGTAATAAAATAAAAGAAGATGAAAGGAATATAGGAGTAAAATCTATTAAAGGTTAATGAAGACTCCACCTTCTTCACCTCATAACAACTGGAGAATTCCCTTCTTCTCCCAAGATTTATGGATGGCATAGAATGGTGATGGAAGGTGTTAGAAATTCTAAAAAAAGTAGGATTTTGAGGTGCAGGAATGTAAAGACTTGGGCCCACTACCCTAGGCTCTAGTAGAGTTTCAGGAATGACGAATGGCCCCATAGACCACCACTAGCCTTAATGGTGTGCTTTGTCCTCACTCATGTGCAAGTCGGGGTCAACTTCCTGACTGGTCACCCATCCTAGTACTACTCCAAGATGAGAACACTTAACTATGGAGTTCTTTAGTGATGGGCTCCCGAAAAATGAGGTGCACCTTGGTGATATGGGTAGTCAAATCATTCCTTTTAAGGTCATTTTATCTGAGGCCTCAAATCTTGGGACGTTACAATATCCCCCACTTAGACTCTTGACGTCCTTGTCAAGGATCAATATACAACCTCATAATATCTTCCCCACTTCAGTGCAGACCCAGAATGGCCCATGGACACCCATCTGCCATCCACGACTCTCAGTGCAAGGGCGTCTCCATCTCATCTCAGCGAATAGCCCTTTCCAACTTATCTGGACCGTATGGATTAATATTTGCATGCTATATACCTATGTGGGCCCCACCTACTAGAGGGGTTTTGATCTTGTTACCATTTGTAATGACTCGGGCCCACTGCCCTAGGCTCTAGTAGAGTTTCAAAAATGATGACTGGCCCCACAGACAACCACTATCCTTAACTGTGTTCTTTGTTCTCACTCACGCGCAAGCTGAGGTCAACTTCCTGACTAGTCACCCATCCTAGTACTACTCCAAGATGAGCACACTTAACTATGGAGTTCTTTACTTATGGGATCCTGAAAAAGGAGGTGCACCTTGGTGATATGGGTAGTCCAATCATTCCTTTTAAGATCATTTTATCTGAGACCTCAAATCCTAGGACGTTACAGGGAAGGTGGAAATGAGGAGAAGGTAAGTAGGAGTAGGAAGGACCTATTTGAACTTACTAGGTAGGTAGAAATGAATGCTAGGGGAGTGTGACCTCGTGCTACAACTAACACCTAGGTATATATAGGTTGTAGGGAGGCACTAGGTTAAGTGGAAACAAACTAGGAATTCTAGTGTAAAAAGTTGGTAGGGTTGTCGACCACCATAGATATTTTAGTCATCATTGTCGTGGTGGTTGGGGTGAAGATAGTCATGGTGGATGGGAACAAGTGAGGTGAAATTGTGGTAAAATTTCAGGTTTGTGTGTAATCTTGGAAGGCCAGTGGAACGGTTGTGGTGGGTAAACTGTGGATCAGTTGGATGCTCACTACGATCATTTTGGAGGGAGTAAGAATGATTGCTTTCCTCCAGTGTTGGTCATTGTGGGGTTTCTTATCACGAGTGTGGTGGATGGCACGAGCATTGTAGACCTTCAACAACACAATCATTTTTCTAACTAGAACTGTGGTGTTTGAGTTATTGTAGTAGCTTCAGTTCTTAGATTATAGTTGTTATATTGGGCACACTCACCATGATTGTGGCAATGTATGATGGCCTATTTTGAGGGCCCACCTATGCTTTTAAGCTGCCAAGTCCTTCTCTCAATCATTCCTTGCCTTGAATTGACTTTTAACCACCTCTTAATGGTTGGGAGATGGTCTAGGGCTCATTTAAAGGTGTAGAAACCCTAGGATCCTCCTTTCTTTCTCCCATCCATTCAATGTGTGGTTCAAGTGCCTGAAAAACACACAAAGAACAGCCATAAGAAAATTTTACATTAAAACATTTACTAGGAGAAATAGCTCACAGTCTAACATATCTAGATTTAATTGAAGTGAAGGAAGATGCAAGATGAAGCCCTAAAATTGGGCTGCATCATGTATCCTACAACTAGTGGTTAGCGTGTATATATCTTTGGGGTAAATGTAGGGATTGAGAATGTTGAAATCATGTTGTAAAATAGTGAATCCTTTGGATACATGGATAGGAGAAATCCAAGTGGCAATTATTGGTATGATAAGGATTGAAGAAATTGGACAATGTCTAGGTTGAAATATAGATCAAATCAATTATTAAGGTGTGTTGCGTCTAAAATGCATGCACGTTTGTACTATGTCAGGTAGTGGTTTGTGTGAATTTTTTTTTTGTCAATATCTATTGCAATCAAATGAATACAACATAAATCAAAGAAGTATATTTTGCATTGGTTACACTTCAAATGTGTCTTTTTTGGCCCAATACATAGTATATTAGTAATCAAGGGTTAGATAAAACTATGACCACATCTTTTATCCCAAGTCATTGATCTTCAAGCCTCCTCTTATAATAATGGTTAAATGATTTGAGCTAGTTTCAATGGAACTTCTAATCGAACATTTATGTTTGGAATTGAAACGATGTTAGAACAATTGATCTTGTTTGAATTATGGCATGGTTAAGTATAATCACATGTTCAATGAATATTTTGATTTCACATATGATAGATAGAGGAAAACCATAAATTGAAAAAAGAATAAATATTAGAAGAATGTTATAAGAATCAATAGAGAGAAGAAAATTCAATTCAAAGTACTTAGATTAGAATTTTGAACCTTTGATGAAATCTAATATACATAAGCGCTCAATAAAATCACATATAACATTTAAACCTTATTGAGTTGTTTTATACACAGACTAGATTTCTAGATTGAATAATTTGTAACAGGGGACCCTAAGTGTATAACAAAAAGTAACATAATTTATATTAATGATTGAGAGATGTAGGACTTAGTCTATTTCTGAAGTATAAGTTGATTAAGTAAGCTTACAAGTGAGGTGATCAAGAAGGTATTCTATGGAGAATTGAATTGACAACAACATCTACATAGATGAGACTTATTTGATAGATTGTCCTATAGACTAACAACTTGGTCTAATGATTAATGTCTACTTTTACCAATGTCTAAGGAATACATTTGACTAACTTCTGATTATGGACTAACTAAAGGTCACCTATCAACAAACTCCATGATAATGTGTATTAAGGGTATTAAGGGTAAGTTCTTAGTTTCAAATCATCTTCCTTTCATCCCTATATTCATAAATTAAGTAACCCCTAGTAATCTAAATTAGTTATTTCTTCTCTCACAAACTTCTCCTCTTCTCATAGGGTGTAACCTTCACATAAGAGAGTTAAGAATATACACTGTTGGGGTGAATATTTTATTTTATTACAAATATTAGCTTAAAGAATATATAATAGCTTCTAGGATGCATCAATAATATCAGGAATGTGGGGAGCTATCATGGAACAATTTTCTTCTCGAATCCATAGCTAAATGTATAATATTGATTTCTCATCTTATTGTTAATACTCAGAATAAATAAATTAATGAATATTTTAGACTAAACATGTATACATGGTTAAATATTATCATAATTTTATTTATTTTAATTTCGTAAAAGTTATAGATTTATATTAATATTTTGAGAGAATGAAATTCAAAAGGACATAGTTACCTAGATCCATGTTGATTTCATCAACCAAAAATATAAGGATGTTGTAAAGATGGAGCAGTTGACTTATTATCAAAATGAGTTCAACTTCATAATGGTGATGGAGAATGATGATTCAAAATAAAGGACTCAAACAAGTTATTTCTTAAAATATATTTTTATAGTAATTTTGATGTGATTTTTATCCAAACCATTACTTGTATTTTTTTATTTCATCTAAAAGAGTAATATATACAAATTTAGTTTCAAGATTTATGTGTGAGCATAAATTTATATGGGTTTATAGAGGAAATAAAATAAGTCAAGTAAATGTAAAGTATTTTTTTATTTAGATAAATATATTAAATTGATGTTATAGATACCCAACATTTTGTTGTAGTGTGCCAATTTTTTTTAAATAGATAAAGATTTTGAATGGATGGTTGGGATACCCAACATTGTGTTAAAATGTGTGAATTTTGTGTTGGTTCTATGTATTAGGAAGGAATGCATATGGATATAAAATTAGTGAAGTATAATTAATTGAGAAATAAAATTTCAAAATATTATATTAATTAATTTCTAAAGTTAAAGAAAATGAAAGAATCCTAAAGATTAGGAGATGGAAACACCTCCATATATCACATCAAGTTTGCACCTAGATATTAACTTTATATAGGGATTTCCAACAACAAGTACACACATGTGTTGGGATTTGAGGAGATGAAACTTAACATGATAGAGTGAGAGATTTGTATCCACTAAGAAAGAATTATTTTTTAGTGTTTGTAGATCACCAAAAAGAGATAAATCAAGCACACAAATATGAGATGGGGGCAAAAACTAGAAGTCATTTCTTAACTACTCAAAGGAGGTATACTATTCTAAAATATAAGATAAAACTCCTTTGGCATTTTTTGGAGAGTTTGATCTATATAATGACTATTTTCTAGTCGAATTAATAAGAAAGAAGATTATATGATGGCCTTAGCAGGTGGTCCTTGTCCAATAAAAGACTTGTAAGTATCTATCCAACCTTAGGAACAATATTTATTCCTAGATTAGTAACCCAAAAGAGAATTGTTTCTTTAGTTTTCATACAATAGAACCTTCATGGAAGGCATTGGCAATGAGCTAGGTATTATTGTCAGGTTATCTCTTAATATTTTCATTAAGAAGAGGAAACTTTTCAAGATGACCCATGAAGGTGTTGGTAACATCTCACACATGTTATTTTCATTTGTGGGAAAAAATATAAATTCAAGTACATGAATTACTGTTAATATGTAATATGTGGGAAGAATGGGTATGTTGAAAGTACATATGCGTCCAGACCACTAGAATCCAATAAAGATGTAAGAAATATCAATGCAAAAGAATCACTCATGGATGGATAAGTCACCCATCCATGCATGTCAATCCATTGGTGTAAAAGTGAAGGAAATTCATAATGGAAAGTGACCAATCACCATCAACAAGATATGAATACCATATTCTTGCAAATGAAGATGGAAATTAAAGAATTAACTAGAAGGGTAAAAACAATGGGTTGAAAGACAAAATATGACATGCCAGCTGACATAGATTTTTGAATGTCAAGCAACCAAGATCACATAAGTATAATAGTAATTTATATAGAAATAAGAGTAAAGAAATGACTAAAACATTAAAAATGAGAGGATCTCATTGAGAAATATGTAGGGTGGTCATTGTGTGGAGAAATTACCACAATGTAAGCATGTGAAAGGCAATATATTGAGAAGAAACATCAACTTGGGAAACAAAAATGACAATATAGAAACTAATTATAAAAGGGATATTAACCAAAATACTAAAGACAGAATTTGGTTTTACTAATTCACACACCATGGGAGAAAAAGGAGTCTTTGAAGGTATTTGGATCATGTAGAGAACTCATGCCACTAAACTAATATTACGCATGCCAAAAACAACTTTTTCAATAAAATTTTACCACAGGTATTTTAATCACCATCACTTATGAAAGCAATAGATTCATGAATCATAAAGTGATATAGAAATATCTCCATAATATGATAAACAACATGGTAAATTCATGATTTGTGATAGGTGACCTCAATATTATTATATGCCCCATGGATACGAGATATTCCCCATGTATTGAGAAAATAATCGGTGAAGACTTGATACAATGCATGTAGGGCTTGTAAATGAAGTATGGTAGTACACGTAGCTCCAAATCCACTTCCTAAAAGGTTTATTTATGGAGATATTGGATATAACAAATTATAACTACATATATGGAAAATCATTACCTCATGGGGTAGTCGCGATCATACATAGAATTGATTCAGTTTATGCACAAGATAAAATTAAGATTCAAAATTCAATCATTTCCTAGGTGAAAACTAAAAGATTAAAAAGTCTTATAATCAAGTTAACAAAGAGTTATTAAGTAAATCAAGGAAGTGGATCTTAGAATCTAGAATGTAAAGAGAGAAGTCAAAGATTGACATTGACATCAAAATCTACAAACTGCATGAACATCTTGAAGTTAGATATGATATGCATATATATGATAATATTATCGACTTAAAACAAGCCTATAAAGAAATTCTCAAGATAGAAGAGATGGATAGGAATCAAAGAGACCATTAAAAATGGATACAAGATGAGTATGAAAATCCTGACTACTACTGAGTGGCGGTAAGAGCTCAATGTAGGCTAAACAAAATATCAAAGCCAAAAATAAAAATTAATTTTGGTTGTGTATTGAAGATGAATTGAAGGAACCGATACAACTAAAATTTTGTAATATCATATCTAACTCATCAATCACTATCATTATTTCAAAAAAAATTCTTATATTGAAAACTTCAAATAGATGAATAGAGAAGAACATATATATCTATCTAGTATTCCCTCAAATTTGGAAATACAGAAGATACTAAAATCCATGAAACCTAATAAAAATATATGACCCAAATACATTGGCATGAAATTCCTATAAATTAATCAGATTTCCATCAAGGAGACACATGTGAAATTCATTTAGTGTATTGTTTAAAGGAGAAGAAGTACTTGCATCTATAACTAACTCTAAATGTAAGGACCCTGACCTGAGTTTTGGGGTAACCATGTTTGTTTTGGCTTGATCATGTGCTTATATCCTTTCTCTAAACCTTGGAGATGTAATTAGAACTTGTGGAGAGGTTAAGTCTCCAGTTTGAGCTTGTTTGGTTGATGTTTGTGCTTTCTGTGCTAGATTTGGTGCAAATTGCAATTTACCCAATATAGTGGGTTGATGTGCAATTTTCCACCTCTAGAGTGTCCCTTCTCTCTCTTGGTTCATGACGGAGAGTGTGGTGCTTTGGGGAACCTTGTTTGTCTCTTTGTTGAGTAGTATCACCCTTAGTGGAGATTAGGGTTTTCTAGGGTTTGTATGTCTTAGCCTTGTGACCATGTTGTTTTGTCTTGATCTAGGTCGTGACCTAGGCTTGTTGTGGGGTGTCACAATCGCAACACTTCCCCCTTGATTTAGTGGTCGCGACCAAGGTTGGTTTGGGTCGAGATAGAGGTTGGAGAGGTGTGTTTCTACCTAGGCTTCATGGGGTGGTCTTCGTGTTGTGATCTTATGGTGGTGTTGGTGTGTCGCGACCTTGGAACCATAGGTGTGTCATGGTTGCGACATAGGGTTGGTTGATTAGGTGGTTGAGATCCTACCTAGGGAGTATCACCATCTCTTTCATGTGGACCTTATGTGGTTGCATGTGGTTGCATGTTGATCCTTTTAGTGGACAAGTGTTTCTTTAGAGCTCTATCTTATTGACACATCATCCTTTGTCTTACCTCCCTCATCCTTTGCTATATGAACCCACTTCTCTCCGTGCAAGTGGTCCTTTCCAGTCATCTTCTTCCTCCCTTTCTCTTGTGCTCATCCTTGGAGCTTGGTGGAGCAAGCAAGAGTGCTCTTGGTGCCTTGGAGGTGGCTGATAACACCAATTTTTGTGATATTTTAGACTGTTTTTTTTATCAAAACTGCCATTTTTAGCTATTTTCCTCTCTTTTGTATGCACTTTCGCAATAATTGGCCAAGCAATGCTCTTAACCCTATATTTCCATCTTTTGTAGAGTTTCTCCTCATTTTGGTTCAAGAAGGCCGTCTCGGCTCACAAAATAAACCCAAGTCTGTACCGGCCTTCCCGACGCCCGATACACGCCCTGTCCGGTAGGGCGGAACGACACCACGACACGTGACCAGGGGTACCGCGCAAGGAGGAACTGACGGACGACACGCCTCTTACCTGTCAGGGAGCCATAGTCGCCACAACCCAAGTATGTCGGGCGATACAGCCAACCACCGGTAGGCGTCGTCACCCGTCATGTGACCAACGGCTGACATCCCTGAGCCGAGCGATACGGCTATTGACCGTCCACCGACCTGCGAATGAGGAGGACACATGGCGCTTCGAGCACCATAACTTTCCCCAACCGCTGCCTATAAATAGCAGCTACAGGGAGCCGAAAAGACAGCTTGGTCAGGTCGGTCGGTTCGGACAAGAGGGAACTTAAGCTATCTTCGAGGAGAATCGTGAGAGTAGACGTATCGTGCCTCAGTGCTCGTACCGGGCGACACTAGGTGATCTCTTCCTCATCCTAAGAGGGAGGGGACTGGTTCACCTAGGACTGCATCGGGCAACACTGAGGGTCGATATTGGCCGATGTAGATACGCGACACGAGTGCCCGACATCCATGCCCGACACGATACCGAACCTGATACGCTTTTCCTGTCATGCGTGATGCCCGAGAGGGTCCATCACCAGACATGAGCGTATCGGCCAGGATCCTTGAGCGATACAGTTGCCCGTCAGGCGTGCCGCTCGAGAGGGTGTGCCGCCCGACACGGCTGTATCGGGCTAGGCCCCTGACCGATATCGGGCTGGAGAGCCGTAGTAGTCTGTCATTCTTCTACATCAAGAAGGCGACACCTATCTTTACTTTCTGTCATTTAATTCCTTACTTATGCATTGTAATTAAGACCCTTTATTTGTCTATGGATATAGATGATGCTTAATTACTTGTTGCTCTGTGTTTGGTACAATCTGTTGGATGATTGCTATGTTTGATATCCGAACTCTAGCTTACATGTTTGGATCGCGTTTCTCTTAGCTAACGAATCGTGTTTTCCCGTCGCAACAACTTCGAGAGTTGTGTTGTGGCTCTAGTGTTTGGTCCGATTCTGGAGTACGAGAGTGCCTGGAACGGAGTTGCTTTAGTGACCTTTCCACTCTAATTTTAGTCTGGTGACCTTGAGAGGGGCGTTGATGCCTTGTTAGAGGTACCCGCTTCGAGATGAGGGGTACAGGACTGGTTCTACCGCCGCTTGTCTTACCGGAGTTTTATCCTTCATACCTCGCTTTAGATCGAGCAATATCTTTCTGTTTCTGTTGCATGAAAACCCCTAAAAACTGCTAAATGACTAAAATCTTAAATCTCTCTTGTAGCTCCACTTGGAGATAGTTTTCTTTGTTTTATTTGTGACATCTTACTGCTTCCCTTTTTGGGAATTTATCTCTCTTTATACCTGCCGGAGTGTAGTATGTCGATTCCGTGTTCTCAACACTACCCCCCTTGTCCCTGTGTTCGACCCCGTATATCTACTTCGACCCCGTAAACAAAGTTGTGGGGGCCTAGAAGGATTCAAGTTTATAAATGTAAAAGCTCGACTACCTCAAATCTGCCTCCAATTTTAGGACGCGCGATTTAGGCCAGTCAACTTTTTGGCACCGTTGTCGGGGACAAGGCAAAAACGGTACTGTTGACGAATTTGAATCCACTAACTACACTCTTGTGCCTCAAGCTTAGCAATGAGTTTGACAGCACTCTTTTTCTTTTTCTTTTTTCCTTTACTATTATTCTTTGCTTGAAATTAATAAATCTATCTTCTAAACTTGATTCCTCGTGCCACTAATAGGAACTCAGAAGAACGGTGATCTGTTCCACTGAGCACCAACTCCAACCGTCATGCCGCCTTGCATTGAGCCACCCCATTCTAAAGGCGAACGCCAAGGGAGGAGGCCTGATTCGCCCCCGCCTGAAGGCAACGACAGGTACGACGGTGACCATCAACAAGAAGATCCAGACTCAGGAGAGTACGAGGAAGACCCTCACCGACACAGATGTCGTCACTGTCAGAGGCAAAGAAGAAATCGGAACGATCGGGAACAACGCCGGGGAGAAAGCGACAGCAACGACTCCGAAGAGGAGGAGAAGACGTTAAGAGAGTTGGCGTCCACAAAAGCCAACAACCCCAGATGTCCCGTCATCACCCCGTGGTTCAACGCGGCAAATTTTGAGCTTAAGCTATCTGTGATCTCTATGATTCAAAACAAAAGCTTTAGGGGAAGTTCGAAAAGCGATAATCCCTACCACCATCTTGATGCATTCAAAAACATATGTGATACGATAAAGATGTGGGGGGTCCCTCAAGAGGTTATCTACTGTAAGGGCTTCATCTTCTCCCTAGAAGACAAGGCCATGTCCTGGTATCTTGGGTTACCCCACCAGTCTTTGAACGGATGGGGAGCTTTGGCCGATGCGTTCGTAAACAAGTTCTACCCCACCGAAAGAATGGTCAGAAATAGGTAGAAGATCACATCCTTCATGCAAAAGCCGAGTGAAAGCCTCCATGACGCCTGGGAGCGGTTCCAGGAGTATCTGAGGGATTGCCCCCATCATAACTACAAGAAGGGCTTCCTCATCACCACCTTCTATAATGGCCTGACTCCCGATGAAAGGGTGTCACTAAATGCGGCAGCAGGCAGTGACTTCCTCGGGAAGAAACCAAGCAAGTCTGAAAAGATCATCAAGAATATGGCCGAGCTGATGGCCGGTGCTGACTTTGATCGATCTGACCGAGGACAGGTCAAGAAGGGCGGTGAAGGGTCTACCCTTGAGTCTAAGGTGCTGGAGTCCATCACCTCGCAGATACAGGGAATCGCCACTGATGTTAAACAACTACGAGAAGCTGGTGGGAAAGGTAAGAAGATAGTCGAGAAGGTGATGAAATGCATCACATGCGGCGAAGGGGGGCATGGAGTAGACAACTACATTTACACCAGACCGAAAGCAGACAGTGATTCTGACTCGGAAGACAAACATACCGAAAATGTCTCCTTCGTGAACTTCAAAAGGCCAGATCATCCCGGGTTTAACTACGTCAACAAAGATGCAGCCGAGAATTCTCACCAGCTGCATGCTATATCTAAGCCAATACAAGCCTTTGAGAGGAGAGGGGGGTCTGGTCAATATACCAAGAATAGTCAGTTCCAGTCAGCAAAAGGAAACTTTCAGGCACAAGGTAAATATCAAGGGCCGAACAAAGATCAGGACAAGGGCTCGAGCCAATCAGATGTAATTGGGCAGCTTTTTGACTTCGCAAAGAAGCAAGACACAATTAATAACCAGCTAGCACAGAGCGCGCTATCAAATTCGGGCATTTTGAACTCATTGCAGGTCCAGCTGGCAGATATGCAGACGCATCAATGCCAAATCGATCAGCAGTTAGCTCAAATGGCCGAATTAATGAAGAATCCTTCTGGAAGAATATCGTCCAATACCGAGGCTGCCAAGAAGGTAGGGATGTGATTAAGAAGAAAAAGGGATGGAGTTGCAAAGGATGGACGATACTAAAGGCTAGAGGATGGAAAAGCTGGAACCGTCAAGCTGGAGACGAAAGACTACAGTGCTTCTCGGGAGGCAACCCGAGCTGTTTTTAAATTCCTAGAATAGGGCGCATTTACTTTCAAACAAGATGAACATTATGAACATTATGGCATGTAATAAGGCCCGAGTCAACGCATGCGCCACATGCGCTGACCCTTATGGGTCACCGCCTTAGTTTTATAGACCGGGATGGGTAACACCATCTGAGGTCGGGACCTCAGTCTTCGGCCAATGATGTTTTACTCATCAGCTGAAGTTTAAATCACTTTTGTTTTCATGATATAACGGAAGCAACCCAACCGGAGTAATGAGTGTGCCCATATCGGGCAGTGGAATTTTGGGCATCGCAAAGGCCGTGACGGATTACACACCTAGACGACATGCACCTGTGACCGTCGCGCCAAAGTACTGATCACCCTTAGGCCAACGGATGGGCTTGCCCATCTTACGAGTTGCCCTAACGGCCGACAGACCGCCCCAGTTTTACCTATTTCACCCCGGTTGAGTTTACTATATAAGGTGGGATGAGTTTTACCGTGTCGGGCTCCTTGCCTTACTGTTCTCTCACTTCCATATCGTTCTAAGACCTTGTGTTGTTGCTCCCGCAGTGCGCAAGTTTGCCCTGCTCACGTATCGTGCGAAAGTTCAGGAAGGTAACGCCCGACAGACCTTATCACCCGGCAGGTTGTGTCGCCCGATACGTTTCTTTCGAGCATATGGCTTATCGGCCTTATGATTTCTCAGTTGAGCGGTTTTGTATCACCCGATATGGGTGTCACGCGACGTACCTTTGATTTACCTTTACCCGATACTCGTGACGGGTGATAGCCGTGTCGCCTATTTTTGCATTACCTCTATTGCTTTTGTTATCGGGCGACACGCCGCTCTGCTTTCGGGAGGACCGTATCGGGCGTATCACCCTATCGCCTTCGTATCGCCCGACACGCCCGTTTTTGAGCGACAGACCTAACGCATGTTTGATCTTTTACCATATCGGGCGATAACCACCTTTTTGTATCAGGCACAAGGCTGCACCTCTGAAACCAGTGTGTCGCCCGATACGAGGGTACTGGACAATCTTTGTACAGTGAAATGCCTGGCCACACATTTATTCTTTAATATATACTTCTTCCAAAAAAAATCAACACATTTAATGAAGGTATTTCTCTTATTGTCTTCCAGAAATGGCCCACATCAAGACGACAGCTATCCCAGTTGACGAGCAAGGCAGGAGAGTCTACCCAGAGACTGCTGCTGAAGGGCAGTCTGCCAGGCCTAAGCACCCGAACCCAGGGCCAGCTGGGACGTCGGCATCAGGAAAGAGTGCTAGGGTTGGAGAGGTGGCGGCACCACCCTCAGCAACAACAAGGAATACACCCCAGGAACCCTTGGAATACACCCCAAGAAGGTTCCTACCAAGGGACGACGAGCATGCACGCCGCTACGCTGAGCTATCAACCAAGCTCTACAGGCCGAGCAGGTTCTGCCATCAGACTTCTTTCGTCGAGCTAGGCATTTTTGAAAGATTGAAGGGCGTCCTCGCCGCGGCTGGGTTGAAGAAGATCTGCCTCAGCCGGTCTTCCTCCTACATCGAGCTCACAAAAGAGTTCATGTCGTCTCTCCGTCGAGTAAAGAATTCTGCAACTGAAAAGAAAGAATACGGCGGAGCTGATAGGCTCCAAGCCAGGCTGTACAACTCGGAGTACGCAATCTCTGAGAAGTTGTTGAACGAGATCTTCTCTTCCAGCAAGGAGGAGGAAGATTTGATGAATAACGGTGAGACTATCACCGAAGGAGACGGGTTCAACCCCGTGGAGCTCTGGAATAAGCTGACCGGTGAGTCATCCTTTAAGTCGGGAGTCAAAGTGGCAGCGATGCACTCCTGTTTCTGGAGAATCATACACGAGTTGGTGGCATGCCTGCTGTTCAGCAAAAACGAGTCCACCAACATTTACACAGAAGAACTCCACGTCATATGGCACCTGATGGAGGGAAGAGTGATAAACCTCAGACGGTTCCTACTGAACAGGCTACACCCGATAAGGGATGCCACCAAGGAATATTGCATGGGGGAATCGTTAACCTAATTGCAGTAGGGATCGGGTACCCTAAGGAGCCGCGAAGTCTGTCAAGGACACAAGGCGACGAGGTGATTGACCTCAAATACCTGATGAGGACCGGCATCATAAGGAAGGAGGAGGGAGGCTACTCCTACAAGTTCGCAAGGACGAACATACTCCTCCCACTCCCTCGCTGCGCCACTTACGACACAGACAAGCTGGTCTTCACTACCGCAGAGATTGAAGTCGTGGCTGCAAATATGACCCACGCCACCCCCGCAAGTGTCCGGGAAAGGACAAATTTAGAGCTTCGGACGCCGGCTACTAATAGGGCTGTCGTCACTCCTACAATACCAGCTACAGCCACGACGACGGCCGAAATGGCCGAAAAAGAACCGGTGATCACTGAGGTCACTGAGGCAATGACGACGGGAGCTGCCGCAGAGAAGATGGCCGCAGTTCCTGACATCCCTGTAATGCCAGTAGAGGCAGAGGAAGAACCGCAGTCGGACGCCAGTAATGAGGTGTTCGCCGCGATCCTCCAGATGAGACTCAAAGGCGTGCAGCTGACACCGACACCACCACCAGTGTCTCCAGTCAGAGCTGCTGAAAGGATCGTCGAGGACGTAGAGGTGGAGCAGCATCCACCCACACCACGGCCATCTTCACAGGGACATGAAGGCAGGGAGGAGATAGCTGCAAGAAGGCCGACACCTCACCCAGAGACATCTGCCATGCGAACAATAGAGATAAACTTTGCCTCGTCTGGTAGACCAGAGCGCGAGCAGGGGGTCGCAAGGACAGAAGGGAGGACAGCACGAACACCTCCGTCATTCAGGATGATGCTAGGGTGCGAGCTCGACTACTTGCGGGAGGTAACAAACAACAACTCATCTACCTGTATTTCCCTAACCCGCAAGTTTGCGTCTTTCCAAGACAAGTTGAACAACCAAGAGCAAGAACTGCTGACTCTAGCTGGCCTTCCCGGCGGGCTAGAGACCCTGAATGCGACACTACAGCAAGTTCTCCAATGCCTCGACAAGATCAAGGAGAGGTTGGATAGAGGGGACGATCATCTGCGCCGAAGGCAGCCGAGAAGATCGCCATCGCCCCCTAGCCGTAGCTCTCCTTCTTCTTCGTCAACATCTACCTCCGTAGCAGGGCCTGCCTCCTCCTCCAGTGAGCGATCCACAACGCCTGAGGAGGGGACGCAGCCCAAGTCAACCGACGGAGCTCCAGCAGGACAGGAGAGCTCCTTAGGTCTAGAGGAAGAAAATCCCTCAGTCTCCCTGGATGAAGTTGAAGATGATAACGCAGATATCAGCATTGGGGGGACTCTTCTGACGAATCAGAGGGAGAAAAAGGGGACGTGTATGTAGCTAATGAAAGACACCTCCCCCAAGGAAAACGCTCGATGGCGGACAGGTTCCGTGAGCCATCCGAGATACCTTCCTTCGAGATGGCCGACTTCGACAGAAGAGCCATTGGCTACCTAACGATCAGAGACCAGAAACTGTTGAACAAGGTCCTAAGATCGCGGGCGGATGAAGAAGATGTCGTCTGGAGCGACAGCTACTTCTCCGTACGACGGGGAACACTCTGCGGCATGTTCCGCTCGCCGGTTGTCGTCGGAAAAAGACTGTTTAGAGTCCTCGAAAATGCGATAATAGAAAATATCGATAGCAGGACAGGGCGGAAGAAAATATACACTGCCACCCCAACCTTGGCGAGTAGGATAATGAAGGGGGAACAAGACTCCACTGCAGTGACCAACATGCTGCAACACATTGACGAGCACAGCCCTAACCTCATGTTGGCACCGTACAAGTACCGCGACTTTTGGTTCCTCTACATAGCAGACTTAAAGAACCACGACGTCCGACTGCTGAACTGCAATTACAACGAGGTGATACACGTCGGAACTGCTTTCAGCCGCCCGGAGGACCAAAAGTTGAGGCTTCTACCGCTACATCTTCTACGAGCTATCAAGCAAGGAGCCAAACATCACGGCGGCATTTGAAACTTCTATTCTATTCAAAACTTCCCCGTCTAGGCTGAAGAGGGAAGCGGAAACAGTGTCTTAGTCATCTTAAGTGCAATTGAAGTTCTCAGTACTTTTGGCAATTTGAGGGCCCTTAGGGGCAAATGTTTCTATCAACGCAGGGGCACATACGCCATGCTACTGATCAAATGCGGGCACTATTTTCGAGACGAAGGGGTACCTGATAAGCTGCTAAACGAAGACCAAGAGGACGAATCTTCACAATCCAGTAGCTCCGCAGAGAAAGAAGCGGAACTAGAGACTGACACCCACGGGGCAGGCAAGCAGTTAGAGACCCTGCGGAAAGTGCACGAGATGGAAGACGCTGCTTCGCCTATAGGTACAGAAGGAATGATCTCAAACTTCAACCGCTTCTCGTGTGCTACGCTCACACAGGAGCAGGTAGATGAAATCCTTCTGAAGTTAGTAGATGTTAACACTGGAGATGTCATTTATAAGGTAGGCAATGTGGTAGTCCCAGTAGATGATCTGAGGGACATGGTTAAAGGAGGATGTCTGGCGATATCTGTGTTTACCGCTTGCATCCAAATATTACAGTCAAAGTTTGAATACGCATACATAGCCCATCCGATGTTGTTCAACGACGTCTGCCTAGCCGATGAAACAGGAGCAAAGCAGTTTTTTCTGGAAGAGCTGGAAAGCGGGGTCCCTAGCCAAATTTTTCTGCCAATATTGCATTATAACCATTGGATGCTCCTGACGGTGTACACTCGGCAATGAGTAGGGATCTTTTACAACAGCTCGGACAACAACAAGAACCATCCAGTGTCGTGTACATCAGAACTGTTGACATCCGTCGAACGCTTAACTCGAAAATACTACGACGAGGTGGCAAAAGATGATACAACCATTCCTGGACACGCAAGCAAGCAAATGGCATGAATTCCAGTTCTGCCACCGCAGCCCGCAACAGTTTCCCTATCTAATGACTGCGGCATCCATGTCCTGGAATGGATAGCAAACAAAGCGACGCCTGACCTGCTCCAACACATCGATTATCACAGCAAGAGAGGAGAGTATGTGTGGGGGCTTCTATCTGACGCAGGCGCGCTCATTGGCTAACCCTCACTGGATCAGCATTACCCTACCTTATCTACTCCACAACTCTGGGACAGAGTGTGGACTAAGTTTTGGGGGGTACCATGTACCAGTGAGGGAGGTACAAAATTTTGTCTCCAATCCTTTATTCTTTTGTTCTCCTCCTATATCATGTATTCGTACTATATCATGTATTTGTACCCTTGCTCATATAAAATTTTTGAAAATTTTGCTTTTGTTCCCATGCATATGTACAAAGTCTATGTTAGTAAAAACCTGATGCAACTGCTTGCAAAGTTAGTTTTCTTTGTGCTTAAAGAGATACAAGTTCCGTTATATCTTTCTGATAATGTTGTTTCAAACGAACAAAAGATTACGTTTTTCCACGCCAACAATTTCGAAAAATTAATCTCGAAAACAGCTAAGAGACGAGTATGGAGAAAGAAAAAGATGCCTGAACATCAGAAATCTCTTTGTTGCCCCTTTACCCAATGAAAATCCCAAAAAGAGAGAGAAGCCTTATGAGTGTGAATAAAAGCATGACAGTTGTGCCCAATAAAAGAATATATATATATATATATATATATATATATATATACCCGCTTGTTTTCCAAAATTACCCATCTTTAGGCATGGTAGATCCGGGGCAGAGGTACGTAGGATGTGAAATCACTGCTCTAAAGCCAACTGGCTTGGACTGCAGGGACCACTTGCCCTCTAACGGACCCTTACCTGGATGGACTGATGGAAAATAAAGATGAAAAACCCAAAAAGCCTTAACCTACCCTTTACACAACTTTCTTCCCCGAAAATAAAGTTGTTTGGTGTGTAAGCTAACTTCGGAATCATACACTAAAGTCTCGCTGAAGCTGTAAGAAAAAAATTCTACTGAAACAATAAGGCAGGAAACGCAAGGTCTTCTGTTCGTAATGAGACAACATTATCTCTAAAGGCATTACTATACTTGCTTTACCTCTTGGCCTGAAAGCTGTACCAAACAAGAAGAAGTATCACAAAATAAAGTTTAAATATTGATTGAGGACAATCAAAACGCTAAGTTTGGGGGAGTTGATAACACCAATTTTTGTGATATTTTAGACGGTTTTTTTGTTATCAAAACTGCCATTTTTAGCTATTTTCCTCTCTTTTGTATGCACTTTCGCAATAATTGGCCAAGCAATGCTCTTAACCCTATATTTCCATCTTTTGCAGAGTTTCTTCTCATTTTGGTGCAAGAAGGCCGTCCCAGCTCACAAAATAAACCCAAGTCTGTACCGGCCTTCCCGATGCCCGATACACGCCCTGCCCGGTAGGGCAGAACGACACCACGACGCGCGACAAGGGGTACCACACAAGGAGGAACTGACGGACGACACGCCTCTTACCCGTCAGGGAGCCATAGTCGCCACAACCCAAGTATGTCGGGCGATACAGCCACCCACCGGCAGGCGCCGTCGCCCGTCACGTGACCAACGGCCGACATCCCTGAGCCGAGCGATACGGGTATTGACCGTCCACCGACCCGCGAATGAGGAGGACACATGGCGCTTCAAGCACCATAACTTTCCCCAACTGATGCCTATAAATAGCAGCTACAGGGAGATGAAAAGATAGCTTGGTTAGGTCGGTCAGTTTGGACAAGAGGGAACTTAAGCTATCTTCGAGGAGAATCGCGAGAGCAGACGTATTGTGCCCCAGTGCTCGTACCAAGCGACACTAGGTGAGCTCTTCCTCATCCCGAGAGGGAGGGGACTGGTTCACCTAGGACTGCACCGGGTGACACTGAGGGTCGATATCGGCCGATGTAGATATGCGACACGAGTGCCAGACATCCATGCCTGACATGATACCGAACCCGATACGCTTCGCCCGTCATGCGTGCCGCCTGAGAGGGTCCATCGCCAGACATGAGCATATCGGTCAGGATCCTTGAGTGATACAGTTGCCCGTCAGGCATTCTGCTCGAGAGGGTGTGCCGCCCGACACGGCTGTATCGGGCTGGAGAGCCGTAGTAGTCTGTCGTTCTTCTACATCAAGAAGGTGACACCTATCTTTACTTTCTGTCATTTAATTCCTTACTTATGCATTGTAATTAAAACCCTTTATTTGTCTATGGATATAGATGATGCTTAATTACTTGCTGCTCTGTGTTTGGTACAATCTGTTGGATGATTGCTATGTTTGATATCCGAACTCTAGCTTGCATGTTTGGATCGCATTTCGCTTAGCTAACGAATCGTGTTTTCCCGTCGCAACAACTTCGAGAGTTGTGTTGTGGCTCTAGTGTTTGGTCCGATTCTGGAGTACGAGAGTGCCTGGAACGGAGTTGCTTTAGTGACCTTTCCACTCTAATTTTAGTCTGGTGACTTCGAGAGGGGCGCTGATGCCTTGTTAGAGGTACCCGCTTCGAGAGGAGGGGTACAGGACTGGTTCTACCACCGCTTGTCTTACCGGAGTTTTATCCTTCGTACATCGCTTTAGCTCGAGCAATATCTTTCTATTTCTGTTGCATGAAAACCGCTAAATGGCTAAAATCTTAAATCTCTCTTGTAGCTCCACTTGGAGATAGTTTTCTTTGTTTTATTTGTGACATCTTACTACTTCCCTTTTTGGGAATTTATCTCTCTTTATACCTGCCGAAGTGTAGCGTGTCGATTCCGTGTTCTCAACACTACCCTCCTTGTCCCTGTGTTCGACCCCGTATATCTGCTTCGACCCCGTAAACAAAGCTGCGGGGGCCTAGAAGGATTCGGGTTTATAAATGTAAAAGCTCGACTACCTCAAATCTGCCTCCAATTTTAGGACGCGCGATTTAGGCCGGTCAGTGGCTCATCCCTTGCATGTGGTGATAGGGGTGAACCTTGGCCATCTATAACTCTAGAGTGTTTTATCTTCTTTCTTTGGTGTTCCTTCATATCTTCTACCCTATCTTCTTCCTTCTTCTCATCCTTAAGCCATGTTTTGACAAGGTGACACTCTAGTGAGAGAGAGAGAGAGTTTCTTCTCTATTTTCTCCCTTCTTTATTTGGTTCAGTTTTGGGGTTTTGCTCTCTCTTCTTGAGCTGTCCTTTGACCTTGATGTTTCTCCCTTCTTGAGATGCACTTGTGGAAAAAAGTGAAAATTTTAATGGACCTTCTTCAACCCTTGGATCGTGTGCTTGGAGCTCTTGATCTTAGAGCTGGGAGCTTTGGTGATGATCTTCTTAAGGTTGGTTATATAACACTAAACCCTCTCTATTATTGCACTTCTTGTTGTGTTGTGTTTTTTTTATCCCTCTTTAAGATGTTCCTACATCATGCTATCCTATGAAGCTTGACCCTAGAATTCATTTGAGAGAGTTATCAATCTTGGTTTGGAAGTAACCTAAACCCTAATCCTCTTGTATCAGTTTTGGGTAGAGATGACGATATGGAGTTCCTTCCCCACATTACCCTTGATCTAGTCCCCATGCTTGGTTTTTGTAAACCTAGAAGTAAGTGATAGGTTAGTTTCAGTTTTGGTCATCTTGGATATGGTTTCTCTTCCTTTAGTCATGCTTTTCTTGGGCCTTTTCCTTAGGGCTCATGGAGATCATCTTGCTTGAGTCTCCTTTCCTGATGATCATGGTTCTTTCTCAGTTTTGAGCCTGATTTGGAGACCCAGGTGTTTACCCTTTGTGTGGTTGTGACCTAGGAGGTTTGGTGGTCAAGACATGGGTATGGGTGTTGCGGTCGCGACATAGCTCATTGAGTTGGCTGCGACCTAGTTGGCTTTGGTCGAGATGTCCCTTATTGTAGTGATATTTGACCTAGTGACGTTGGGCTGAGACCTATGGAGCATAGAAGCCTTGAAACTCTTAGTTTCTTGCCTTAGCTTGGTGAAGACAGACCTTGGAGTGGTGGTCATGATTAGGGGATACCACGGTTGTCAAATGGTGGTGTTAAGACGTCGCGGTCACGACATAGAGGTCGTTGAGGGGCTTGGTTGCGACACATGGTTAAAGGGTGAAGAGAAACCCTAGCCCTAATGTTGCGGACGTGACATGTAGGAGGTGCTTATGACATGGTGAGGGAGTGAAGGTCAAGATACCCATTGTGTATGATGTGGACACAACATACTATGGAGGGTGGTTGTGACCTATGTGCCTAATTGGTTAACATGTGGTGATGGTAGGTGGTTATGAAACATGTATGAACATCTAATGTTAATCATGTATACATGTCTCATGTTGTTTAGAATGTTATCTAATCAACTCTAATGATGTTGCTTAATCCTTATACACTCCAAGATGATGGAGGGTGATGGTTCTTGGGTTGATGTCTAAGCCTGGTCTTGTAAAGCCTAATCAATTAAAAGGGAAAATCCTAACCCTAATAGTGAATAATGAGCTTGCTTGTTTCCTATCATGAAAGGATTATAGTGTCATGTGGTTGTTTTTCTCTCTTGTCGATCCACTTCTAACCATGTAGGTATTATGAGCTAGTGTGTGTTATGGTGAGCATGATATAATACATGTTAAATTAGCCTTGAGGGGCATATTGAGGCACTTGCACTACAACAAAAATAATTATTAGTGGCATTTAATATATTGATAATTCTTAAAAATGCCACAATACAATCGTCTATACATGCATTTGTTACTCAAAAGCCACTACATACCAACTTTAGATATTTACTGAAAGACTCCATTACTAACAATGAGTTTACATAGAGTAGTGGCATTTTTAAAATGCCAATTCCAAATTGGTTTATGCGTACATTAATTATCTTATTTTACGGCCGTGAAAAATAAAGCCTTTTTTCACACCCACAACACATTCATCCATGTCTAGCAACAGAATTGACTCAGAATCCCTAATTCAGCATCCACCATATGTCTCCAGTGATGGAGTCCCAATGCGCGATAGTTTGAGGTGAAATCTTCGATTATCCCCTAGTGGAGAGACGATGACTCTGTTCTTTTGCGGCCAAAATCGTTCGCAGGTTTTTGCCTCCACTATGCCACTTCGCAAATGTCTACGAATAAAACTAATCAATAACCACAACAATGCCTCCTTCTCCCTCTGCCTCTCATAGTGAGCCGCACAATATCTGTGTCATTGGTGGATTCTCTCATGCTCAAGCAAAACCACAAAACCAGGAAGGCATATTTTAGTCGCCTTTGACTCATGAGGGCACGCTCATCAGGTTTGGGCAGGGTAGACATTGTTTATTACATGCTTAACGATCAGGTATTCAGGATGACTACTCGATCATTTGATAGCTTAAGGGGAATGGACACTTCATTCTATATCAAGCAAGTGATGCAAACATATTAGGTACTTAATAATTGCAAACGATTGGTGGATACCTCATCCTATGGATCTATTTCTGTCATCTCTTTCCCAAATTCATGCAATATATTACCGAGGTAGGTTGTTTCATACATATCATGGTACTTATTGTCAATATTGTATAATAATGTTAGTTATTATTGTTGGAATATTATATAATATACCATTACCTAACTGCAATCAGTCGGTAGATAATTAGAAATGTAATTAGGTTGTTTTGAGCTTTACTTTTGTACCGTGTTCATCCATTTTTACAGTAAGGTCTCCCCCTTTGTAATTATATATTTTAATGGTCGAGGAGGAGTGGTCAGGTGGTTCAATACGGTGTCCCCTCATGAAGGAACCCGGGTTCGATACCCAGCGGCCACCTCTGAAATGGTAACCGTCGCACAGGCCGGCCAACTGTGCACTTTAATCAGTTCTGGGATGGAAGGGGCGCTCGGGGACCCAAGAGTTTACGCTGTCTGGGGGGGTCACAAATGTGGCGCTTCTACGGGGTGGTTCTCTAGTACTCCAAAAAAAATTAATGGCTCAGAAATTTATCTTGTCATGTTGTCAAATTTCTTATTGTTTTAACTGAAGGTTTATATTTGGTCTATCCTATCTCTTATGGTAGTTGTTATTGTGAATGAGACTTTAATGTGGTATTTGGTGGTTGTACAAATGGTTAATATGCAGAATGTCGGATTGATCTAAACTATGTCAAAACTATGTCAAAGCTAGAATTACGAAGATAGGTTATGCATTTGCATATGTCGTCACCCTTTTTCAAGTTTTAATAAGTTATATTGTTCCTATCTACAAATCTTCATTTTGTAAAAATTCACAAGAACATGTCCCTAAGAAATTTCATGGAGTTGTATGCTTTAACTCATTTTAGGTTTAACATATGGAATCCTATGGTCATTAGGATAAAAGGAGTCCGGTAGTTCCACAGTAAACTATGGTTGATTCTTTACTTTTCCCAATTCTATCTTCATTTTGTTCTTCTAATTTTCTTTTCTCACATAACAGGTTATGTTGTTATTGGGTCCAACTATAATTTTATCCATGAATTATGTGAGATAGTACTCATGGGAATGATAGTCTTCCTTCATTCTCTATCGAAGGTAAATGACACTACAACAAACATTCACATTAGTTCTCATCCCCAACCTCAAACTAAAGTGGTCAATGTATTTTCTCTATATAACCTTTTTGTTAGTCATGTGCAACTTTCAAATGTTGTCTGATCATAGATATCTTTTTTGTTGTTTCTTCTGCCAGCTCTAGAACTAGAATTTGTCTTTCTCCAACTTCATACCAACAAATATGAGATTTACACTTTCTCCCATATAGCTCTTGATAAGTGGTCATGCCTAAATTGGAATAATAACTATTTTTAAAGTAAATTTCATAATAATAAGATGATTATCCCAACTTCCACTAAACTATAATACACATGCTCTCAAAATGTCCTCTAGGGTTTGAATTGTCATCTTTGATTGTCCATATGTTTGAGTATGAGATGATGTGTTAAACTTCAGAATTTTTCCCAAGGCATGATGTAGCTAATTCCAAAATCTAGATGTGAATTTGTGGTCTCTATAGATACATGCAATCTAACTATATCATCCATGTACACTCTAGCTAGTTTTAATGCATCACAAGTTGACTTATAGGTAGGAAATGAGAAGATTTAGTTAGTCTATCCACAATCACCCATATTGAGTCAAAACCATGTGATGTTCTAGGTAACCTTACCATAAAGTCCATGGTACTATGTTCCCACTTCTACAATGGAATAAGGAGTGGTTGTAGGGTGCCTGGTGGTTTTTCATTTTCAACCTTGACTTGGTGACAAACACCACACTCGGCTACATACTCAGCTACATCTCTCTTCAATCCTAACTATCAATGTATTTCCTTGAGGTTGTTGTACATCTTGGAACTTCCTGGATGCATTGCATACATAGAAGAGCGATATTCCTCAAGAATCTACTTCCTTAACTCAGTGTTATCTGGCACACACAATATATCACGCTGATGCAACATCTCATCATATGACTATCTGAACTTTGTAATTGTTTCCTCTGTCATGTCATGCATGATTTGCTTCAAATCACTATCATTCTATTGAAGCTATTTGATTGATCATAGAATATAGGTCGAATATGCATATGTGCAATTAGCCCACCGTGTTTTGACACACTCAAATATAAGTTCATCTCTCATTTTGACCAATAAATCTCTTTTTACACATTCCATAGAAAACATTTTTTTAGGTGATGTAGACTTCCTAATTAGGGCATCTACCATAACATTATCCTTCCTAGAGTGGTAATAATTGACAACAACATAATATCTTATAATCTCTAACCGTCTGTGTTGTCTCAATTTGATATCATTTTGTATGAAAATGTACTTTAGACTCTTATAGTCGATGAAGACCTAACATGACTCACCATAGAGATAATATCACCATGTATTGAAGGCAAGAAATACTGCGGAAAGATCAAGATTACTATGACACCCTTTGCCACACAAAGTGAGATTACTTCAAACTTAAACCACGATCAACCATTAACAACATATTACCAAAAATCATAAGAAATTAAAATTGATTTGCAATAAGCAACATGAGCAGAGATTTATTACATAAGAATCAACACTTGCATTTCATAACATATATTCAGAGTGATGCATCATTGTTTTCCAATCATCTTCTTACATAAGATAACAATTCCACATGTATGTACATACCACTAAAGGCACACAAGCCAAAAGCCACACGTCGATCATCATATCATCAAAACACTTCAAGAACACCCCCAAGGACCTGAGTGTACATGGACAACACGTAGGACTCTATTACTAGACACTATCCATATACCATGATCCACCAGGTCTAATTTTTCCTCATATATATATATATATATATCCTCATCTATCTGACCTTTAGCTTGGCATGCACTTCCACCTAAAAGATTTTTAACCAACGGGGTGAGACAAAAGTCCCAGCGAGAGATATAACTCTCCGCCAACTCTAATATCATCACAGATAGATAAATAGATAGACTAACATACTGAGTAGGTTGAACATGATTAGCTAAATGACATGCATCTCATGGATAAAGTAAATAGAGTAGTAATATGCACTTGCCAATGAGTAGTAGAACAACTAAGAAATTGAAAAGGAATATGAAGAACATGTAAAATTGTTATAAACTAAACAGTATAAAAGTAAGATAAGGCTTCAACCAATGTTCTCATGTTGACCCTAAACAATTATGCTACACGGTTGTTTACGAGTTTATTATGCCCTGAGGATTTGAGTTGTACCACCCAAATCCAACTGACCGCTGCTATGTTGAAATCGGTGCCATACAAGGTCTAGTGGAAGAGCCAGAATCCACAACCTCACCCCCTCAGTCAATACGAGTGAACTTGCAGTGACATCATGAGTCAACTGCTTCCAGTGACATATATTCCAGTTGTGCAAACCTAGCCTACCTTGGTATAGGTCATAACGCTAGTAAAACCGAGCTACGACCCGTAGCCACACTCTTCCAGGGTATGGTTTGCAGCCAATCCTGTGAAATCTCATAAACATAATACCACTGAGCTACGGCCTGAAGCCACACTCTTTCTAAGGTATGGCCCATAGTCAGTCTTGTGTCACATAACCTAAGGCATGATCTGAGGCTCACACATGGCCAAAGTCACCCTTGATTGCTTGATATTAGGGTACCAAGTTGTCCCCACATACTCAACAATATGCACTCTGAGTTTCCCACAAGAGTTACTCGTTTCACCATCCAACAAATGTTGACACTGAATGGATCTATGGCATAGGGAAATCTACATGATTAGATTCCACTTGATTAATTAGACCATTTAAAGTGTCTTTTAGCATCAATCAAGTTACAACATACAAACCATACACAAACTCCTCAAAAGAAAGGGGCATAGTATTACAACAACAAATATCATCGTTTAAACTATAAAATTATTTCCATCATCTCATAACACGGAATCACTGCCATCCAAAAGGCTATCACCATCAACATATGATTATGTGATATCAATCCCTCATTCCAGTTCCAGAGGATATCACCTTAACTAGGCACTAAGCCTTTGCCAGGTCCTAAGACCCATCACATCATACTTATGATTCATGGTTATCTCATCATACCTCATTGGAATATAAGCATTACTTATGCCAATCATCGCTTATGCCACATCACATGTACTTGCCATAGCAATCATTAGTTATTACATTCAGAGAGGGAATATGTCAAACCCATGAAACACCTTTAAATAAAGCAAGCAATGCATCATAAGTTCTCTGATTTAGGATTAGGCTTCATGCTTATTCCACATATGGTTCTCAAGCATCATTCTTTCTTAAATCTCTGACATTCACTACCCCCCCATAAGTTGGAGTGTATAAGGCCACGAATTAGATAGTGTAACCAAGCATGTATATTCACATATTCATCCTTTCCTGGTTCCCTTACTGAGATTTATAGCCAATGCTAGATATTATTTAACCACCTTCATAGTATTCATTAATTATAACATCCCATTAACTCACAAGGTTAAAGTTATTTAATTAAGATAAAGAGAGTACAATATCATGTTTTCTTTTCATACACATTAAACAACATGAAAAAAAATTCACATATAGCTGATTAGGGTTTTACCTCATGGTTATATCACTCACCCTATTCACACCAATGCCCACCTTTCTGAAACTGCTTTAGGTTGAACATCATTAGTTAGATATGCATACATTATTGTGTCATCAACACTAGGTATCACCATAGCATACATGTATATATGTATTACAACCCTGCATTATGTAAGCATGATGATCATGTTGGTATGTATGCCCTGAGAGCCAATCATGGGATGATTGGTGGGATACATTAAGATTGATTTGATAAACATCAAAGGCGAGCTTCCAATTCTCTCTGGTTCAGTCATATGAGATAGTGATAGAACAAATTGAATGTCTAGAGAATGACAGTACTCGATGACGTATGCCTTCAGGTTCATGACCTGAACGATGAGATCATACGGATGCTAAGAGTTTGTACATTCTTGTTATGTCCCTAGTCGGATGTCATTGTGGAAGGTAGATAGACAGCAATGACACACAAGACTAGATTGTGGTGTTGACAGAATCTCATTAGTCATGATATAGAGATATCAAACCAAACATATAGGTACTTGTTAGAGAACAAGTGTACCGGACAGACCCACCGTGAGTTTGACACATGGAACCATGAGATGGTAGTCACAGTCAGTACTCACAGTGATGGTGGTGAGTGTGATTCTTAGACCTGAAATCACTGCACTCAACACATGTCGTTGGGCACACTTTGACATCATCAAACGCAATCCTGAAACATGGGTTGTTATAAAGGTGATGATTGGGTGGCTTTGACACATGGGGCTTTTGAGGGGCGAGTGATAGATATGGGATTTGTCCC
Source organism: Alisma plantago-aquatica (assembly GCA_963693085.1). Classification (NCBI taxonomy): domain Eukaryota; kingdom Viridiplantae; phylum Streptophyta; class Magnoliopsida; order Alismatales; family Alismataceae; genus Alisma; species Alisma plantago-aquatica. The sequence goes on from OY856412.1 coordinate 64,240,006, forward strand.
TCCTGAGGGAGTTTGATATCCATGGCCACTTGATGAGTAGGATTGAGAAAGGCGTGCACGCATGTGTGAATCAGTATATGATATTGATGTCATACATATCTCTTCCAGTCTACTCTGAGATCAAGGAAGTGAATGAACATTGACAGGATGACTGTTCCATGCCTCGAGTTCATTCGGGATATCAGTGACAAAGGAATTATACATTCGCTGTAACACCATTCACGGATTGTAGGATGAAAATTGTTCTCCAAATTTCTACTTTCACTTGGGTAGCACTGATGTGTGACTAGGCACCGCTCTTTGCTTGTGAAGTCATAAGTGTTGTGGACTTTCACTGCCAACGTGAAATGGACCTGCAGGGTCACACACATAGGATTTAACCTGGAAGAGGAGTTTTGTCCACAAAGCAATGTTTAGATTGATTACTAAAGGAGTTTAGTAGTTCAATTAAACACTCAAACAGTCGATAGCTCAATATCGTATGGTTCAAGGTGTTGGACCCATTGATTGGAGTATCGGATTGATTGAAATCACAATTGACTGATTTTGCCCAACCTGTGCTCCCAACCGATCGGTTCATGTGATGAACCGGTCGGCTGAGGTTGTTGAACCGGTCGGATGAGGTTGCTGAACCGGTCGGCTGGAGTGTCCAGGCCGATCGACTCATGCCCAGGTTGAAATGACCGGTTCAACGGTTGAACTGATCGGCTCAACTGGTGCAACCGCACAGTTGGGAAAAGTCATGTCGGCAAGAATTTTCCTTTGGTTTCAAATTGCCCAATTCGATTGGGAATAATATTGGTATTCGATACCAATTTGGAAAGAAACAAGGAAAGTCTTTTTGAGCCGGATTAGGACCATGAACCGATCGGTTCAGGGCACCAACCGATCGGTTGAAGTGCCCCAAACGATCGGCTCAGGTCCAACCGATCGGCTCAATGGCCGAACCGATCGGTTCAGTGGTGAACCGATCATTTCAAGTTGCGAACCGGTTGCTTTTTGTGGAAAATTCTCGAACCCTTCTACTCCTGCTTTAGTCCCGCATTGCCCGGGATGGAGAACCCTGTCCCATGACTCTCCTATATATATAGGGGGTATTGGGGGCTTCTCACAGTACAGCTCAGTGCAACCAGTTGCTCTGCAAGTTGTCGTTCTCTCTGGTTTTGGTAACCATGAGAGAGCCCGAGCAAGTGCTTCCCGCAAAAGGGAGGTGCAGCAAGGGAAGGACAACTGCAGTTGCAACAGGAGGCAGGAGAGCGTGTTGGCGACTAGTACATCAACAGGAGGGTGCGACTCCTTCCACTTCCTTGTGGGACAAGGAGAGTGGAGTTCCAGGTGGTCCGTGTGGACTACTATAGAGGCAGGAGGACACTGCCGCTTAGGAGGACAACTGTCATCCGACAGTCCGGTTCAAGTAGGAGTTGTCAGTCCCGGTGTGACCAGGAGCTGCACAGACACCGTCGAAGTCCGGAGTTGAAGACCGCACATTGCGCGAGGTATTGTCGCCGAGCAAGCCTCGGGACAAGGTATGATTCCGCAAACCATCCTTTCCTATTATATAGACGTTGACGTGTTTCCTCGGTATGGGTTTGGGGAGAAATTTTTTGTTTCCGCTGCCTTCTCTGTCTCCCCTAAAACCCAACAGTGGTATCAGAGCCACGTCAACTGCTCTATATTTTAGGAATATCGATATGATCGATTTTGGTTTGTCGCCTTTATTTATTGCATACGATGCGAATAATATCGGCTTTATGCATGTCCAATCCTAAATCCACAAATCCCTAATTACATATATGATATGTATTATTAATGCACTCGATACACGTCGCCCTTAAACGAGTTTTGTGGTGGATATGTGTAGCATGATTATGGCCTATAAACACCTATCTGTGATTGGTTGTGTGTGGTTGCTTGCATCTCAGTCTGCGCACCGATCTTCCCTCTCTTATTCCTGATGTAACTCGAAATAATTCGAGATTCTTTCCTACCTTTGCTCCCCCCGAATGTGACTTGGGGTTTCCCTTTTAAAGCAATGTAATAAATAGAATAGGATTTTATTTCCTGTTATGTCAAAGACCGGCGGACATCAAGACGACTGCTCAGACGATCGGTTCAAGGAGTGAACCGATCGGTTGACCTTCCAGACGGTCGGTTCAAGGAGTGAACCAATCGGTTGATGACCGGTTCGAGGAGCGAGACGAGCGGGTGGCAGACAATACGAGATGCACGATGACTAGGTGAACCGATCGGTTGGAGGAGCCAACCGATCGGCTGGTGGCACCCAGACGACCGGCTGGAGAGTACAGATCATTCATGTGATGAGTTGATCAACTCGGATGGAAAGGCACAGATGTTCATCTTGTACATGTTGCATGTGATGTAGACCTAGATGACCGTGATTCCTCTTGGCTCGAGGAATCACATTAGGATGGCCATAATCATCGCTTTTTATCGTTTGTGCATGTTTTCTGTGGGATATAGCATGTATATGATACATACTATGTATTGTGGTGATTGGATATGTATATGTATATATAAAACCAAATCCCTCATTAAAATATTAAGTTTTAGATGCCTTCTAAATGTGACACACGTGAAAAGCTTGATCGACCAAGTGTGGGCACGCCCTAGCGTGGTGCACCGTCTATCTCATGGAAGCGTGAAGGATGAATGTGTGGGTCTGCCCTAGCAGGGTGCATATTCATCGTGTTTGCTTTGGGTCGGACTTAACAAGGTGATCTAGATGGGATCTAGTACCTTGAGGCACGGAGATGATCATTGCAAAGAGTTGTATATGACATCTTATCAAGAGTTGCATATGATGCAATTGGCAAAAGTTGCCTACCTGAGAGATCTATGTTGTGGGTGACAGCCCTAGCTGGTCCATGGCTTAGAGGATTTTAGGATCTTGCCCACTAGAAGGTTGTACGCTGCAATCTTTCCGAATTGATGGTGAGGGCTATCAATTTGAAGTAAAATAGTGGGAGCGATAATTAATTAAAGGCCTAATTATATCGTCAAATTCTCAAATCAATCAAATAAGTCAAAAATGAGTTTTGGACTAAAATTGCATATTTTCCTTTTGTAGTTCAAATGGCAACAAACAACAACAACTTTTCTTTGCGATCGGTCCTTGACAAGGACAGGCTAAATGGGACAAACTTCCATGACTGGTATCGTACATTGAGAATTGTTCTCACTCAAGAGCGCAAGCTCTCTGTCCTGGATACTCCAATTCTAGAGGAACTCGCTCCTAATGCACCAAAGACAGAAAGGGATGCTTACAAGAAGCATTCTGATGATGCCATTGATGCAAAGTGCTTGATGCTATGGTCAATGAACCATGAGTTGCAGAGGCAACACGAGAACATGGGTGTCATAGAGATGATTCTGCATCTCAGGAACATGTATGAAGATCAGGCACGGCAAGAGAGGTACAATGTTTCTAGGGCGCTGTTCAAGTGCGTCATGACAGAAGGAGATCCAGTTGGTCCTCACACACTCAAGATGATTGGGTATGTGGAGAACCTGCAGAGACTGGGATTTCCACTGAGCCAAGAGTTGGCTACTGACGTGATACTGCAATCGTTGCCAGAATCTTACAGTCAGTTTGTGATGAACTACAACATGAACAACTTTGATAGGCCACTGTCAGAGTTGTTGGGCATGTTGAGGACAGCCGAGTTACAGATGAAGAAGGACAAGCCTAAGTCCGTGATGGTGATCACGAGCAAGAAAGGCAAGTCCAAGCGCAAGGGCAAGGGCAAAGCTAAGAAAGGTTCTGAAGCTAGCCAGGAGTCCAAGCCATCTTCAGCTCTCAATGCCAATGGAGGCGTGACCAAGAAAGGAAATTGTCACCATTGTCAAAAACCAGGACATTGGAAAAGGAATTGTCCTCTCTACCTGGAAGAACAAAAGAAGAAGGAGGTGACTGAAGCCTCTACTTAAAGGTGTCATGTATATAAACTTGTAACACTTTTTGAGATATATGATATCAAGATGTAAAGTGTAAAGCATTCTTACTTGGGGCAAGTGTTGCCTTTAGTGATAGGAATACTTTAGTTTATTTTCAGCCAATAAGGCATGTAATACAGTTATGAACTGCTATTTCATACTTGCCAATAGATAGAAACACTTTATTTTTGCATATTGTATGACAATGATGGCAATTAATAAAGAGATGTTTCAATTTATAAAGATATGATCTTTATGGCAATGCATTATTTATCTTGTGATATTTGATATGCATAAGATAAGACGATACCTAAAAGTTATAGATAACTCAAACAATTTAATTAGCATTAATCATGAGAAATTCATTTCTAGTTTCCATGTGATGGATAAAACTAGACTCTTTTGGTTAGAGAACCAGTAAGGGACATGAATATCTTGGACATGATTAATCAATCTTCACTAATGTAGTGGGAGAGTGATTATCCTATTAGGCATAATACATGTGATGTATTTACATACCTATTGGAATAAATGCTAATCCTTCAAATGGTATTTATAGAAATACCAATATGAATATCTTGAAGTGTTCAAGATTATCATAAATGAAGTACAAATTTGGTAAAGTATTAATTCTTGATGAGATCAATGAATGAAATACTTGGACCAAATGTTTGAGATCCTTATGAGTGATTAGGATAGTGTATCATAGTGAACTCATGATTAAGGCATGGTGATGTCTGAATCAAGAAGGAATCATACTCTAAGGAGTTAGAGAATGATTATCAAATAACTGAATTCTTCTTAATAAAAGAATACCCCACACTAATAAAGAAATTAAGAATCACAAGAGTTGTGAGTTCTTATATCTTTAACAGATACACCTCAATTATCTATGTGATGAGTTGTTCATGTGATGAGTCAACCATCAAGATGAATATGAGGAAACGAATCTTGAGTTATGGTTTGAAACCATTACATCCTAAATGACTTCCATGTGAACCATAAGGTATGACCTTGATGGTAGCACTCATTGGATCATATCCATAAGTGCTGATGAGTTTTAAGTGTTAAGACACATGGATAACATTTTGAGAAGGATGATGCTTGTTGATTGCAACTTAATGGCTAAGACATTTGGCATATGGATACTAAAACCGCATTCCTATGAGGAATAAAACCAGGATGTGTACGTGACACAGCCTATAAGGTTTATGAATCCACTAATGCAAAAGAAGTCTATAAGTTACAATGGACTAATCAATGTGATTGATTGAGTACAAGCAACTCAAAATTGGATCTTTACTTTGATGATATAGTCAAAGGGTTTGACTGATATGTCAAAGATAAAGAAGGGATCTATGATTTAGTGGGAGCGTATTCACATTCCACATATTGATGTGAAATGGAAATGTTCTAGAATGGAAATCCGAATGTGGAAATTATCTTTAAGGAAGATAGAGATGTTTCATATGTGATAGGAATAGAGATCTATAGAGATAGTTCTCGAAAATCTCTTGACTTGGAAAGAGAGAGCATACATTGGCAATCTGTACTGAAGTGTTCAGTATGCACAGATTCAGTGGGAGAAAACTTGTCCATATTACATGGAGTTAGTATCCCAAGGCCAAGTGTCCAATTCTTATGAAGAATGGGAACACTAAGAATAGATATGGATCTATCATGTATGTAATCATCCCATTATCTTGCATGTATGACATGGCAAGAATAAAATGCATTCATCATCTTGTATGTAGGACATGGCAATATGATGTGCTCATCCTGATAACTCGTATGTGGGACATGACGAGTGGATGTCTGTCTGCTTCCAGTAAGGGATACTGGAATACCATGAGAACTTGATGAGTGCTTGTGAAGTACTAGTTCTATGGAGATAAGGAAGAGTTCGATGTAAAGAGTTACATTGATGCGAACTTCTGAAAGGACAGAAAATTATTCGCAAAAATATACATAAGATGTATAAAAGTGAAAGTTTGTTGATGATTGGAAGTGTTCCAATAAAACCATTTAAAAGGGAAATTCCGAGTATTTATGTGTTAGAGAACAGCAATGGATACTATATGGATCTGAAAGTTCATAAGATGAACTTATATTCCACTCATTGATGACAAGTCTAGAATCCTTGATCATGCAATGTGGCTAAAGGTTAGGAAATGGAATGCTAGATCGCATATTACGGCAACTCCATCTCATACGTGTGACGTACAGCGAAGAGATGCGAGACATGCAATTTGTATAGACTTTGGCAAGATGTTGTCATTACTCACTATGTTGGAACTAGAGCACATTAACATGTGGGACATTTTTGAAGATCACTATGAATATGATTCATGGGTGATTGGCTCGCAGTGCAAGTGGGAGTCTGTTGGTATGTATGCCCTGAGAGCCAATCATGGGATGATTGGTGGGATACATTAAGATTGATTTGATAAACATTAAAGGCGAGCTTCCAATTCTCTCTGGTTCAGTCATATGAGATAGTGATAGAACAGATTGAATGTCTAGAGAATGACAGTACTCGATGACGTATGCCTTCAGGTTCATGACCTGAACGATGAAATCATACGGATGCTAAGAGTTTGTACATTCTTGTTATGTCCCTAGTCGGATGTCATTGTGGAAGGTAGATAGACAGCAATGACACACAAGACTAGATTGTGGTGTTGACAGAATCTCATTAGTCATGATATAGAGATATCAAACCAAACACATAGGTACTTGTTAGAGAACAAGTGTACCGGACAGACCCACCGTGAGTTTGACACATGGAACCATGAGATGGTAGTCATAGTCAGTACTCACAGTGATGGTGGTGAGTGTGATTCTTAGACCTGAAATCACTGCACTCAACACATGTCGTTGGGCACACTTTGACATCATCAAACGCAATCCTGAAACATGGGTTGTTATAAAGGTGATGATTGGGTGGCTTTGACACATGGGGCTTTTGAGGGGCGAGTGATAGATATGGGATTTGTCCCTCCTGAGGGAGTTTGATATCCATGGCCACTTGATGAGTAGGATTGAGAAAGGCGTGCACGCATGTGTGAATCAGTATATGATATTGATGTCATACATATCTCTTCCAGTCTACTCTGAGATCAAGGAAGTGAATGAACATTGACAGGATGACTGTTCCATGCCTCGAGTTCATTCGGGATATCAGTGACAAAGGAATTATACATTCGCTGTAACACCATTCACGGATTGTAGGATGAAAGTTGTTCTCCAACTTTCTACTTTCACTTGGGTAGCACTGATGTGTGACTAGGCACCGCTCTTTGCTTGTGAAGTCATAAGTGTTATGGACTTTCACTGCCAACATGAAATGGACCTGTAGGGTCACACACATAGGATTTAACCTGGAAGAGGAGTTTTGTCCACAAAGCAATGTTTAGATTGATTACTAAAGGAGTTTAGTAGTTCAATTAAACACTCAATCAGTCGATAGCTCAATATCGTATGGTTCAAGGTGTTGGACGCATTGATTGGAGTATCGGATTGATTGAAATCGCAATTGACTGATTTTGCCCAACCTGTGCTCCCAACCGATCGGTTCATGTGATGAACCGGTCGGCTGAGGTTGCTGAACCGGTCGGCTGAGGTTGCTGAACCGGTCGGCTGGAGTGTCCAGGCCGATCGGCTCATGCCCAGGTTGAAACGACCGGTTCAACGGTTGAACCGATCGGCTCAACTGGTGCAACCGCACAGTTGGGAAAAGTCATGTCGGCAATAATTTTCCTTTGGTTTCAAATTGCCCAATTCGATTGGGAATAATATTGGTATTCGATACCAATTTGGAAAGAAACAAGGAAAGTCTTTTTGAGCCGGATTAGGACCATGAACCGATCGGTTCAGGGCACCAACCGATCGGTTGAAGTGCCCCAAATGATCGGCTCAGGTCCAACCGATCGGCTCAATGGCCGAACCTATCGGTTCAGTGGTGAACCGATCATTTCAAGTTGCGAACCGGTTGCTTTTTGTGGAAAATTCTCGAACCCTTCTACTCCTGCTTTAGTCCCGCATTGCCCGGGATGGAGAACCCTGTCCCATGACTCTCCTATATATATAGGGGGTATTGGGGGCTTCTCACAGTACAGCTCAGTGCAACCAGTTGCTCTGCAAGTTGTCGTTCTCTCTGGTTTTGGTAACCGTGAGAGAGCCTGAGCAAGTGCTTCCCGCAAAAGGGAGGTGCAGCAAGGGAAGGACAACTGCAGTTGCAACAGGAGGCAGGAGAGCGTGTTGGTGACTAGTACGTCAACAGGAGGGTGTGACTCCTTCCACTTCCTTGTGGGACAAGGAGAGTGGAGTTCCAGGTGGTCCGTGTGGACTACTACAGAGGCGGGAGGACACTGCCGCTTAGGAGGACAACTGTCATCTGAAAGTCCGGTTCGAGTAGGAGTTGTCAGTCCCGGTGTGACCAGGAGCTGCACAGACACCGTCGAAGTCCGGAGTTGAAGACCGCGCATTGCGCGAGGTGTTGTCGCCGAGCAAGCCTCGGGACAAGGTATGATTCCGCAAACCATCCTTTCCTATTATATAGACGTTGACGCGTTTCCTCGGTATGGGTTTGGGGAGAAATTTTTTGTTTCCGCTGCCTTCTCTGTCTCCCCTAAAACCCAAAAGATCATGCATCATTCATAATGTTTCATCATTTTGTGACCCGTACATTATTACTCTTTAAATATCAGTAACCACATGTCATACTAAGGTAAGTCAAACCTTAGATTACATAGCTAGAGGGTTTCACTTCAAACTATCCACAAGGCACTTATTAGATCATTAGACTTGTTTATATGATTTCTATGCAAATGGTGTCACCTTTTATTCCAATAAGGCTTATCATCGCCATCATATATATATATATATATATATATATATATATATATATATATATATATATATATATATATATATATATATATATGTATATATATATATATATTCACATAGTTGTATCATTAACCTCACTTCACAAGTTAAGATTATATGAAAAGGAAACATAGTAGACACTTGTCATGGATTATAGTCTTTTGTTAAGATGAGCACATGGATCACACTATTCCATGATTAAGGTTATCATATGGATACTCAACCGTCGAACCCTATGTCCATTACTTCCCACATTGTTGGAGACTTTAGGGCTAAACTCTATAGTTAAGGATGGACCACTCATAGTAACATCATCCTATGTGCACTAGGTTTAGGAGAAGCAATTAGGATTGATCATACATTATCCAAAACAACACTCTTATATATTATGTATTGTTCATATGTGTACATCATTGGTTATCCGAGCATACCCTACAACCCTCATCATGTGATATTAGTTTCACCTCATCCACATGTGTCATCTTGACCACATCATGGTGTGTCGGGCAACCTCATTCAAGGGTATTAGTTTAGACTACCTCATGGTGTGTCGGTTTAGGCCATCTTATCCCAGCATGTTGTTTTAGCTACACATGAGGTATATCAGTTTAGCACCAAGGGTGTTGGGTTGATACTTGCCATAGGGTGCTGACTTGTCACAACCATAACATGTCGACTACCTCTATGAAAGGAACAAGTGGCTAACCTCCCCAAGGTGTGTCGGGTAGCTACACTTGAAAGTGTGATGGGTAACCCTACTCGAAAGGGGTGTCGGGTTAACCTTACTTGTAAGGGTGATGGGAAACCCTAAGTATTTCGGGCAACTCTAGGTGTGACAGGTTGTTAGGGTTAGGGTTTTCCATGTTGGCCACTCACTCAACCAAGGTCATCATGGTTTGACACTCAAAGCATACCAGCCCACAAGGTATCCTCATAGTCATGACGATCTAACATCCTCAAAGCATATCATTTTGGCCAACATATTCAGGTTAGGCATCTCTAGGGCATGATGGCTTAGAACCCATCAAAGCATATCGGTTAGCATCCCCAAGTCATGACGTCTTGTTACATGATGTATCGGTTTGGACACCACAAGTCATGACGACCACCCACAACATAGTGTATGTGTCAACTTTGTCATCTTCAACCTTAGGAAGATCGGCCACTAGTCCATCTATTGTCATGGCAAGAAGGTGTAAGACATGGAAAGCAACTAAACTAAATTCCTTCATCAAAATAGTTCTCACGATCATCATAAACTACTAACATATATGATATACATGATCTAAAGATGAGGAATAACATAAACACATGAAAGAGTGAAAATAACAAAGAAGGCTAATAGTTATATAACCCGCCTCAAGAAGGTCTTCTTCAAGGGTTCAAGCTCCATGATCAAAACTCCAAAGCACACGTTCTCAAGGTGGATGATAGTCCATCAAGAGTCCCAACTCGACCTCAATACCACCTCAAGAAAGAAGAAGGTATCAAGGTTATGATAGCTCAAGAAGAAAGGAAAGAAGGAGAGTACCACGTCCTAATCATCCTTCATCTAAGTATGATACATGGTTGAGAGAGGAAGAAGATGATGAAGAAGAGAGCTCAAAGAAATGGCCATCAAAGAAACATAACTCACCAAGTTGGAAGTTGAACAAGGAATCACCATGAGCAAGGAACTCAACCTCTCAAGCTCCATGGAGACTTCCTCTAGCTCCTTAAGCTCCCAAGATCGTCCACAAAGAGGAGAGGAATAAGAATGGCTGAAAGGGTTTATTTGTGTGAAGAAGGAGGGATTTGTATACTTGAGGGAAGAAAGAGAGATCAAAAGAGAGGTGTCATCACCTTAGGAGGTTAGGTGACACTTGTCCACGAAAAGGGCCAAATGCAACAACATGCAAGATATGGTGATAAGGTATAGGCTAGATCTCACCCTCTTGGTCTCCTACCAAGGTCATGGCTGATATGCCAAAACCCTACACACTTCACAAACTAATAGGCATAACCCCACACACTCACAAACCGATAGGTCTCAACCCTACACACTCACAAACTTATATGGCATAAACCTACACACCCAAAAACTAATAGGCCACAACCCTACATACTCACAAACAGATATACCTCAACCATACACACTCACAAACTGATAGGTAGCATCTCCAAGGCCCTCTAACCTGAGATAACACATCTAAGAGCAAAACACATCTCTCTCATGTGTTCTAAACATCACCAAGGATGCTACCACACAACCAAGATCCAAGAAATGCACACATCTCTCTCTCATATAGATGATGTGAAAAAAGAGAAGTAACACTCTAGAGATAGTAAATTGCACGTTAACCCTTCACTTCAGGTAAATTGCAATTTACACCAAAACTAGCACATAAAAACATAAGCATCATCCACAAAGGTTCAACTTGAAACGTATGCTTTCCACAAGGCGCCCCTTAGCATCATTCTCTCTCTTATGATGCTAAAGAACTAAGTGAACACTCATCATGTGACATATTTCAAGGTAACCCCTCATCTTGGGTAAACTGCACTTTGGTCCAAAATAAGCAATCATTGCTCAAACAACATTCAAACATGACCAAACTTGAAACATAAGTGTGTCACATGATTAAAAAACACCTCAAAGGATTAGATTAAAGTTTTAAGCAACTTACTTAGGAAAAACAAATAGGGTTAGCCCAAAACCAGATCAAGGTCCTTACAATTACGAGTTATAATTCTCGTCATTCTGCTTGAGTTGTCTAGAAACATAAGCCACCACCCTTCCGTCCTGCACCAGGACACATCTAGACCTCTCATGGATGAAACATAGAACACCACATATCCCTTACATGATTATGGTAAAATCAAAATTAGAGTTGTATTTTATTTCTTCACTAATATTTGAAAGCTTTCCTCACATATTTTAGACCAAACAAAATGAATATACTTTCTTGTTAATCATGTAAGAGGTGCTTCTAAGAAATTGAAGTTCCTTATAAATCTCCTATAATATCTAGTTGGGCCTAGAAAACTTATCTCAGTAGGGTTTGTGGGTTGATTCCAATAAATATTAGATTCCACTTTCTTAGGGTCTACGATGACGCCTCCGGATATGACATGTCTAAGAAAGGAAATTTTAGACAATCATAACTCAAAATTTCTTGAACTTTGCATACAAACAATGTTCTCTCAACAACTGCAAATATATCCTTAGATGTTTCTCATGTTGTTCTGCATCTCATGAATATATAAGGATGTTTTTTTATAAACACTAGTATGAAATCATCTAGATACAGTCTAAAAACCCTATTCATCATATCCATAAAAGTTGTAGGGAAATTTGTCAGCCCAAAATACATAATTACAAACACATAATTTCCATATCTTGTCCTTAAGGTTGACTTAGGTACATATGATACCTTTATATTCAACTGATGATAACCTGAACTGAGATCTATCTTTGAAAGGATTGTCACTCCACATAACTGATCAAATAGATCATCAGTCCCAAACAAAGGATATATGTTCTTAATGGTTATCTTATTCAGATGCCTATAGTCTATGCATAACCACATAGTTCCATCCATATTTTTCACAAACAACATTGAAGCTCCCCAAGGTGATGTACTCAGTTGAATGAAACCCTTGTCTAACCATTCTTGTAACTGAGTTTTTAATTTATTTAACTCTACATGTGCCATTCTATATGTTGGTAATGCTATTGGGTGACTACTAGGTAGGATTTATGTCTCAACATCAACATCTCTCTCTAGATGTAGACTTGGTAACTCATTAGGAAATACATCTGGGTACTCACATACTACTGGAACATCCTTTATATTAACTGTTGTTTTCTTTTCTTTTGCATCTACAACGTGCTAAAGAGGCCTAACACCCTTTTCTCATCATCTTATCAGATATAGCAGTTGATACTATGCATGTGGGTAAGACTTTCCTATCTCCAATGGATATTCAAGAAAATCCACCTTGCTAAAAGATAACCTCCATCTTCCAATAATCTAATAGGACATAATATGTCTTAAGGCAATACATTGCCAAAATTCTTTAAGAATAATTAAAATCTAAGGGTATGAGATTAACCACTATGGTATACCTACTAAAACTCAAAAGGCATTTGGGACATACTTCTATAAAAACTATTGGTTCACCTAATAGTACTCCTTAACAACAATTCATAAGACATATTTTGAGTCAAAAGATTCAATCACTTACTAAATATCTCTGTATAAAGAATGTGTTGCACAATGATCCATTAAAACTATAAATGAAATTATGTTAAAGAGAATCATCTCACTAGTAACAAATTTGTATGAGATTACTCTTTCAGATGTGTCATAGAAAAGAGATGTCAAGTATCTCTCCCTCTGCCATGACATTTGTTGGGTTTTAGGTGAGGGAGAAGGCAGCAGAAACAAAATTTTCTCTCACCACAAAACCATAACCACGGATTGCATTAACGACTATGAAATAGGAAGGATTGTTTTAGCGAGTCATACATGGTCCTGAGGCTTGCTCAGTGACAATGCCTTGCAACAAGTGTGATCTTCATCCACCTGTCTTCGACGGCGTCTGTGCAACTCCTAGTCTCCATCCAAACTGCGGTTGACCATCGTCCTCCTGAGTGAAAAAAATCTCCCGCCTCTATAGATAGTCCACACGGACCACCAGGAACTCTAGTCGTCCTATCCCACATGACACTAGAAGGATTCATCCCCTTTTGTTGGTGTACTAGTCACCAGCACACTCTCCCACAATCAGTTGCTTTTCTACAATTATCTTTCCCTCGTTGTTCCTCCCTGGATGGGTAAAACTTGCTTGGGCTCTCTCAGTTACCACAACCAGAGAGGACAACAACTTTGCAGAGCAACTGATGTGCTGAGTTGTACTTTGAGGAGCCCCCAATACCCCTCTACATATAGGAGGGGTCAGTGTTCTCATCCCCGGGAAATGTGGGACTAAATTGGAGTAGAAGGGTCCAAAATTTCCATGAATAATTTGCACTGCGGCAGGAGAACCGGTCGTTTCACAAATGAACCGATCGATTGGGAGTGTGAGTCATTCGGTTCACCAGTTGAACCGGTCGTTTCACATTCCTGACTTGCCTCCAATTGGCTTTCCTCTTTCGTTTCCTACTAATCCAAAGATTAATTGTTGTCCCAATCGAATTGTACAAGTGAAACAAAAAACTTTCTCACAAATCAGGACAACCCAACCTTGCTCGTTTGGTCTAGTTAAACAGACCGGTTCACCAAGTGAACCGGCCATCTCAGTGACCATGAGCCGATCGGTTCACCCAATGAACCGATCGGTTGGTGGTCCAGATTGTGCAGAACACAGTCAATGCAGTTCTCAATCAATCTAACACACAAATCAGTTAGTTCAACACTTGAACTTGATGATTCTGAGTCAAGTCAATTGATTTAATGTTTGATTGAGTACCTAAACACCTTTAGTCATAAATCCAAACATCATTCATGGATAAGCTCCTCTTATAGGTAAATCATTTGTGTGTGACCCTATAGGTCCCATTTCACGTTGGCAGTGAATGTCCATAACTAGCTTATGACATCATAAGAAAAGAGTGGTGCCTAGTCGCACATCAGTGCTACCCAAGTGAAAAGGAAAGTTGGAGAACAACTTTCAATCCTACATTCTGTGATTGGTGTTCCAGTGAATGTATAATTCCTTTGTCTCTGATATCCTGAATGAACTCAAGGCATGGAGCTGTCATCCTTTCAACGTTCATGCATGTTCCTTGACCCAAAGAAGACTGTCTGAGATATGTGTGCCATCAATATCACATATTGACTCACACGTGCATGTGCATGCCTTTCTCAGTTTTGCTTATCAACTTGCCATGGACATCATACTCCCTTAGGAGGGACAAATCCCATATCTATCACTCACAGTCAAAACCCCATCTATTAAAGTCACCCAATCATCATCTTTACAAAAATCCATATTTTAGGACCACGTTTGATGATGTCAAAGTGTACCCAATGACATGTGATGAGTGTAGTGATTTCAAGTCTAAGAATCAAAATCACCACCATCACTGTGAGAGCTGATTTTGACTACCATGTCATGGTTCCATGTGTCACTCTCACAGTAGGTCTATTCGATACACTGTTCTCTAACATGTATCTATGTGCTTGGTTTGATATCACATATTGGTGCGCTCCCGCTAGAGGCTTGCAACACTGGCCAACTAGGGTGGCCGGGTGCAATCCACGAGGTCGGAAGGCACGGGAGATGGGATCTTCGCTTTCGAAATTTATATGGTCCCAAATCGAGTCGATCACTAAAACTAAAACAGTTCGCCCACAAGCGTACGGGGTACTGTCATAGTATAGGTGAAAGGCAAGATGCGGGGTCGAACCACAGAGATAGAGGGGGCACTAGAGTTAGAAGGTGTGAGCTATGTTCCTTTTGCGGAGCTAGGATTTTAGGGTTTTAAGGTTGTTTGATGGTTTGGTTATACTAAAGAACAAGTATGAAGGACACAATTGAAACTAAGTTATCAAAAACTGAACTAGCAATCTAGGTGACAAACTAGCTAAACTAAGGCAAGGGCAAGATGGACTAGATAAAGCAAGCAATTAGCAACTAAGGAACGGAATTAACTACTAACTAGATCCCAAACCTAGATTAACACTAGCTAGCAAAACTAGGCAATTAACTAAGTTAACTAAAGCAATTGAACTACACTAGCATTAACAAGCAAACAGAGCAATTAAGGTTTTAAGCAAGAGTGGTTAAGGTGGGTGGGCCGTTTGGGAAATGTCACTTTGATTTTAGTTGGGGGAGTTCATTAAACATGCATGGTGCTCAATTCATATCTAGATTACCAAACCAAACAACAAGGACAATGCCATTAGAATATACCCTATACTACTAGTAGAAGACTAGGGTTAGGTGTAATTCTAATGGGATTAGCCAAATCTAGGTTTATAGGGTAAGTGATAGTGAGTAATTGAGGGTTGAGGGTAGAGATGGGAGTAGAGATGAGGATATTTAACCTCATGCCACTAGCCACTCTATCCTTTACAAGACCCTAGACAATTACATCAATCTCACTTACACTAGCTACTTAGATCTCACACTCATTTGTAGGAGGAAGGATATATATGTAGGAACAAAGGGGGGCTAGCTAGGGATCCACTAATTGGACCTAGGAGCCATTCCTAAGATTGCCACATACACCCCAATTCCTCCTAGAAACCAAGTGTCATCAAAGACCTCAAAACAAGCAATTCATACAAGAAGCACAAACCACATGCAATAAGATAGGAATAGAGATAGAAGCAATAATTAATCATCATAGATATGAATTAAGTTCATTACAAGAAATTATCCCCCAACATGGTATCAAAGTTACATTTAAATCCCAAACAGCCCACCACAAAGGGCTTAGCTAGACATGATCAAGAAAATTAGAAAAGAAAGGGATAGAAGAAGTAGGGACTCCATGAATCTTGATGTAGAAGCCTCCTTATTCACCTCTAAGGTTGTTGTAGACGTCCTCCCTCCTCCAAGGGTGCAGGGGTGCATGAAATGGTAGGGGGTTATGGATAAAAACCTAGGGAACTAGGTTTCCATGGTGGAATGGGGGTGAAAATGGTGGATGATGAGCCCAAAATGCAAGGAGATTGCACAAAGAGCTCAAGGATGGAGGGTGGAGTAGTGTAGCAGCTGTGGGGGAGTGTAACCTAGTGCTATGGCTGCCACCCATGTATATATAGTGGTGGTGGAAGCACTAGGGTAAGTAGGGGCAGTTTAGGAAAAGTAGTGAAAAAGTTGTGTAGGGTCGGTGATCACCACGGTCGTCTTGATCATCTTTGACCACGGTCGTGGAGACTTGGCCACGGTCGTGGTGACTTGGAGGAAATCCATGTTGGAAGCTCACTTCTTGATCAATAAACGCACGACTGTGGGAGGAGCCCACATCCGTTTTCTCTTCTCCAGGCCACGACCGTGCTGATGGCCACGGTCGTGGTGTCTTCACTGGCCACGGTCGTGGCTG
This sequence comes from Alisma plantago-aquatica, assembly GCA_963693085.1. Lineage (NCBI taxonomy): Eukaryota > Viridiplantae > Streptophyta > Magnoliopsida > Alismatales > Alismataceae > Alisma > Alisma plantago-aquatica. The sequence continues at coordinate 64,256,888 of OY856412.1, forward strand.
GGAGGCCACAGTCATGGGCGATCTATACAAATCCCTATTGAAACTATTGGATCTTTGCAATAAACGCATGATTGTGGCATTGTGGCCACGGCCGTGGTGATGCTTGCATGACTTGATTTCACTTTTGACTTTGTCATTTTCGGATTTCTTTGCTTGGGGATGATTCTTGGCCACTGGAGGTAGGTTGAGGGAGACTTTGGGGCCTTCTTTGGGTCCCTCCTTGAGTGGGGGAACCCTAGAACTCCCTATCTCTCTCTCTTCCATCTAAGCATGGTCCAAGTACCTGAAAAACAGTGCAAAGAACATCCATAAGCATATTTGCAATGATAATCATATTGGGGGAAAAGACTTGTAATCTAACATGTTTAGATGCAACTTAAGTAAAAAATGACACAGGATGGAGCCCTAAAATAGGGCTACATCACCACCCCAAACTTAAAACATATTTGTCCTCAAGTATGCTCTAACTCAATCTCTCTACAAATTTTCCACAAACAAGAAATGACAAATGCAATGTAAAAGATGATTATTGCTGAATGGTATCAAAGATGACTGAGTGCATGCATTTCACCTCTCTCCTCTTCTACTTTCACAATCCAATCATGAAAAGAGCACAAAGCACATGAACTTCAAATATAGCGCAGAGAATATACAAATTATCCATATCTCTTTCATTAAGTTCTGGGTAAACCATTTCATGATAGTGTTAATCGAGGATGACTAGGAGTTTTGTTTCACATTCATGCATTCAGTCTTATATTTCAAATCATACCAGATGACCCACGTGGCTGTGGAAAAAGGCAAAATGAGCTAAGTTTGATGCTTCTTAGCTCAATGGGTATGAAAGTGGAAGAAAGGGTTGCGGTAAGATTTTTGGAGTGTTTTTACACACTCATCTTTTCTTTATTTGAATGCTCTTAAATAGGAGCATCATTTTATTTTGTTTTTGCTTTTCTTTTTCTTTTCTTTTCTTTCTTGCCCTTGGTGTAGATAGGGCAAATGGTGGATAGAGTGAAGCGGAGAGATAAATATATGGCCACCCCAAACTTTTGGAGGTGGCCAAGGCTAATTATGTGCACTAGGGCATCTTTTTACGAGGCGGAGGGGTATGAAGATGGTGGAACAAGAATCGGGTCAAAGAGGGGTCATTAGTATGATTTTCCACATAAGACATCCTGCATGAAAGTTAATCCAATACTTCATCCTAGATATCACACCACATGAATGAACAAGATGAAATTTGATATATTAAACAAGTGATTCCACAAACACTAAGCGTTCAAAGCTTGCTCAAGTTCACAATTCAACCAAATCAATCACAATCACAAGAGGTTATGCACATGTAAAAAGTCAAACCTTGATACCACTTAGCAATAAAGCATAACATTTCACTTGCATTAGTCAAAGGTCGTCATTTTTACTCAAAACAGGAGAGATTGGGTCAAAACATACTTTTTAGACAAGAAATCTCAAATTTGGGCAAAATTGGCCAAAATGGTGCCAATTTGCACTAAATCACATCTAAACTTACTTTAGGGGAATTTAAAGCATAAAGCAGCAAATCCTACTTAAAATGCATATGAAATTATCAAAAACTACATGAGAATGCAATGCATGATATGGAATAGGAAAAAGAGCAAAAATTTTGAAAAATTACACAAAAATGCAGAAATCAACTACATGACATGCAAAGATGCAATGAAAAGAACAATAACAATCAAATAGAACTGTATGGCAAGGTGAAACAAAATGACAGAATGAGAGAGAGATAGGGTGGTGTGTACCGCCCTACCCACCCCAAACTTTAGAATCATGCAGTCCTCAGCATGAAACTATAGCTTAGGGTAGATAGGGGAAGTGTCAAGGTCAGGGTTTGGTAGCATGGCCGTGGCGGGTGCCACGGTCACATTGTCGATGAAGAACATCCTACTCTGCCCTCACCACGGTCGTGGTCATTTTGCTTCAACACGGTTGTGGCTTCGTACCACGGTCGTGGCGATTCTTGCAAACAACCTGTAGCTTCGGCCAATTAGATGCAATAATTCCCACGGCCGTGGCCATGTGCCACATTCGTGTTTGGCCACATGAGCCACACTCGTGGTCGAGCTCCACGGTCGTGGTGTTGTTGTTCCTTCATCTTTCAAACTTCAAAATTTGAACTTTCGATTTCATTTGTTCTTTTGACACGAAACTTCTTGAATGACCTTGACTTAACTTCTAAAACCTCTCTCTCTCTACTGTCTAACACATGCACATCATCAAAACTCAAGAGAAAACTATAAAGCACAAGTGTGCGTGTGTGTTTTTGTGGAAAACAAAGCAAAAGTACCAAAAGGGAGGGTTCGAGAATCTCAAACCACGTGGGTTGCCTCCCACTAGCGCTAAATTTTTAGCCTTCAGCCGGGCTTGTTGCTCTCTTTCATCAATCAACCATTGTCCAAAAGCAAAATGTTTTCTTCCTCATCGTACACAATCCTCTCAAATGCCTTCATTATCTCCCAAGGGTTATGTGAGTTTCTCAAGTTTCTTTCTTCATTTGTCTCTCCTCCGGGGTCATCATCATAGGTCCCAAAGTAAGAATCCTCATCAACAAAACATTTTAGTTCATTTAAGATGGACTCCTTAGGCATCTTCCCTCTCATCTTATTCTTGAAGGTGAAAACACCCTTATGGAACCTTACATAAGTTGGAGTTTTCTTGATGATGGCAAGCAATGAGGTGTTTGGCTTAGTCAATCTTAAGACCTTCGAACTTTACATGCCACAGTTTTGCCTTCCCTTGAGGAATGGGTCTTCATAGGCATAAAAGAGAGGGGTTTCCATCCTGTTGGACACTTGCAATCCTAAAAATCTCACATTGGGATGTCTTGGATCAGCAATGAGAGAAGTTGGTGGTGTCATATCAAAGGAAGATGGGACACAAGATATTATCCTCTCAAAATCTGCCAGGACTGCAGCATTTTTAGTGCCCTTGTGTCACACCCCGATCTCACACTAACCACTAATCACGAGATTAGGGCGTGACGGAGGGATTATCACATAAACAAATCACTGAGAACTTTTTCTTTCTAAAACCTCGTAATGATATCCGGATTATTGTTGTAAACTAAAACATAATAAACTATTGCAGAAGCATTTCAATTAAACTGGCTAGAGAACATAAACAGAGTTTACAACAGGTAACATTGTTGAACAGAAAGTAAAACATAACAGTTAATTTACATCTTTTACTCATTCGCCATACATACTCTCTCTCACCCACACCATGTCCCACGGACCGAGGGGAAAGGATTAAGAGACCACTATCTAACTAACTACATATACCTTCTACTGACTAAGCGTTAGGATGAAAGGATCCTTCGGATTCCTACTGTTGATGATGACCTGAAAAATGTTTGAGTAGAGGTATGAGCCTACTCGCTCAGTGAATAGCATTTCATTTAGCTATCACTAAACAACTCATCAGGTTTATAAAATTTAAATAAACATAAATACAGTACAAACAGGCCAGTTCTAATGACATAGCAGATTACAGAATATAATCGCATTTCTATGCAAAAATAGATAATTTAAACCAATAAACAGATATAATGATTTGGCACAAAAGTTCGGATATATTAATTTACTGTGATCCTATATGATTTCATATTTATATTATTATGCCCTAATCATATGCAGTGTACCCTGCATATAAAGATCCGTAGCAAACTACGATCCCACCGTACAAGACTTAGCGACACACCTGAGAAATGCTAAGTCTGACGTCAGCCCTGCTCTGCCACAGGACCCACAGGCTCATCGGCCTTCAGGCTCATCGGCCTCGGGGCTCATCGGCCTCACAGCACTACATCGAGTGCTCTGAACTCCTCCTCTAACCTGAGTACACAGGCTCAGGAGGTCTGGGTTACCACCTTGACATCGCACGCGTTGTTCTTGAATAACCCCTATTTACTCCAGTGCCACCGTGACATCACACGCGTTGTTGTTGAACACTGCCTTTCCATCCTCGTGCCACCGTGACATCGCACGTGTTGATGTTGAACATGAGTTTCACCCCTAAGAAGCAGACCTGTCAAAGGGGTTCTACGGTGTTAGGGAACCTAAGTCTATTAACTGATTAACATATAAACATTTAAACAGGAAAATCACATTTACTGATTTCATATCAGATCACAATACACTATCATTCTAAACTGACAAAGCAATATATTTTAAATCATTGTAATTTCTGAGAAATTCTCATACCATGCATTCAGACAAATTAGAAATGCATAAATAACCCAACTTATTTCAATTTGGCACATACATAGCGAATTTACGCAATTGAACATCTTATTTCACAAATTAAAGAAATTTACTTTACATATGAGAATCATACTCAACAATTATCAATTCTCTAAAATTCTCGAAAAACGTGCACATTAACCCAAATCCTGGTTTGTGCATCACTTAACTCAATTAAGAGTTAATTACATATCACAACACAATTTAATAACACTACTTGAGAATTTCTGGTAATATTTCAGAGAAATGTGCCATTTCATGTAAATATCAATTTACACATATTAACGTCAAAAAATATATGCAATTAGGGTTTTCTTGCATGTTTTTATTTATTCATATCAACTTTGAAATCGTACATATGATAATTTATCAAAAATCTTCATTATCTGGGTTCATACCCAAATCATACCATTTTCAGACATGAATTTCTAATTTCAACATTCAAATGAGCAATTTAGGTTCCAATGAACCATATAAATCTACTGATTCAATCCATACTGTTCAAATGCTAAATTTAATCATATAGCAGTGTCTAGAAACATTTTATGAACTAAAAAGGTCGGGCGACGCCAAACGCTGCCCGACGCCGCATAACGCCTATTATCAGCATAATTCGCGTACAAAATAGAAAATATTCGAACGCCTGAGTTTATTAATGATAAATAAATGAAACCCTACTCACAGTGACTTGGACTGTCCGGATTCGTCCGGAGATGCGTCCAAGGCCTGATTCCGGGCGAAATTGGGTTGTCTTCTTCCTTTGATTTATCTCTTTACTGTTCCTATTCCGTGAACAGGAGCTTCACGTGTACAGGTTAACGGAAGAACTTGATTGGTAGCAGAATCGTGGATAGGAGCTATGGAATCTTGCCTAGATCTCAATTTCGGAGCTGTGGGAGGCTTTTCCTTGCTCAGGCGCACCCGAGGTGGCCTCCTCCTGGCCGTGCACAGCAGCCGTAGCCTGCTGCTGCTTGCCGCTGGTCACTGATAGGCGGCTGGCTAGCTGGGTGGGTGGAGTACTAGAGGAAATAAAGAGAGAGGAGGAAGAAAAGAAGAAAAAGAAGAAGGAAGAACGACTGCTGGAAAAACGAACCTAGGATCGCCCCTGCGATCCCTCCCCTGCACGGAAGTAGGACTTGCGCCGCTTGAGTCTGTTGCCCGAAGAACGGATAAGCAAGAGAGGAAGAAAAGAAAAGTTTATAAAGCAAAAACTTTGGGAAATTTACAATTTTGACCCTAGAATTTAAAAAGATCATAACTACTGACTCAAAGGTCTGAATAACATGATTTCTTTTGCAACTTTTCAAGAATGAGGCCCTCTACAAACCCAAGGCATGAAAACAAGCTAATTATACTATTTTACTGGTTCAAATCTCTAATTGCATCCAATTATTACTTTACTCAAATTAATCATCTTAATTATACACTAATTGATCTTATGTGCTTAATTCAACTAAATCAAGTTAATGATCACTAACCACATCATAAGCACATATGTTAACTCAAATAACTTTAATTAGGCTCAAATCATAATGCTTACCAATAAACTTTGGAACGGGTCATAACAATCTCCCTCCCTTGTAAGAATTTCGTCCCGAAATTCCTAAAAGAGAAAAGGAAACTTGTTACGCATATCTGACCCAAAAACTCCCACGTGGCTTCTTCTAGAATTTTCACTAATGGTATCTCATGATTCTTGAGTTTCTTGATCCTTCGATCAACTATTTGTACTGGTCCTTCAACATAGGACACATCAGGTCTAAGTTGTACAGGTTCTGGGTACATTATCTTTTCTGTACTAGGATAGCATTTCTTCAACATAGATACATGAAACACATCATGTAGATTTGACAACTCAGATGGCAATTCTAACCTATAGGCTATAGGTCCAATCCTATCAATAATAGGATACAGGCCCATAAACCTAGGAGTCAGTTTGCCTCTCTTACCAAATCTCAGCACTCCTTTCCATGGTGAAACTTTCAAGTATACTTCATCACCAACCTCAAACTCAAGAGGTCTACGTCTTTTCTCAGCATAACTCTTCTGTCTGTCCTGTGCAACTTTCAACTGTTCTTTGATCACAGTAATCTTTTCAGTGGTCAAATCCACTATCTATGGTCCAAGAATCTACTTTTTACCTACCTCATACCAACATAGAGGTGATTAACACTTTCTGCCATATAGAACTTCATACGGGGTTATACCAAGAATGGAATGGTGACTATTATTGTATGCAAACTCTATAAGGCTCAAGTGTTCTTCCCAACTTCCACTGAATTACAAGACACATGCTCTCAACATGTCCTCCAGAGTCTGAATGGTCCTTTCTGACTGACCATCTATCTGTGGGTGAAAAGCAGTATTGAATCTTAACTTTGTACCCAAAGCACAATGCAACTGATTCCAAAACCTGGATGTAAACTTAGGATCTCTATCTGATATAATAGAAACTGTGATACCATCCAATCTGACTATCTCATCCACATATCTCTTAGTCAACTCTGGGACATCAAATGTTGACTTAATATGAAGAAAGTGAGCAGACTTAGTCAGTCTATCCACAATCACCATATCGAGTCACAACCTTTAGGTGTCCTGAGCAACTCTATCACAAAATCCATTGTGGTATATTCCCACTTCCACTTTGGTATAGGAAGAGATTTCAAGGTACCTACAGGTTTCTGATGCTCAGCCTTAACCTGCTGGCACACCCTGCACCTAGCCATGTACTTAGTTACATTCTTTGTCATATCAGACTACCAGTACAACTCCTTGAGATTCATGTACAACTTAGTGTTACGTGGATGCATAGCGTACATCGATGCATGTGCTTCCTCAAGAATCTTTTCTTTCAAATCACTATCTCGAGGTACACAACATATCATGCTAATACAACACACCATCATCTAAAAACCTAAATTTTGGTCTTTTCCCCCTGTCATGTCATGTACGATCTGCTGCAACCCACTGTCACCCTACTGTAGTTCCTTGATCTGATCATAAAAAGTAGGCTTGACTTGCATCTATGCAATCAAACCACTATGTTATGTCACCCTTAAGTCTAAGTTCAACTTTCACATTTCTACTAGCATGTCTCTCTCGAAACATGCCATAGAGAATGCATCAGTTGTTGAACTTAACTTCCTGCTGAGGGCATCAGCTACTACATTCACCTTTCCAGGATGATAATCTATCATTATATCATAATCCTTAATCAATCCTAATCATCTCCGCTGTCTAAGATTCAGATCCTTCTGGGTAAAGATATATATCAAGCTCTTATGATCTATAAACACCTGGCACACCTCACCATAAAGACAGTAACGCCATGTCTTATGAGCATGAACTACAACAACTAATTCCAGATCATGTATCACGTAGTACTCCTCATTCTATGCTACTACTTATTATTACTACTGTAAGAATTTATTTCAAAATTATATCTTACTCTTTTCTCCGAGTCATTTTCATATTGTGTATCTACCTTCCAGATTAGCTAACTTTAAACCCTGGATTTTATTAGTGCTAGGTTACCTTTCATAGTGTAAATCTCATGATTTTGTTTTATAAATATGTTAGTATTCAAGGTCAAATCACTAATGATATTCCTTGAACTACTACAATTCTAAACATTCTAGGGTTTGGTCCTTATCAGTAACATAGCATTATTGTGGTGTGACTTTGCTTCCTTAGTTTGAAATCAAACTTTAGATCTCATAAGTTCATCCATCTACTTGTAATGAATACAACTGATATGAATAATCATCAATGAACTATAGATATATAACAGAAATGTAACATCAACCAAGTTCTCTAGCATAACTTATTAACACAAATGCTACAAATAAACATGATACTTGTTACCCAAGCATCACACATGGCTCACAGGGCCATTCATATCTTGTCAACTCTCACTAGGCAACAACTTATTCACATGGTTCATAAAATTTGTACACATTATTACTTCTATTAAGCAACAACAACATCAACACACAAAAAGCAAATCAATCATTTATTATATAAATGTCACAGCCCAACTTGGCTATATTCATCATCTCATCATACCTGCTTGGTTATTAGGCATGATAATAGTCATACAAGATATTCATCACATCATGTGATACAATAGTAATACCATCATTCCTTGACCAGGAATTAGGGTTCACTATCAAATAGGGCTTATTATTCCCTTTTCCCCAAATTAGGGTTAGGGTTCCCCATTTCTCATTAATTCAGACCCTCTTGAGTTAACCAACTTTATCTTGTATTAAGGTATTTCCCCTCTTAATGCATTCCATCACAGAATACACACCCTTAGGATATAATGTATAGGCCACACATTAGAATTGTCCAGCTATCTCACAAGATATGGACTTATTTTAGTTTAAAGCATAACTTATAAAGTTGCCTATAAACAATCGCAATGATACACCCTCAGCTAGGGTTTCACAATGATACACCCTCCACTAGGGTTTACTAATCATGTATTGGATCCATGCATTGGTTATGCATTATTGATTAGTACCATTAAGGGTATTTCTCACCTAATCATTAAATTTAACCTGACCCTTATTGTGTTCCTTTATTTCTAATTAAGGATTGCTCATATGAGGTTCCAACATTGGGCCTCTGATATCATTTCCAGCAAATTCTTAGCTGTTCTAATCTTTCTTTTACATCTCAACGTCTTAGTGTATGTACATTCTTACTATGATGTGAGTCTAAATTATCCAGAGTCTACTCTTATAATACTGTTAATAGGAGTCATTAGATCTCAGTAACGCATCCTGCCAGCCGGACCAGGCCGAACCTGTAGTCATGAAGCCAAGAGCTACTCAGGATTAACCAACTCCTATTGGTTTCAAACATGTGGAAAGAATATCCACCTAGGGCAGACTCATTTAAACATAATTTCTGGTCTACTTAATACAAAGAATATAAACAATAACTAAATCGCTTCATGACACACAACAATATAAAAGAACCATATTTGTTCTATAAAGTGAAAATCTAAATTCATGCATATAAGAGCATTTCTAATGATTTCCAATCAAATAAGCAATATAAGGCAAGAGTTTCATCGCATCCTATGTTTAATCTCTTACTCCTGTATAAATTTCCGATTTCTTAACCCTAAGATTTCTAGGGTTTCTCTCTAGCCTATCCTTCCTCTGCATACCTGGCCAGGGCATCCAGAGAAGAATAGACAGAGTAGCTTGATACTGGTCAATCTAAGTATTCAGACACCTGGCCAGGGTATCTAAACACTCAGACCTCCCAGAGCTAAAGACACATCATTTCTTATCCATCTTAATTATAATACTCTCTTTTGATCCTAATGATCCCTGATAACTCAGCTTAAACTCTCAACTTGATTCTCGTGACCACGTCCTCTTCCTGCCATCTGCAATAGTATAACAGAACACTTCCTGTTAGAAAATTGCAGTTAGAAGGAAGACACTTAAGTCCTAATCCTATTGGTCTCTTATCGTCCCCTGACCTTGACTTAGAGTATTCATATACTCAACCTATGCTCTGATACCAAGTTTGTCACACCCCGATCTCACACTAACCACTAATCACGAGATTAGGGCGTGACGGAGGGATTATCACATAAACAAATCACTGAGAACTTTTTCTTTCTAAAACCTCGTAATGATATCTGGATTATTGTTGTAAACTAAAACATAATAAACTATTGCGGAAGCATTTCAATTAAACTGGCTAGAGAACATAAACAGAGTTTACAACAGGTAACATTGTTGAACAGAAAGTAAAACATAACAGTTAATTTACATCTTTTACTCATTCGCCATACATACTCTCTCTCACCCACACCATGTCCCACGGACTAAGGGGAAAGGATTAAGAGACCACTATCTAACTAACTACATATACCTTCTACTGACTAAGCGTTAGGATGAAAGGATCCTTCGGATTCCTACTGTTGATGATGACCTGAAAAATGTTTGAGTAGAGGTATGAGCCTACTCGCTTAGTGAATAGCATTTCATTTAGCTATCACTAAACAACTCATCAGGTTTATAAAATTTAAATAAACATAAATACAGTACAAACAGGGTAGTTCTAATGACATAGCAGATTACAGAATATAATCGTATTTCTATGCAACAACAGATAATTTAAACCAATAAACAGATATAATGATTTGGCACAAAAGTTCGGATATATTAATTTACTGTGATCCTATATGATTTCATATTTATATGATTATGCCCTAATCATATGCAGTGTACCCTGCATATAAAGATCTGTAGCGAACTATGATCCCACCGTACAAGACTTAGCGACACACCCGGGAAATGCTAAGTCTGGCGTCAGCCCTGCTCTGCCACAGGACCCACAGGCTCATCGGCCTTCAGGCTCATCGGCCTCGGGGCTCATCGGCCTCACTGCACTACATCGAGTGCTCTGAACTCCTCCTATAACCTAAGTACACAGGCTCAGGAGGTCTGGGTTACCACTGTGACATCGCACGCGTTGTTGTTGAATAACCCCTATTTACTCTAGTGCCACCGTGACATCGCACGCGTTGTTGTTGAACACTGCCTTTCCATCCTCGTGCCACTGTGACATCGCACGCGTTGTTGTTGAACACTGCCTTTCCATCCTCGTGCCACCGTGACATCGCACGCGTTGATGTTGAACACGAGTTTCACCCCTAAGAAGAAGACCTGTCAAAGGGGTTCTACGGTGTTAGGGCACCTAAGTCTATTAACTGATTAACATATAAACATTTAAACAGGAAAATCACATTTACTGATTTCATATCAGATCACAATACACTGTCATTCTAAACTGACAGAGCAATATATTTTAAATTATTGTAATTTCTGAGAAATTCTCATACCATGCATTCAGACAAATTAGAAATGCATAAATAACCCAACTTATTTCAATTTGGCACATACATAGCGAATTTACGCAATTGAACATCTTATTGCACAAATTAAAGAAATTTACTTCACATATGAGAATCATACTCAACAATTATCAATTCTCTAAAATTCTCGAAAAACGTGCACATTAACCCAAATCCTGGTTTGTGCATCACTTAACTCAATTAATAGTTAATTACATATCACAACACAATTTAATAACACTACTTGAGAATTTCTGGTAATATTTCAGAGAAATGTGCCATTTCATGTAAATATCAATTTACACATATTAACGTCAAAAGATATATGCAATTAGGGTTTTCTTGCATGTTTTTATTTATTCATATCAACTTTGAAATCGTACATCTGATAATTTATCAGAAATCTTCATTATCTGGGTTCATACCCAAATCATACCATTTTCAGACATGAATTTCTAATTTCAACATTCAAATGAGCAATTTAGGTTCCAATGAACCATATAAATCTACTGATTCAATCCATACTGTTCAAATGCTAAATTTAATCATATAACAGTGTCTAGAAACATTTTATGAACTAAAAAGGTTGGGCGACGCCAAACGCTGCCCGACGCCTGATAACGCCTATTATCAGCGTAATTCGCGCACAAAATAGAAAATATTCGAACGCCTGAGTTTATTAATGATAAATAAATGAAACCCTACTCACAGTGACTTGGACTGTCCGGATTCGTCCGGAGATGCGTCCAAGGCCTGATTCCGGGCGAAATTGGGTTGTCTTTTTCCTTTGATTTATCTCTTTACTGTTCCTGTTCCGTGAACAGGAGCTTCACGTGTACAGGTTAACGGAAGAACTTGATTGGTAGCTGAATCGCGGATAGGAGCTATGGAATCTTGCCTAGATCTCAATTTCGGAGTTGTGGGAGGCTTTTCCTTGCTCAGGCGCACCCGAGGTGGCCTCCTCCTGGCCGTGCACAGCAGCCGTAGCCTGCTGCTGCTTGCCGCTGGTCACTGATAGGCGGCTGGCTAGCTGGGTGGGTGGAGTACTAGAGGAAATAAAGAGAGAGGAGGAAGAAAAGAAGAAAAAGAAGAAGGAAGAACGACTGCTGGAAAAACGAACCTAGGATCGCCCCTGCGATCCCTCCCCTGCGCGGAAGTAGGCCTTGCGCCGCTTGAGTCTGTTGCCCGAAGAATGGATAAGCGAGAGAGGAAGAAAAGAAAAGTTTATAAAGCAAAAACTTTGGGAAATTTACAATTTTGACCCTAGAATTTAAAAAGATCATAACTACTGACTCAAAGGTCTGAATAACATGATTTCTTTTGCAACTTTTCAAGAATGAGGCCCTCTACAAACCCAAGGCATGAAAACAAGCTAATTATACTATTTTACTAGTTCAAATCTCTAATTGCATCCAACTATTACTTTACTCAAATTAATCATCTTAATTATGCACTAATTGATCTTATGTGCTTAATTCAACTAAATCAAGTTAATGATCACTAACCACATGATAAGCACATATGTTAACTCAAATAACTTTAATTAGGCTCAAATCATAATGCTTACCAATAAACTTTGTAACGGGTCATAACAATCTCCCTCCCTTATAAGAATTTCGTCCCGAAATTCCTAAAAGAGAAAAGGAAACTTGTTACACATATCTGACCCAAAAACTCCCACATGGCTTCTTCTAGATTATGATTCCTCCATAGAATTTTCACTAATGGTATCTCACGATTCTTGAGTTTCTTGATCCTTCGATCAACTATTTGTACTGGTCCTTCAACATAGGACACATCAGGTCTAAGTTGTACAGGTTCTGGGTACATTATCTTTTCTGTACTAGGATAGCATTTCTTCAACATAGATACATGAAACACATCATGTAGATTTGACAACTCAGATGGCAATTCTAACCTATAGGCTACAGGTCCAATCCTCTCAATAATAGGATACGGGCCCATAAACCTAGGAGTCAGTTTTCCTCTCTTACCAAATCTCAGCACTCCTTTCCATGGTGAAACTTTCAAGTATACTTCATCACCAACCTCAAACTCAAGAGGTCTACGTCTTTTCTCAGCATAACTCTTCTGTCTGTCCTGTGCAACTTTCAACTGTTCTTTGATCACAGTAATCTTTTCAGTGGTCAAATCCACTATCTATGGTCCAAGAATCTACTTTTCACCTACCTCATACCAACATAGAGGTGATTAACACTTTCTGCCATATAGAACTTCATACGGGGTTATACCAAGAATGGAATGGTGACTATTATTGTATGCAAACTCTATAAGGCTCAAGTGTTCTTCCCAACTTCCACTGAATTACAAGACACATGCTCTCAACATGTCCTCCAGAGTCTGAATGGTCCTTTCTGACTGACCATCTATCTGTGGGTGAAAAGCAGTATTGAATCTTAACTTTGTGCCCAAAGCACAATGCAACTGATTCCAAAACCTGGATGTAAACTTAGGATCTCTATCTGATATAATAGAAACTGTGATACCATCCAATCTGACTATCTCATCCACATATCTCTTAGTCAACTCCGGGACATCAAATGTTGACTTAATATGAAGAAAGTGAGCAGACTTAGTCAGTCTATCCACAATCACCATATCGAGTCACAACCTTTAGGTGTCCTGAGCAACTCTATCACAAAATCCATTGTGGTATATTCCCACTTCCACTTTGGTATAGGAAGAGATTGCAAGGTACCTACAGGTTTCTGATGCTCAGCCTTAACCTGCCGGCACACCCTGCACCTAGCCATGTACTTAGTTACATTCTTTGTCATATCAGACTACCAGTACAACTCCTTGAGATTCATGTACAACTTAGTGTTACATGGATGCATAGCGTACATCGATGCATGTGCTTCCTCAAGAATCTTTTCTTTCAAATCACTGTCTCGAGGTACACAACATATCATGCTAATACAACACACCATCATCTCAAAACCTAAACTTTGGTCTTTTCCCCCTGTCATGTCATGTACGATCTGCTGCAACCCACTGTCACCCTACTGTAGTTCCTTGATCTGATCATAAAAAGTAGGCTTGACTTGCATCTATGCAATCAAACCACTATGTTATGTCACCCTTAAGTCTAAGTTCAACTTTCACATTTCTACTAGCATGTCTCTCTCGAAACATGCCATAGAGAATGCATCAGTTGTTGAACTTAACTTCCTGCTGAGGGCATCAGCTACTACATTCACCTTTCCAGGATGATAATCTATCATTATATCATAATCCTTAATCAATCCTAATCATCTCCGCTGTCTAAGATTCAGATCCTACTGGGTAAAGATATATATCAAGCTCTTATGATCTATAAACACCTGGCACACCTCACCATAAAGACAGTAACGTCATGTCTTATGAGCATGAACTACAACAACTAATTCCAGATCATGTATCGCGTAGTACTCCTCATTCTATGCTACTACTTATTATTACTACTGTAAGAATTTATTTCAAAATTATATCTTACTCTTTTCTCCGAGTCATTTTCATATTGTGTATCTACCTTCCAGATTAGCTAACTTTAAACCCTGGATTTTATTAGTGCTAGGTTACCTTTCATAGTGCAAATCTCATGATTTTGTTTTATAAAGATGTTAGTATTCAAGGTCAAATCACTAATGATATTCCTTGAACTACTACAATTCTAAACATTCTAGGGTTTGGTCCTTATTAGTAACATAGAATTATTGTGGTGTGACTTTGCTTCCTTAGTTTGAAATCAAACTTTAGATCTCATAAGTTCATCCATCTACTTGTAATGAATACAACTGATATGAATAATCATCAATGAACTATAGATATATAACAGAAATGTAACATCAACCAAGTTCTCTAGCATAACTTATTAACACAAATGCTACAAATAAACATGATACTTGTTACCCAAGCATCACACATAGCTCCATGTTTGAAGGGAAATCTCATCCAGCCTTTGCTCTAGCCGATCAATGGTTTGTCCTTGAAAGGACACCTCTCTCTTCACTTCATCAAGGCTTCTCAATCTTGCAAGAACTTCTTCTTCAAACATGGAGCTATCTCCTTGCTCTTGGACTCCTTGTTCCTCCCATGAAAGGTTTGGGCCATTTCTCCATTATGAAGTGTCTGAGCTTGACATGGGGCCTTGGTTGTTCTGGATGCCATAGGATTGTAGTACCATGTCTCCACAAAGAGCCACCATGGAGTTGGCGGAGTAATTATAAGAACCTCCCACGTGAATTTTCATGAGATCTACCATGTCTTCCAACATCTTCATCATGTAGGGCGGTTGAGGGATTGAAGGGAATCGCGCATCCCGGTCTACCATCTTGACTCCAAAGGGTTGCTTGTCACATGCACAAGGCACAACCAAACAAAAGAGGACAAGTTAGCAAACCAATATGCAAAAGTAACACAAAGAATAAATAATAGCAATGGTGAGGGCAAAAGGAAGGCCTAAGCTACACTGTCTAACTAGGCCGAGCACCTCTATCCCCGACAACGGTGCCAGAAAGCTTGGTGCGCTCCCGCTAGACACTTGCAACACCGGCCAACTAGGGTGGTCGGGTGCAATCCACGAGGTCAGAAGGCACGGGAGATGGGATCTTCACTTTTGAAATTTGGATGGTCCCAAATCGAGTCGATCACTAAAACTAAAATAGTTCGCCCGCAAGCGTACGGGGTACTGTCGTAGTATAGGTGAAAGGCAAGATGCGGGGTCGAACCACAGAGATAGAGGGGGCACTAGAGTTAGAAGGCGTGAGCTATGTTCCTTTTGCAGAGCTAGGGTTTTAGGGTTTTAAGGTTGTTTGATGGTTTGGTTATACTAAAGAACAAGTATAAAAGACATAATTAAAACTAAGTTATCAAAAACGGAACTAGCAATCTAGGTGACAAACTAGCTAAACTAAGGCAAGGGCAAGATGGACTAGACTAAGCAAGCAATTAGAAACTAAGGAACGGAATTAACCACTAACTAGATCCCAAACCTAGATTAACACTAGCTAGCAAAATCAGGCAATTAACTAAGTTAACTAAAGCAATTGAACTACACTAGCATTAACAAGCAAACAGAGCAATTAAGGTTTTAAGCAAGAGTGATTAAGGTGGGTGGGCCATTTGGGAAATGTCACTTTGATTTTAGTTGGGGGAGTTCATTAATAAACATGCATGGTGCTCAATTCATATCTAGATTACCAAACCAAACAACAAGGACAATGCCATTAGAATATACCCTATACTACTAGTAGAAGACTAGGGTTAGGTGTAATTCTAATGGGATTAGCCAAATCTAGGTTTCTAGGGTAAGTGATAGTGAGTAATTGAAGGTTGAGGGTAGAGATGGGAGTAGAGATGAGGGTATTTAACCTCATGCCACTAGCCACTCTAGCCTTTAGAAGGCCCTAGACAATTACATCAATCTCACTTACACTAGCTACTTAGATCTCACACTCATTTGTAGGAGGAGGGATGTGTATGTAGGAACAAAGGAGGGCTATCTAGGGATCCACTAATTGGATCTAGGAGTGATTCCTAAGATTTCCACATAAACCCCAATTCCTCTTAGAAACCAAGTGTCATCAAAAACCTCAAAACAAGCAATTCATACAAGAAGCACAAACCACATGCAATAAGATAGGAAAAGAGATAGAAGCAAGAAGTAATCATAATAGATATGAATTAAGTTCATTACAAGAAATTATCCCCCAACATGGTATCAAAGTTACATTTAAATCCCAAACATCCCACCACAAGGGGCTTAGCTAGACATGATCAAGAAAACTAGAAAAGAAAGGGATAGAAGAAGTAGGGACTCCATGAAGCTTGATGTAGAAGCCTCCTTCTTCACCTCCAAGCTTGTTGTAGACGTCCTCCCTCCACCAAGGGTGCATGGGTGCATGAAATGGTAGGGGGTTATGGATGAAAACCTAGGGAACTAGGTTTCCATGGTGGAATGGGAGTGAAAATGGTGGATGATGAGCCCAAAATGCAAGGAGATTGCACAAAGAGCTCAAGGATGGAGGGTGGAGTAGTGTAGCAGCTGTGGGGGAGTGTAACCTAGTGCTATGTCTGCCACCCATGTATATATAGGTGGTGGTGGAAGCACTAGGGTAAGTAGGGGCAGTTTAGGAAAAGTAGTGAAAACGTAGTGTAGGGTCGGTGATCACCACGGTCGTGGTGGGTGTGCCACGGCTGTGGTGAGGGTAGTGAGGAACGGCCGTGGGGGGGTGAATACGGTCGTGGTGTGTTAAGGGTGGTAGAAATGCTAAGCGGGGAAGTGGCCACGGCCTTGGCGGAGTGCCACAGTCGTGGTGGGTAACATGCACCACGGTCGTGTTGTGTAACACGGCCGTTTTGGAGGAGGTGGAGGTGACCATGGGAGGAGCCACAGTCGTCTTGATCATCTACGGCCACGGTCATGGTGACTTGGCCACGGTCATGGTGACTTGGAGGAAATACATGTTGGAAGCTCACTTCTTGATCAATAAACGCACGACCGTGGGAGGAGCCCACGGCCGTTTTCTCTTCTCCAGGCAACGACCGTGCTGATGGCCACGGTCGTGGTGTCTTCACTGGCCACGGTCATGGTTGGGAGGCCATGGTCTTGGGAGATCTATACAAATCCCTGTTGAAACTATTGGATCTTGGCAATAAATGCACGACTGTGGCATTGTGGCCACGTCCGTGGTGAGGCTTGCATGACTTGATTTCACCTCTGACTTTGTCATTTTCGGATGTCTTTGCTTGGGGATGATTCTTGGCCACTGGAGGTAGGTTGAGGGAGACTTTGGGGCCTTCTTTGGGTCCCTCCTTGAGTGGGGGAGCCCTAGAACTCCCTCTCTCTCTCTTCCATCTAAGCGTGGTCCAAGTACCTAAAAAATAGTGCAAAGAACATCCATAAGAATATTTGCAATGATAATCATATTGGGGTAAAAGACTTGTAATCTAACATGTTTAGATTCAACTTAAGTACAAAATGGCATAGGATGGAGCCCTAAAATAGGGCTACATCACCACCCCAAACTTAAAACATACTTGTCCTCAAGTATGCTCTAACTCAATCTCTCTACAAATTTTCCACAAACAAGAAATGACAAATGCAATGTAAAAGATGATTATTGCTTAATGGTATCAAAGATGACTGAGTGTGTGCATTTCACCTCTCTCCTCTTCTACTTTCACAATCCAATCATGAAAAGAGCACAAAGCACATGAACTTCAAATATAGCGTAGAGAATATACAAATTATCCATATCTCTTTCATTAAGTTCCGGGTAAACCGTTTCATGATAGTGTTAATCGAGGATGACTAGGAGTGTTGTTTCACATTCATGTATTTAGTCTTATATTTCAAATCATACCAGATGACCCACGTGGCTGCGAAAAAAGGCAAAATGAGCTATGTTTGATGCTTCTTAGCTCAATGGGTATGAAAGTGGAAGAAAGGGTTGCGGTAAGATTTTTGAGTGTTTTTACACACTCATCTTTTCTTTATTTGAATGTTCTTAAACATGGGCATCCTTTTATTTTGTTTTTTCCTTTCTTTTTCTTTTCTTTTCTTTCTTGCCCTTGGTGTAGATAGGGCAAATGGTGGATAGAGTGAAGCGGGGAGATAAAGATATGGCCACCCCAAACTTTTGGAGGTTGCCAAGGCTGATTATGTGCACTAGGGCATCTTTTTATTAGGCGGAGGGGTATGAAGATGGTGGAAGAAGAATCGGGTCAAAGAGGGGTCATTGGTATGATTTTCCACATAAGACATCCTGCATGAAAGTTAATCCAATACTTCATCCTAGATATCACACCACATGAATGAACAAGATGAAATTTGATATATCAAACAAGTGATTCCACAAACACTAAGCGTTCAAAGCTTGCTCAAGTTCACAATTCAACCAAATCAATCACAATCACAAGAGAGGTGATGCACATGTAAAAAGTCAAACCTTGATACCACTTAGCAATAAAGCATAACATTTCACTTGCATTAGTCAAAGGTCGTCATTTTACTCAAAATAGGAGAGATTGGGTCAAAACATACTTTTTAGACAAGAAATCTTAAATTTGGGCAAAATTGGCCAAAATGGTGCCAATTTGCACTAAATCACATCTAAACTTACTTTAGGGGAATTTAAAGCATAAAGTAGAAAATCCTACTTAAAATGCATATGAAATTATCAAAAACTACATGAGAATGCAATGCATGATATGGAATAGGAAAAAGAGCCAAAAATTTTAAAAAATTACACAAAAATGCAGAAATCAACTACATGACATGCAAAGATGCAATGAAAAGAACAATAACAATCAAATGGAACTATATGGCAAGGTGAAACAAAATGACAGAATGAGAGAGAGATAGGGTGGTGCGTACCGCCCTACCCACCCCAAACTTTGGAATCATGCAGTCCTCAGCATGAAACTACATGTTAGGGTAGATAGGGGAAGTGTCAAGGTCAGGGTTTGGTAGCATGGCCGTGGCGGGTGCCACGGTCGCATTGTCGATGAAGAACATCCTAGTCTGTCCTCGCCACGGTCGTGGTCATTTTGCTTCAACACGGTCGTGGCTTCGTACCACGGTCGTGGCAATTCTTGCAAACAACATGTAGCTTCGACCAATTAGATGCAATAATTCCCACGGTCGTGTTTGGCCACATGAGCCACGGTCGTGGTCGAGCTCCATGGCCGTGGTGTTGTTGTTCCTTCAGCTTTCAAACTTCAAAATTTGAACTTTCGATTTCATTTATTCTTTTGACACGAAACTTCTTGAATTACCTTGACTTAACTTCTAAAACCTCTCTATCTACTATCTAACACCTGCACATCATCAAAACTCAAGAGAAAACTATAAAACACAAGTGTGTATGTGTCTTTTTGTGGAAAACAAAGCAAAAGTACCAAAAGGGAGGGTTTGAGAATCTCAAACCACGTGGGTTACCTCCCACTAGCACTAAATTTTTAGCCTTCGGCCGGGCTTGTTGCTCTTTTTCATCAATCAACCATTGTCCAAAAGCAAAATGTTTTCTTCCTCATCGTATGAAATCCTCTCAAATGCCTTCATTGTCTCCCAAGGGTTATGTGAGTTTCTCAAGTGTCTTTCTTCATTTGTCTCTCCTCTGAGGTCATCATCATAGGTCCCAAAGTAAGAATCCTCATCAAAAAAACTTTTTAGCTCATTTAAGATGGACTCATTAGGCATCTTCCCTCTCATCTTATTCTTGAAGGTGAAAACACCCTTATGGAACCTTACATAAGTTGGACTTTTCTTGATGATGGCACGCAATGAGGTGTTTGCCTTAGTCAATCTTAAGACCTTCGAACTTTTCATGCCACAGTTTTGCCTTCCCTTGAGGAATGGGTCTTCATAGGCATAAAAGAGAGGGGTTTCCATCATGTTGGACACTTGCAATCCTAAAAATCTCACATTGGGATGTCTTGGATCAGTAATGGGAGAAGTTGGTGGTGTCATATCAAAGGAAGATGGGACATAAGATATTATCCTCTCAAAATCTACCGGGACTGCAGCATTTTTAGTGCACTTGGCACTCTCACAAGGACTTTGCGGCAGGGGTTCTCCATCATGATCTTCATCTAATTACTTCCCTCCCTTGTTGAGCTCCTCTATAACCTTGTCACACCTCAAGATTGAAATTGTATCCACTTGCTCATGGGGAAGAAGGAGAGCAAGTGATGGGTGTGGTGGTGTTGGTGGTAGTGACGGATTAGGTTTGTGAAGGATGTAGGGAGGTTGTTGTGGAGGTGGGTGGTATGGGGTGGTTCTTGTGATTGATGTTGTGGTGGTGGTTGTGAGGTGTGTTTGAAGTTATACGAAGGTTGAGGAGGTGGTGGATCATAGATAACTTGAGGGTAGCCCATATAACTATTTGCATTATTTGGGTTGGCTATGGTTTGGGAAAGGGATCTTCCCTCCCCACAAAGGGCAAGTGAAAGGGAAATCTCATCCAGCCTTTGCTCTAGTCGATCAATGGTTTGTCCTTGAAAGTACACCTCTCTCTTCACTTCATCAAGGCTTCTCAATCTTGCAAGAACTTCTTCTTCAAACATGGAGCTATCTCCTTGCTCTTGGACTCCTTGTTCCTCCCATGAAAAGTTTGGGCCATTTCTTCATTCTGAAGTGTCTGATCTTGACATGGGGCCTTGGTTGTTCTGGATGCCATAGGATTGTAGTACCATGTCTCCACAAAGAGCCACCATGGAGTTGGCGGCGTAATTATAAGAACCTACCATGTGAATTTTCATGAGATCTACCATGTCTTCCAACATCTTCATCATGTAGGGCGATTGAGGGATTGAAGGGAATCGCACATCTCAGTCTACCATCTTGACTCCAAAGGGTTGCTTTTCACATGCACAAGGCACAACCAAACAAAAGAGGGCAGGTTAGTAAACCAAGATGCAAAAGTAGCACAAAGAATAAATAATAGCAATGGTGAGGGCAAAAGGAAGGGCTAAGCTACACTATCTAACTAGGTTGAGCACCTCTATCCCCGGCAACGGCGCCAGAAAGCTTGGTGCACTCCCGCTAGAGGCTTGCAACACCGGCCAACTAGGGTGGTCGGGTGCAATCCACGAGGTCAGAAGGCACGGGAGATGGGATCTTCACTTTCGAAATTTGTATGGTCCCAAATCGAGTCGATCACTAAAACTAAAATAGTTTGCCCGCAAGCGTACGGGATACTGTCGTAGTATAGGCGAAAGGCAAGATGCGGGGTCAAACCACAGAGATAGAGGCGGCACTAGAGTTAGAAGGTGTGAGCTATGTTCCTTTTGTTGAGCTAGGGTTTTAGGGTTTTAAGGTTATTTGATGGTTTGGTTATACTAAAGAACAAGTATGAAAGACACAATTGAAACTAAGTTCTCAAAAACTGAACTAGCAATCTAGGTGACAAACTAGCTAAACTAAGGCAAGGGCAAGATGGACTAGATTAAGCAAGCAATTAGCAACTAAGGAACGGAATTAACCACTAACTAGATCCCAAACCTAGATTAACACTAGCTAGCAAAATTAGGCAATTAACTAAGTTAACTAAAGCAATTGAACTACACTAGCATTAACAAGCAAACAGAGCAATTAAGGTTTTAAGCAAGAGTGATTAAGGTGGGTGGGCCGTTTGGGAAATGTCACTTTGATTTTAGTTGGGGGAGTTCATTAAACATGCATGGTGCTCAATTCATATCTAGATTACCAAACCAAACAACAAGGACAATGCCATTAGAATATACCCTATACTACTAGTAGAAGACTAGGGTTAGGTGTAATTCTAATGGGATTAGCCAAATCTAGGTTTCTAGGGTAAGTGATAGTGAGTAATTGAGGGTTGAGGGTAGAGATGGGAGTAGAGATGAGGGTATTTAACCTCATGCCACTAGCCACTCTAGCCTTTAGAAGGCCCTAGACAATTACATCAATCTCACTTACACTAGCTACTTAGATCTCACACTCATTTGTAGGAGGAGGGATCTGTATGTAGGAACAAAGGGGATCTAGATAGGGATCCACTAATTGGACCTAGGAGCCATTCCTAAGATTGCCACATACACCCCAATTCCTCCTAGAAACCAAGTGTCATCAAAGACCTCAAAACAAGCAATTCATACAAGAAGCACAAACCACATGCAATAAGATAGGAAAAGAGATAGAAGCAAGAACTAATCATTATAAATATGAATTAAGTTCATTACAAGAAATTATCCCCCAACATGGTATCAAAGTTACATTTAAATCCCAAACAGCCCACCACAAGGGGCTTAGCTAGACATGATCAAGAAAACTAGAAAAGAAAGGGATAGAAGAAGTAGGGACTCCATGAAGATTGATGTAGAATCCTCCTTCTTCACCTACAAGCTTGATGTAGATGTCCACCCTCCTCCAAGGGTGCAGGGGTGCATGAAATGGTAGGGGGTTATGGATGAAAACCTAGGGAACTAGGTTTCCATGGTGGAATGGGAGTGAAAATGGTGGATGATGAGCCCAAAATGCAAGGAGATTGCACAAAGAGCTCAAGGATGGAGGGTGGAGTAGTGTAGCAGATGTGGGGGAGTGTAACCTAGTGCTATGGCCGCCACCCATGTATATATAGGTGGTGGTGGAAGCACTAGGGTAAGTAGGGGCAGTTTAGGAAAAGCAGTGAAAAAGTTGTGTAGGGTCGGTGATCACCACGGTCGTGGTGGGTGTGCCACGGCCGTGGTGAGGGTAGTGAGGAACGGTCGTGGGGGGTGAATATGGTCGTGGTATGTTAAGGGTGGTAGAAATGCTAAGTGGGGAAGTGGCCACGGCCGTGGCGGAGTGCCACGGTCGTGTGGGTAACATGCACCACGGCCGTGTTGTGTAACACGGCTGTTTTGGAGGAGGTGGAGGTGACCGTGGGAGGAGCCACAGTCGTCTTGATCATCTTCGGCCACGGTCGTGGCGACTTGGCCATGGTCATGGTGACTTGGAGGAAATCCCTGTTCGAAGCTCACTTCTTGATCAATAAACGCACGACCGTGGGAGGAGCCCACGACCGTTTTCTCTTCTCCAGGCCACGACCGTGCTGATGGCCACGGTCGTGGTGTCTTCACTGGCCAAGGTCGTGGATGGGAGGCCACGGTCGTGGGCGATCTATACAAATCCATGTTGAAACTATTGGATCTTGGCAATAAACGCACGACCGTGGCATTGTGGCCACGACCGTGGTGAGGCTTGCATGACTTGATTTCACTTCTGACTTTGTCATTTTCGGATGTCTTTGCTTGGGGATGATTCTTGGCCACTGGAGGTAGGTTGAGGGAGACTTTAGGGCCTTCTTTGGGTCCCTCCTTGAGTGGGGGAACCCTATAACTCCCTCTCTCTCTCTTCCATCTAAGCATGGTCCAAGTACCTGAAAAACATTGCAAAGAACATCCATAAGCATATTTGCAATGATAATCATATTGGGGGAAAAGACTTGTAATCTAACATGTTTAGATGCAACTTAAGTACAAAATGGCACAGAATGGAGCCCTAAAATAGGGCTACATCACATATCATGACTAATGAGACTCTGTCATCAACCAACACACACTCTAGTCTTACTGTGTCATTATTGTCTATCAACCTTCCACAATGACATCTGACTAGGGATAAAACAAGAATGTCCAAACTCTTAGCATCCGTATGATCTCATTGTTCAGGTCCTTAACCTGAAGACATACATCATTGAGTAATGTCATTCTCTAGACATTCATTCTGCTCTATCATTATCTCATAACTGATGGAACCAGAATAAATTGGAAGCATGCCTTTGATATTTATCAATTCAATCTTAATGTATCTCGATCCAATCATCATATGATTGTCTCTCGGGGCATACATACCAACAACATCCTCACTATCCACTATTGATATCATGTGCTCTCCCTCTAGAGCCTGAAGCCATCGAAGAACTTGCTACTCTAGTTGGAGCATGCCTCTACGTAGTTTGCAATTCAAACTATGAACTCTATGTTGGTGTAATATGGAGCTTAGGACAATCTCTCTTAAAATGTCCAATTTGTCCATAATAGTGACATCCTTGAAATTCAATTCCCAACACTAACCAAAGTCTGCCCTACCACAAGTGTCACACACATGTGTATCTTGTCTCTTTTATCATGTCACTAACAGTGATGATCCCTAAGGCCTTGATGGAGGTGCCCACCTAGGTGGTGTATTCCATCTTCTAGGGTTAGATCTTCCCCTACTATGAGAAGGTACCACATCACTTGAACCAAATCCTTGCATTGTGAAAACAACCAGGACCTCGTCCTATCTGGGAAAAGAATCCACAACCTTCTCTATATCTTACCAAAATCTCTAGACATTTTCTTGCTCTTAGAGTGCTTATCAATGTTGACTAGTTATTCTATACATCTTGATGCTTCCAAAAATTCTCCAAAATTTTCTCTATCTCTTCTCCCAACATCTTATATGGTATGTCTAATCTTGGATCTTAAAGCTCCTTGGAATCATTAAAATTTCTCTACATCATCTGCTATAAACTAAGGACAAAAGTTAGCCAACCTAGTAAAATATGCCTTGTACTCGCCAGTTGACATGTTGCCCTATCTAATATTCTCTAATTGTTTGATCTTCTCATTTAAGAAGGTAGGAAAAAATTACTTAAGGTGAAACTCATCAAAAAGTCCCCCCATGTCATCACTATATTCATCCCCTTATCTTCCAATCCACACCACCATAACTCAACATCTCCTTTAAGTAGATAGACATCATGATTGATCTTCTTATCCTCTAGTAACTCCATCAAGCAGAAAACCTTTCTAGATGTCAAAGCCACACATCTTCCACAATTTGGTCTATTGTTCCCGAAAACTTAGTTCCATCAAGTTTCTTCACCAACTTAAAGGATCTCATCAAATTCTTACTAGAAAATGAAGCCATCATGTCCATCTTATATTTCTCCTTTGTCTCTAGAATGAAATGATACATCTTGGCTACCTCATCTCTATTATGTCCACCTTGAGCCATTGTCCGAGGGCCATGGTCATAATGGCAATCAGTCTGTTCTTCACCATGATTGCATCCTCTTCCTGCCATTTGCGTATCCACTACATAACATATTTGTTCGTAAATTGCAATTTCAAGAGGAAAACATCCTATTTCTATTGGTCTGTTACCACCTTTGTCCCAAACCTAAGCTCAACCTAAGCTCTGATACTAAGGGTTATCTGACCCAAGCCCATTAATCATGGTTTAGGCTCATCAAAGAGGGATTAGACTAACCGTTCACTTTTAATCACTAATTGAACATCAACCTCAAAATTTTCTTTCTTTAATTACATAGAACTAACAAAATATCATGTTAACTTAAAAGATAACATATGATGCATAAGCATCATATGTTCACAACTGACTTAAACTCTTACATCATATCCAACTGAAAGAAACTAGATCTTGGTTAATTTACATCAATTCTATCACATTACAAAATTGTCCTTAATCCTCAATCTCACATTCCCAGGACTCGAGGAAGGATAAGAGACCATCTAACTAAGTAACTACTCCTCCTGAGACAATGAGACCTCAACTGATATACTCTCAGTGATATCTAGCCTATGACTCCTCCTACTGAGTTGGAGTGGTTCCTGAAAAATGTATCAATATAGTGTGTGAGTTACTGGCTCGTTGCATGGAAAGTCAACAAGAAACCATGATAATTCATATGTATATTATTAATAGAATCAATATAAGAATATAAGCATGGTAGTTGAAAATTGTAAAACATCCAATATGACAGTAATTCTGATATAAACTAAATAAACAAATAAACTAACCCATTCATTAATATTTTATTCCTTTTACCAAAGCACTTGGCTTAACTACCCACATCAATGATTCCCCAAGGGATAACCTACTGAGTAGTGATCTGGATGCCACTAGAATCTCTAGTTAATGTTGGACACCTCACTACTTTAAGGAGACTGCATTTATTGGGCTTAGTCTATTATACCTCTCTGGTATAATGTGGCTACCTCATCCTAGACTCTAC
Organism: Alisma plantago-aquatica; assembly: GCA_963693085.1. Lineage (NCBI taxonomy): Eukaryota > Viridiplantae > Streptophyta > Magnoliopsida > Alismatales > Alismataceae > Alisma > Alisma plantago-aquatica. Next base: position 64,283,590 of record OY856412.1, read on the forward strand.
CAGTGGGTAGGCATGTTTCCAACTTCATGGTGCATATTTCTATGATAAAATTTTACTGTATTTAGGGCATCTAATGCCTAGGTGGTTTGTTAGTTTCACAAATAGTCATACTACTAACATGTTCTTAGCTTAACTATTTACTTTAGGCTTCTATTTTCACTTTTTGAACATTAAACTTAAACAAAATTGTTGTCATCAATAAAGTATTATGCTTGAACTGATAAACAAAAGATATTAGTAATACTGGAAGGAGTTATACCTTGAACGTATGAGTATCTAACTGAATATAATAATCAACGAGATCACAATTTAATAATATGATTTACTGTTATAGAAATGAGGGCAAACCAAGGTTTTTGATGCCTCTAATTCTACTATCAAGATCTACCACAATCTCATAACAAATCACTATAAAGGCCAAAGCATGTATAAGTCATCACCGTTATGTTTAAAGAAATAGTAAGTCAAATGGAACCAAATCTTGGTTCAATACATCAAATACAACAATCACCACATATAACAATACATGTATTTTATGATTTTTGAACTTGAGCTCTATAAAATCAAGGTTTAGAGGTGATTTTCCACACCTCATATACATTCAAGCTTACTGATCTCCTGCATGAACTTGATATACTTTAGATCTCAGTCTACAAAAGCTCATATTTAAGCTTAGGACCTCAAAAACTAACTATGAACAGCTTGGCAGTTGAGAAACCTAAAAGAAGCCTTCTGCAGGTGGCATACAAAGGAACAAGGTCAATTAAAACCTTTCTTTGATAAATCAAGGAGTTTTGATCAAGAGAACACAAAGAAAAGGAAGTATCAATGATAAAAAAAATTACTTACCAAGATGAATCTATAACAAAACCTTGAGTCTCTGCCATTCTTTGTGTTCTTTTCCAAAGATCTCCCTAAAATTTGTCTTCATGTACATTTCATGGTATAAGACTTTGGTAATGGAGAGGATTGAAATCAAATTCAAGAAAACTAATATCTTTGAATTCTGATGAGTATATGAAATGTTATGGCCAATTTCGTGATTGTCTGTTCTAGGAAGTTGTGTGGATTATCATTGATCAAACCTTCAGTCAGTGCCATCAGAAGCCCACCTTTAGAAGCCTTCCATCGGAAGGCTCACCATAGGAAGGCCCACTATCAATTTATTAATCAGTGGTAAGTGTGGCCAAAACGGAAGTGTCATAACTTCACCCATTTTAACTCCAATTCGATTTAGTATTTTTGCGTTGGATTTGTAATTGAATTTTCTACAATTATACAACAAAATTTTGATAAAATTATTAATGATTAATTAATTCTTTAAATATCTATAATGTTTTTCCACATACATGTGTGGGCTATTACTATATCAACTAGGGTTCAAACCTTGATGTATTCACAACATCATATTTTATTGAAGTCAAACCAAAATATAAATCAACAAGTTAATGATGCAAAGTGTTAATAAGGTAATATAAAGATGTGATTAACACTATAATTATCCCAAATCCTCAAATTACTTGTAACAAACAATGTGGATTGTAAAATCTATTTTTCAAACAAAGATATATGTATCCATAATTTGAGAAATAATCTTTTGAGGTAATGAAATATTCTCCCCACCCTATGATAGAACACTAAGAGTACTACATATGTCAGTATGCATTAACTCAGGCAGTTGGGTGCTTCTTGTGACTAGATTCTTTATTGCATATTTAGTTTGTTTTCCTTAATATAACTTAATAGTACATTTGTATCAACAAAATCCAATTGAGTTAGTATTCAATCTTCAATTAAACTTGATTTACTTTCATGGAAATATGTCATGATTGATGCTATAATAAAGCAAACTTTTCATCTATTACACTACGTTTACTTCCAATATTATGCTCAATATGTAACAAAGAATCAACTTAACCTTTACCATGATTGAAATTATTAAGACCATCAATAAATGTACTAGGACCATAATATACCTTTTTATACAATTCAAATTTAAAATTTACATTTTCCAGCTTTTCAGTAGAAACTAGATTTCTAGAACAATTAGGAACACAAAGACACTTCTCAAGATCCAAGTGAAGCCCATGTCCAAGATCAATCTGTAAGTTCCAATTCCTTCAATTTGTGCCTTTGCTCTATTCCACATATATAGAAACTTTTCCGTTCCTTTTATGGGCTACATCAAAAGGAATTTATGTGTTATGTAAGACACATGAGTTGTTTCACCTAAGTCTATCCACCAAATATGACTAGAAACTACAATTTGATGTGACTCAAAATATACAAATACATAAAAAATACATTTCTTTTCAACCAAGCCTTTATTTTGGGACAATTGATAACACCAAATTTTGTGATGTTTTAGACTGTTATTCTGTTATCAAAACTACCTTTTTAACTGTTTTCCTCTCTGTTTATATGTACTTTTGCAATAATTGGCCAAACGACGCTCTTAATTCAATATTTCCGTATTTTGTAGTGTTTTCCTCCTATTTTGACCCATTTATCGTCAATAAGGCCGTCTCGGCCCACAAGCAAGTTCCACCTGCATCGGCCTTCCAGATGGCCGATAAGATCACTGCCCGACAGGGTGAGCGCAACGCACCGACGCGCGACATGAGGATGCCGTGCGAGAAGGAACTAGTGGGCAATACGTCTTTTACCCGACAAGGAGCCGAGCTCACCACGACAACAAAGCTTGTCGCGCGACACAACCACCCACTGGTGGGCGCCGCTCGTCACGCGACTGACAGCCGACATCCTTGTGCCGGGCGATACCGATATCGGCCGTCCACCGACCGCAAAGATAAGGGGGACACGTGGCGCCCTGAGAACCATAACTTCCCCCAACCGCTGCCTATAAATAGCAGCTACATGAACCCGAAAAGACAGGTCGGAACGCTGCGCAAGTCATCTCAGAAAGGCTACAAAGAGCGAGAGTATCGTGCCTCAGTGGTTGTGACGGGCGACACTAGGTGAGCATTTCCCCATCTCGAGAGGGAGGGAATGGTTCACTTAGTGTCATCCTGAGCACCACTGCAGGCCGATATCGGCCGACATAACGTAGATACTGGATACAAGTGATCGATACTAGATGCACTTCATTTTAGCCCGACACGATACTAACCCTGATACGTGCCGCCCGTCGTGGCGTGTCGCCCTAGAGGGTGCCGCCCGACATGACCATATCGGGCCAGGGTTCTCGCACGATACAACACCCTATCACCGCGTGCCGCCTGAGAGGGTGTTCCGCTCGACGCGGCCGTATTGGGATAGGGTCCTGCCCAGTATCGGGCCAGAGGGTCAGCTGTAGCCTGTCGACCTTCTATGTCAAGAGGGCGACGTTTATCCTTTATTTCTATCGATTATTTCTTTTACTTCCGCAATGTAATCAAACCTTTATATGTTAATAGAATTAGAAGAGTTTAATTATCTGTTGTTTTATGCTTGGTACCCTTGTTGGATGAATGCTATGTTTAATATCCAAACTCTAGCTTGTACGTTGGATCGCATTTCGATTAGCTACCGAATCGTGTTTTCCCGTTGCAACAGCCTTGAGAGAGGTGTTGTGGCTCTAGTGTTTGGTCCGATTTTGGAGTACGAGAGTGCCCGAAATTGGAGTTTCTTTAGTAACCTTGCCACTCTAATTTAAGTCCAGCAGCCTCGAGAGGGGTGTTGATGCTTGGTTAGAGGTACCCGCTCTGAGAGGAGGGGTACAAGATGTTCCTGCTGCCGCTTGTTTTATCGAAGCTTTTCTCCGTGGTACCATGCTTTAGCCTTAGTGTTATCTCTCCGTTTCTGTCACATGAAAAATCCCTAAAAACTGCTAAATGCTTAAAACCTAAGTTTTCCTTGTAACTCCAGTTGGAGATAGAGTTTCCTTTTTGTTTTATCGATCTCGTTTTATTGTTCCCTTCTTGGGAACATTATCGTCTCTTATCCTTGCCGAAGTGTAACGTGTCGATTCTGAGTTCTCAACACTACCACCCTTGTCCCTGTGTTTGACCCCGTATATCTACTTTGACCCCGTAAACAAAGTTGCGAGGGCCTAGAAGGATTTAGGTTATAAATGTAAAAGCTCGACTACCTCAAATCTGCCTCCAATTTTAGGACGCGCGATTTAGGCCGGTCAACAATCCTTTTGAAATGACCATGTTGCATGTAGAAGAAACATTTTTTCTCTTTATGGATCTATCCTTCATTTATTTCCACTGAATTCTTATCCTTCTTAGCTCTCTTTTTTCATGTTTTATTTTACTATTACTAGTCCTAACATGAATTGAAAGATTGACATAGTTTTCCTTGTATATAATTGATCTTATTCCTCCTATATTTACTGTGACAATATGCATTTTGGCACAATTGCAATCTAGTTACTCTTTTACCCCATAATTATCTAGATTTTCCCACTCCTAGTAACTTCCATGATCAATGACTCTAAGATGATCTCCAGAGTGGAAGATCCACATTTTGAATCAATTTGATACACCTATGTTCATAAAACCATGACTTTCATATACTCTTGAATCTTTGATTAATATCTTGATCATACATACTCATATTGTTTTTTAGACTTAGCATACTTGTTCTACCCTCTAGCATGAACCTATGGTTCAATTTTAAGATCCATTAGAGTTTTATAAGAATTTATATAAATTTTGTAAGCTTGTTATATATTTAGCCCTAAAACCCTTTTCTAACGTAAATGGGCTCGTCCCACTAATATTTTGGGCACCCGCGATCCTGACACGACCATGAAACCCATTGAATTGGGGAAAATTTCCATGGAACCATCGATTTGGATGCCAAATGGGCCCGACCCCTCGACCTGACCCCTTGACATAAAAATCACTAAATCTAGATCTAGAGGCCCCTCAGATCATCTCCTGCCATGGGTAGGAGATGGACGGATATGTCTTGTGAGTTGGCTAACCCTATCTATGTCCCAAGCTCACGAGAATCCTCCTCAAAACATAACTTTTCTCTTGTTCTCCCCTCTTGCATTTGTGATCCTTTTACACCTTCCTTTTTTGAAATCATGCCTTGTGTGCCAATTAAACTAGTCGTTGACTTGCCTAGACCAAACCCAACCCTCACAACCCTAAACCTATCCAATTACCTATAAATAACCCCCATATTGATCTTGTCTCCTTCTCACAAATGCAAGTGGTGAATTATCCCTCTCTGTTTATCCCTCTCACTTCTTTCCCCATACTGTCTTGTTTGGGTGTCTCTCACATCTGTGATTATTGGATCATAATCAAACATTAACCGAGACCCATGATTGAGAATTGTGACATCCCACTCCTATTACCCCTCTCACGGATGTGCCTAAGATCTGACTCTTACTCAGTCATGAGATCTCAGCCTTGGCCTATGATTGACCTAGCAATCGACAACCACATCTTTATCCTCCTCCTCTCTTTTTGGTAATCCTTCTTCTCTCTAACAAAAAATATAATTAAATTACTCAACCTTGTAAAAGCCATATCATGCTAACCCTAATTCTGAAAATTATGGACCAATAGTCCATTTTAATCATAGAAACACAAAGAATAATCTAAAAATGGTTTTAAAAGCCTAATTCTATATGCTTTTTACTTGTATCCCTAAAACTCAATCGTATGATTATAGAAATTATCTTATGATGCTATTATGGTGGTTAAATATCTAGAACCCTAATATTTAACTATGATGGTTATCTTTAAGATTCAAAAATCATGTTGATATGACTTGGACAATGATGGGATTAAACCCTAATTTTGATGAGTAATCCACCCTTAATCTCAAAATTGTGATTTATCAGCACGAAATTATGATGGATTCTAACCCTAATTTGTGAAATTTTTAGTCTGAGGGTATCAAATCTTATGATTTTACCTCTCTAAACTGGGGAACCATGTCAATAAAATTGAGAACACTATTATCTCAAACTTTAATGATGGAACCCCTTGTAAACTTGAAATCATGATATGAAGTTGAATGATCACTTGATATTTCATACTAGGATCTAATTGATCTTTCATTCATACATCATGAACTATTGATGATCAGATAGTTGAATGTGTGCATATATATATATATACATATATATATATTCAACTATGTGATTATGATTGTTCATGATGTAATCGATGCTAATAAACATTGATGGACACACACACATACACACACACACACACACACACATATATATATATATATATATATATATATATATATATATATATATATATACATATATATATATATAGAGAGAGAGAGAGAAAGAGAGAGAGGTTAGAACGTGAATACTGGGTAGTACATATAAGTTACATGTATTAGCCTTTAAAGTGGTATATGCAATATCTATTAATTAAATCCCACTATACATAATGAATCAACATTGTTTAGACTGGACGTATTTAAAAATCACAACATATCTCATATACATTATGAGATATAGCAATATAATTTTATTAGTTTTTGCAAATTCTACAACTTACTATTGGTTAGAAAATCTACATTTCTTCCACTAGATGATTTGGAAATGTCATGTTGAGGAGATTTTTCATAGACATCTTATATGTGGGGTACACATCAAATCAATAAGGTTGGATTGTTATGTAGAGTTATCTAATCATCATAAGTTAAGATGCATACATGTAAGATATATGTACTCAAGTACACAATTCTTTTATATATATGTATGTGTGTGTATGCCGACAAGGAGTGCCTCAAGTGGTCAAGCACGATGTCCCCTAACAAAGGGACCCGGGTTCGAATCCCAGTTGCCTCCTTGATTTACCATCCTCCTTAGCGTTCAGCCTCCGGCACGGGTGTGGGAGGGGGGAGAAATCTTTCTCTCTTAATCCCATATACATACACACAAAAATAATTCCACTTTGACGAGACGAGCCTTAATATGAACATTCAATAATCACTAAAATTATATAGCATGAAATATTTTTATGAGAATCAATTGGTTGGAAAAATGGCTCTAATACTAATTGTAAAAAATTACTATAAAAAGGGTCTTTCGAATCTGATTTGATTCATCTAAATATTCATCTAAAATGCCTTGATCTATATTTGGAATTCACAATGTTCTCTTCTTATAGAGGTTGAGCATAGCCTTTCTCTCTAGATGTTTGCATTTCTATATTTGTAGTGATAAAGCCCTTTTCTTATTTGCATGTCTAGATTATTCTGATGCCTACAACTAAAAGAATCTTCCATTGTAAATTCTTCTTCATCTCTCCTTTTACCTTTCTTGATCTCTAGATGGTGAGAGAACTTATGATTGTAACCACCTTTTTTCATCCACATCCTTATATTTTTGTAGCCTCTTCCATAACCACCATGTATGGAATAATCACCACTAGTGGGGTTAATGGGGTTAGTGGGATAGAGATCAACTACCCATTAGTTACCTAATGGGTATAATGTCATCACCATATAATGGGATTATTGGGTGTCTCTTCACCTAAGGATTAAAAACAAACTACCCTTAGGGTTAGTGGGTAGTTAGTAACCATCCTAAGTTTCTCTTCACTCAAGGATAAAAAATAGCCACCCTAAGTGTCTCTTTGTCTAAGGGTTAGATACTAACTACTTTAAGTGTTTCTTCACCCAAGGGTTAGGGAGTAATTACCTTTAGTGGAAAAAGTAGATTCTATTCATAAAACTAAATAAAAAGCGAGTGATCACACTCCTTTATCTCTAACTTCCTACATTCCAACAACTATTACATTGAAATCAATTTTAATTAGGGACAAAGAAAATATATTACATGAGACACATAAGAAAATAATCATACATTTTTGTTTTAACATAATTTTTCATCAATGAATGTTCTCTTATCCAATAGATAACAATAAAGTCTTCCACAAAGAACTCATCATTGCATCGAGGATGAGACAACACTTGAGATGTCTACAGTTTGTTATAGATGGAACAAATCCCATCAGATGACTAACAAGTATAATATATTATATCCATAGTCCTTTTCTTCTCAAATCCTATCCAATTTAAGTAGATTCAATCCACCATTCAAATCCATTCCTTCCCCATGTAGCGAATCGTAGATATATTTACCTTGTCCATACACACACACCCATACATATTTCCAAACTTCCAACCAATTTGTGGAACCGATGTGAAACAACAATTCATTGTCTAATTAGAACACAAAAATTGATTTGTAATTAGAATAATCTAAAAAAATGTATAAGATCCTTCTACACTTTTTTGTATATCATAGAAGTCAGACTGGTCATCTACTAACTAGGCATAAACCTGTGCTATGCATGGGTGCCTTAGTAGGATGCAATGAGTATTTCTAGGTTAAACTTTGAGAAAATATGCAATAAATATGTACAATACACATCTTAATTGGTCTTCTCATACAATCATGAACCAATATGTATTTTTTAAAAAAATAATGGTGAAAATTGCATCCAACCCCCTCAGTGGGATTATATAGTATAGATGAATCTCCTAATATTATATATAATTAAAAAAATTTAAAGAAAAAGTGTTGTGTACACACAGGGACCAGTATGTAATTTTAAAAAATAATGGAGAAAATAAGATCCAACCCCTTCCACATGCTTTCTTATATAGTATTGATGAGTGTGCTAATATAATATATAATTTAAGAAATTAAAGATAAAAGTGTGATGTACACACAGAGGGACCAATATATACTTTCAAAAAATAGAGAAATTTGCATCCAACCCCCTCAGTTGGCTTTCTAATATAGTATAGATGATGCTCCTAATGTAATATACAAATTAAAAAATTAAAGACAAAAGTGTGATTTGAACAAAGGGACCAATATGTAATATCAAAAAATAATGGAGAAAATCACATGCAACCCCCTATGTGGGCTTTCCTATATAGTATAGATGGGTCTCTTGATACATTATATAATTTATTAAAGACAAAAGTGTGTTGTACACACATAGTGATCAATATATAATTTTAAAAAATAATAGACAAAATCACATCCAACCCCCTCTCAAATTTTCATATATAGTATAGACGAGCCTCCAACAATAATATAAAATTTAAAAAAATAAAGACAAAAATGTGATGTACACGCAGGGACCAATATGTATTCTCAAATAATAATAAATAAAATTACACCCAACCCCCTTTATGAACATTCTTATATAGTATAGATGAGTCTCCTAATATAATATATCATTTAAAATATTAAAAACAAAAGTGTGGTATGCACACACATGGACTAATATGTTATTTCAAAAAATAATGGAGAAAACTGCATCCAACCCCCTCTGTAGGCTTTCTTATATAGTACAGATGAGCCTCCTAATATAATATATAATTTAAAAAATTAAAGACAAAAGTGTGATGTACACACACATGGACCAACATTTAATTTCAAAAAATAATGGAAAAAATTACATCCAACCCTCTCAGGGGCTTTCTTATATAGTATAGATGAGCCTCCTACTATAATATATAATTTAAAAATTAAAGATAAAAATGTGATGCAGACACACAAGGACCAATATATAATTTCAAAAAATAATGGAGAAAATCACATCCAACCCCCTGTGGGGCTTTCTTATATAGTACATATGAGCCTCCTATTACAATATATAATTTAAAAATTAAAGACAAAAGTGTGATGTATACACACAAGGACCAATAAGTAATTTCAAAAAACAATAGAGAAAATTTCATCCAACCTCCTTCGTAGACTTTTTGCATAGTGTAGGTGACTCTCCTAATATAATATATAATTTAAAAATTTTAAGACAAAAGTATGATGTACACACATGAACCAGTAATTTTAAAAAGTAATAGAGAAAATTGCATCCAACCCCTTTTATGAGTTTCTTATATAGTAAACTAGGCATAAACATGTGCTCTGCACGGGTGCCTTAGTAGACTATAATCAATAATTTATAGATTTAACTTTTAAAAATACAAAAATGTACAATACATATAATAATAGGATTTCTCACACAAGGACCAATGTGTAATTTCAAAAAACAATGGAGACAATTACATCCTGCCCCTCCATGGGATTTACTATATAGTATAGACGTGTTCCTAATATAATATATAATTTAAAAAGTTAAAGACAAATGTGGTGTTTACACACATGGACCAATATGTAATTTCAAAGAATAATGGAGAAAATTGCATCCCGCCCCCTCCACGGGCTTCCCAATATAGTATAGATGTATCTCCTAATATAATATATAATTTAAAAAATTAAAGACAAGTGTGATGTTCACACAAAGGGACCAATATGTCCTTTTAAAAAATAATGGAGCAAATTGCATCCCGCCCCCACAGGCTTTTCTATATAGGATAGATGTGTCTCCTAATATAATATATAATTTAAAAAATTAAAGACAAGTTGGTGTTCACACACATTGACCAATATTTAATTTAAAAAAATAGAGAATATTGCATCCCGCCCCTCCACGAGCTTTCCTATATAATACATATGTGTCTCCTAAAACAATATATAATCGAAAAAATTAAAGACAAAAGTGTGGTTTTCACACACAGGGACCAATATATAATTTCAAAAAATAATGGAGAAAATTGCATTCTGCCTCCTCCATGGGATTTCCTATATAGTATAGATGCGTCTCCTAATATAATGTGTAATTTAAAAAATTAAAGACAAAAGTGTGGTGTTCACACACAAGGAGCAATATGTAATTTCAAAAAATAATGGAGAAAATTGTATCTCGCCCCTCCACGGGCTTTCTATATAGTATAGATGTGTCTCCTAATTTAATGTATAATTTAAAAAATTAAAGACAAAAGTGTGGTGTTCACACACATGGACTAATATATAGTTTCAAAAATAATGGAGAAATTTGCATCCTGCCCCCTCTAGGGGCTTTCCTATATTGTATAGATGTGTCTCCTAATATAATATATAATTTCAAAAATTAAAGACAAAAGTGTGGTGTTCACACATAGGGACCAATATATAATTTCAAAAAATAATGGAGAAAATTACATCTTGCCCCCTCCAAATACTTTTTAATTTACAAAAGTGTGGTGTTCACACACAGGGACCAATATGTAATTTTTTTAAAATAGAAAAAATTACATCCCACCCCCTCTACGGGGTTTCCTATATAGTATAGATGTGTCTCCTAATATAATATATAATTTAAAAAATTAAAGACAAAAGTGTGGTGTTCACACATAGGGACCAATATGTAATTTCAAAAAGTAATGGAGAAAATTACATCCCGCCCCCTCCAGGGCTTTCCTATATAGTATAGATGCGTCTCCTAATATAATATATAATTTAAAAAATTAAAGACAAAAGTGTGGTGTTCCCATGCATGGACCAATATATAATTTAAAAAAATAATGGAGAAATTTGCATCTGCCCCCCTCCACGAGCTTTCCTATATTATAGTATAGATGTGTCTCCTAATATAATATATAATTTAAAAAATTAAAGACAAAAGTGTGGTGTGCACATATATGGACCAATGTGTAATTTTAAAAAATAATGGAAAAAAAATCATCTCGCCCCCTCCATGAGCTTTCCTATATAGTATAGTTGTCTCCTAATATAATATATAATTTAAAAATTTAAAGACAAAAATGTGATGTTCACACATGGACCAATATGTAATTTTAAAAAATAATAGAAAAAATTACATTCTGCCACCTCCACAGGCTTTCCCGTATAGTATAGACTAGGCATAAAACTGTGTTATGCACGGGTGCCTTAGTAGACCACAGTCAATAATTTATAGATTTAACTTTAGAACATAATAAAAATGTATAATACATATAGTAATAGGACTTCTCACATGTACAATGACCAATATGAATTTCAAAAAATAATGGAGAAATTTGCAACCAGTCCCCTCCACGGGCATTCCTGTATAGTATAGATGTGTCTCCTAATATAATACATTAATTTTAAAAATTAAAGACAAAAGTGTGGTGTACACACATGGACTAATACGTAATTTAAAAAATAATAGAGAAAATTACATCCAGCCCCTCCACATGCCTTTCGATATAGTATAGATGTGTCTCCTAATACAATATATAATTTAAAAAATTTAAAACAAAAGTGTGGTGTACACACACATAGACTAATACATAATTTCAAAAAATAGTATAGAAAATTACATTGAGCCCCTCCACGGGCCTTTCTATATAGTATAGTTGTGTCTCCTAATATAATATACAATTTAAAAAATTACAGACAAAAGTGTGGTGTAAACACACAGGGATCAATACATAATTTCAAAAATTAATAGAGAAAATTACATCCAACCCCCTCCACGAGTTTCCTATATAGTATAGATGTGTCTCCTAATATAATATATAATTTTAAAAATTAAAGATAAAAATGTGGTGTAAACACACATGGACCAATATGTAATTTTAAAATTATTGGAGAAAATTGCATCCAGCCCCCTCCAGGGGCTTTTCTATACAAAAGTGTGGTGTACACACACAGAGCAATACATAATTTTAAAAAATAATGGAGAAAATTGCATCCAACTCTATCCACGGGCTTTCCTATATAGTATAGATATGAGTCTTCTAATATAATATATAATTTTAAAAAGTAATGATAAAAGTGTGATGTACACACAAGGACCAGTATGCAAATTCAAAATATAATACAAAAAAAATTCAACCAACCCCATCTACGAGTTTTCTTATATAGTAAGTATATATGAGTCTCTTAATATAATATATAATTTAAAAATTTAAAAATAGAAGTGTGGTGTGCATACATATGGACCAATATTTATTTTAAAAAATAATGGAGGAAATTGCATCCAACCCCCTCCGTGGACGTTCTCATATTAGTATAGACGAGTCTCATAATATAATATGTAATTTTAAAAAATTATAGACAAATGTGTGGTGTAAACACAAAGGGACCAATATATAATTTTATAAAATAATGAAGAAAATTGCATCCAACCCCTTGTGGGGTTTTCTCAGTACAAATGACACGTTTGTAATTTATAAAGATGTTGAAAAAAATTGTACGATTAATCCAAAATGACTTGTTTTATATAGTATTGATAGATAAATTAAAAACAAATTATAATGGAGAAAACATCCAACCCTTTCCACGAAGTTTCTTATATACTATAGATGAGTCTCCTAATTTAATATATAATTAATAAATTAAAGACAAAAGCGTGGTGTACACATAAGGACTAGTATGCAATTTCAAAAAATAATAGAGAAAAGTTGCAACCAACCCTCTCCACGGGCTTACTTTGAGTCTACTAACATAATATATGATTAAAAAACTAAAGACAAAAGTGTGGCGTACACACATAGGGACTAATATGTAATTTTAAAAAATAAATAAAATAACATAATATATAATTTAAAAATTAAAGGTAAAAGTGTGTTGTAAACACAAAAGAATCAATATATAATTTCAAAAAGTAATGAAAAAATTGCATCCAACCCTTCTCAGGGCTATCTTAGATACAAAGGATGCGTTTGTAATTTATAAAAATATTGAAAAAATGCATGACTAATCCAAAACGACTTATTTATACTATATAGTAAAGCCCGTGGAGGGGGCTGGATGCAATTTTTTCTATTATTTTTAGAAATTACATATTAGTCCCTGTGTACACCACACTTTTGTCTTTAATGTTTTAAATTACATATTATATTAGAAGGCACATCTATAATATAGAAGAAAGCCCGTGGAGGGGGCTGGATGCAATTTTCTCCATTATTTTTTTTGAAATTACGTAATGTCCCTCTGTGTGTAGACCACACTTTTTTTAATATTTTAAATTACATATTATATTATAAGACACATTTATATTATATAGGAAAGCATGTGGAGGGGACTGGATGCAATTTTCTTCATTATTTTTTGAAATTACGTATTGGTCCTTGTGTGTGCACCACACTTTTGTCTTTAATTTTTTAAATTATACATTATATTAGAAGACACATCTATCCTATATTGGAAAGCCCATGGAGGGGGTTGGATACATTTTTTTTAAAATTACGTATTGGTCCCTGTGTGTGTACACCACACTTTTGTCTTTAATTACTTAAATTATATATTACATTAGAAGACACATCTATACCATATAGGAAATCCCGTGGAGGCGGCTGGATGCAATTTTCTCCATTATTTTTTAAAAATTACGTATTGGTCCCTATGTGTGTAGACCACACTTTTTTTTTAAAATATTTAAATTACATATTTTATTAAAAGACACATCTATACTATAGAGGAAAGCCCACAGAGGGGGTTGGATGTAATTGTCTCTATTATTTTTTAAAATTACATTTTGGTCCCTGTGTGTAGACCACACTTTTGTCTTTAATTTTTTAAATTATATATTATATTAGAAGACACATCTATTCTATATAGGAAAGTCTGTGGAGGGGACTGGATGCAATTTTCTCCATTATTTTTTTGAAATTACGTATTGGTCCCTGTGTGTAGACCACTCTTTTTTTAATTTTTTAAATTATATATTATATTAGAAGACACATCTATACTATAGAGGAAATCCCACAGAGGGGGTTGGATGTAATTTTCTCTATTATTTTTTTGAAATTACGTTTTGGTCTCTGTGTGTAGACCACACTTTTGTCTTTAATTTTTTAAATTATATATTGGTCCGTCTGTTTATACACCGCACTTTTGTAAATAGTTTTTTAAATTATATATCATATTAGAAGACACATCTATACTATATAGGAAAGCGTGGAGGGGATTGGATGTAATTTTTTCTATTATTTTCTGAAATTACGTATTGGTCTATGTGTGTAAGAGAAGTCCTACTAATATATGTATTGTACAAATATTTTTTATTTTTTAAAGTTAAATATATAAATTATTGATTGTAGTCTAGTGAGGCACCCGTGCATAGCACGTGTTTATGCCTAGTTTTATATAGTATAGTATAGTATAGTATAGATAGATAACTTTAATAATTAAAAGATGAATTGTACTGATAGACACGTCGCTGTCTTTGAACTTTGGCTTCCGTCCTTCTGCTGGTCACCACCCGGCTTGCAGGAGCGCACTCTGCCTCCACGCCGGCTCCACTCCTCTTTCTGCGCCGATATTTTCTGCCGCCATGTCTATACTCTGTCTATTCCAGCCGTGGACTTGCATTTTACTCCTTACTTCTTGATCGTTGGGTATGTATACTGCCATGTGAATTCTTTCGATCTATTTCTGTGCGCTTTCCCTCTTCCCCTCGTTGTAGGTAGTTCGACTTTCTCCAATATGATCTGATTCCTGTTTGGTACATCAAATGAGCAACCTAGTAATTTAGGCCAATAGCAGCCCTGAGCTAGGATTTTTTAGCTCCGACCAATGTGGTGTCCGAAATTACCAACTCCGTTTAACTTAAGTTTTTGGTCCTGATTAACATCTCAAGCTATCGTTCAATGGTATTTCAACTGCCGATGCCAGTTCAGATCCAATCATGTTCGGACATAAGCAGCCAAATGGAATTCACAAGCCCACTTCTATTTCTTAACCCCAAACCTGAATTATTTAACCATATTTCTTCTTCCGTTTTGTTTTCTCGGAGTTTGAGAGGTATCCTTTGAAGGAAAATGTGTCAGGTGGTTTTGGGATTTGCATTTAGTGTTGTTTTTTTTGTCTGGGATAGGGTGACGAAGGAGGGGAAAAGGGAGGGGGAAAGGAAGATTGGAGTTTAATTAATTTTCTTTATAAAAGATGACAGCAAATCGAAGGCAAATCATGGCTATATAACTTTAATGTATCATGGAAGCTACTTAGGCAAACATGGTTGTTAAAACTATAATTTACTGCTGTTGGATATCCTCTTCTTAAAATATTCCTCGTGGCTTTCGTTATGGCCAAATGGGACGATTACTCCTCACTAGAGGCTCAAAGCAAAGCTGTGCATTTCACGACATGGCTGGCTCTAAAAAATTTGACTTGAGCTTAAGAAAGCTATTGCCACACAACTATTAATGTGACCCCTATATTGTTGGTTACAGGGAAGATCTTGGTGGCTGGCCCCATTGCAAACACTGCTACCAAACAGATAATAGGGCGCCATGCGATAGTAGACCTGGCCCCGTTTTGCTGGTTGCTAAATTGGGAAATTTTTGGTGGTCAACCCCATCACAAACACTGCAGCCAAACAGAAATAGGGCTAGAAAACCTATAACTTTGACATGTTGCTAAATAAAAAGTATGCAGCTAGCCATGCCACAATTGACATACTGCTGACCTACCAGGAAAGCCAGTGGCAAAATACAGGCTAGCTTAAGCTTGCTGGAGCTATGCAATAGTGAATTTTGACTTGTTTCCTTGGTTGCTGGACTGTTTAAAAGCCTTGGTGAAGGTCCCATTACGATGTTGTAGCTAAACAAGATACATTATGGACAACTTGTAGTCCTAACGTGTGGCCAAACAACAAAGCAGTCTCGGTCGTGGCGGCATAGACCAAAGTATACATCATCATCATAATTGTCATTCATATCCCAACCTTTTTGGGGTTGGCTACATGGATTATTCTTTTCCATTTGGCTTTGTTATGAGTCATATTTTCGTCTATAGAGATTCGTTTTCTCTTGTTGTAAGTAGTCAATATTTCTTAACCTTTGACTGTGCCTAATCAATAGCATTGCTCCAGATTGGTGCATTTCTGTGTTTGCATTGCATATGTTCATACCAACTTAGGTGACCCTCCTCACGTAACTTAATCTTCTATTCCCGATGCCCCGCTTTATTTTTTATATAGTTATTTCTCAAGTGTTCCCTTGTTTTCCCACACCCATCTTAACATATTCAGTTCTGCTATGTTTATCTTGTTGACACCTTATTTCTTCAGTGCCCAACATTCAACAGCATACAACATGGCTGACCATCTAACTGTCTTAAAAATTTACTTTCTAATTTTAGGAGCATTTTCAATTGTATACTATTCCAGTTGAATTTCTCCATTTCATCCACTCTGTTGTGATCTTGTGACCATCATCATCTTTAGCATCGGCATCCATTTAGATCATTGTACCCACATAGAAAAACTCATTACATTCGGGTACATCCACTCCATCCAACCTGCCTATCTGCCACCACCATTCACGGATTTATAATGGCTGTGATTGCAATACATAAACTCTATTTTGCTTCTGCAGATCTTTAATTAACGTGATTCTAACACATTCCTCCAAAGTCTAAATTTATATTTCAATTTGTCTTTAGATTTATCATCCAACGGAATATCATTAACAAATAACTTACAACAAGGGATATGATCTTCAACATGTTTTCTTAATGCTTTTATGACAAAACCAATTAGATATGGCAGAGTCGGTCCTTGATGTAAATAGATAATCTTGCTCTCTCCTCGAGGAGTCATGAGACTTGCAGTTGAGTTTTCATACATATCATTAGTTAATTCAACAGTACCAATTGACCCACCAATTTTCTCAAAAACCCACCATAGAACTTCCCTCGGTACTAGAAAATAAGCCTTTAATAAAATCAAAGAACTGTGTGAAGATCTCTCTTCTTTTCTTTATACTTTCCCTAAGCCTTCTCCCAAAGGATCATAGTGTGACTCATCAGCTTGATACCTCTACAGTTTGTGTGAACATCTCCCTTGCTGTTGTGGATGGGTACTAGGGTACAGTTTCTCCACTTATTAACTATTTCTTATAATCTAATCTTGTTGAAGAAACTTGTTAACCACATTACTCCTTTGCCGCATTATTCTTTTATCCTCCTTACTCTTCCGTAATACAAGTACAATCTAAAATTGTAGAATAGGGAGGGATATATTTATTGCTTGATCATGAAGGGTTTACAGAGACGTGCTTATATAGTAGTAGTGATAATTGCTACTCTTAAATCCCCAATATGTAACTAAACTAGAGGAGATACAGAGTGTCACAAGAAGGATAAGAAAACCTAATTACAATATAGGTGATATTCCTCAACACTCCCCCTCAATCTGGAGCATAGATATTCACAGTTTGTTCCTGAGAATTTTAACAGAAGATTGGAGATCTTTTCTTATAGTACAACATTCCTTAGGAAGTGGCAATCCAATTCAATGTGTTTTGTATGCTCATGAAAAACTAGATTAATGGCAATAAAGGTGACAACTAGATTATGAAAATACATTGGAACGGGAGAGTTGATCTGATACCAAAATTCAGCTAGGAGATATTTTAACCCATAATAGCTCATAGGTGGGGTGTGCCATGTCCCTATACTTGGCCTTAACACTGGACCTTGCTAAAAACAGTTTGCTTTTTGCTGCGCACCATGTAATAAGATTTTCACAATATCCAAAATTAGATCTCTTATCAAAGTGTGATCCTGCATAGTCTGTGTTAGAATAACCCAGAAGGTTCAAGTTGCCATTCTTAGATAGAACTGACCTTTACTGGGAGCCTTTTTTAGACACCTTAAAATGTGCATGTTGCTTCCCAGTGACATGTTTTGGGACAATCCATAAAGTGACTGAGGATGCCCACAATGAACGATATATCATGTTTAGCAATCGTTAGGTACCGTACAATAACTTTCCTACTAGCCCCTTGTACCGAGATATGTCCTCTAGATCTTCTAAGGAAGAGCTCCATAGGTCATGTTTTTGGTTCGTTGGAGAAGCACCAGGACGACAATCAATCATACCTGTTTCTTTGAGTAGGTCTAGGGTGTATTTTCTTTGTGACTGGAACAACCTATCTCTAGTATATGCAATTTCGATCCCAAGAAAATAGCGATGATTTCCAAAATCCTTGGGAGCAAGCTTCCAAGGTTAGATATGGTGTTATGAATTCTGGATGTGTCACTTCCAGAGATGATGACATCATCTACATAGACTGTATGAATAATGATGCATGTCTGAGTATGCTTACTAAATACAACACGATCACAATGAGATCGTGAAAACCCGAAGTCATTAAGAATTTTGGATAATTTCTCAAATCCATAGATAGCTTTGTGAAGCTTGCAGCCTTGTAGATTTTCATAGAACACTCCCCATGAGCACATACCTAGGAGTCTGTTCCATATAACAGTTTCATGAATATCACCATATAGAAAGGCATTTTTACATCCAATTGGTGAGTAGTCCAACCTTTATTAATAGTAACAAATAGAAGAATGCAAATAGAGTGAAGACGAGTCACTGGTGAAAATGTTTCAAAATAGTCCAGCACATTCTTGAGTGTATCCTTTCGCCACTAATTGAGCTTTAAGTTGTTTAGTCGTGCCGTCAGGATGATGTTTGATAGTATACACCCATCCACAATCCAAAATATTATGGTTAGTAGGTAAATCAGTAAGATTCCATGTACTATGAGAAAGAAGGGCTGCAATTTTATCATCCATGGTCTGCTTCCACCCAAGATGAGAGAGAGCCTTTGTAGTAGTACGAGGAGTGGCCACATTGTCAATAGCATAGTTTTCAGAACCGAACCGGTGAGGCCTTCGGTTCTTGGTTCATTGGTTCAACCGGTGGTCGGACCGGTTCAACTGGTGACGTTAGCATGACGTCAGAAATAATTTTAACAAATCTAATTATATATGAAAACATGGGAAATAACAAATGCAACATGGGTAATAGCAGAATTGCTCACAATAATTAACTGAGTATTTGAAATCAAACATAGCAATCAAACTAATTAATTCTAGAATATAGATACTAGATGAGAATCAATGAGTTATCAACTGTAGAAATGAGATTCATGTACTATAGATAAAGAAGATCAGAATTACGAGTGAAGAAATAGATTACTAATCACAACCAAGTCGTACATCAAAATCAGTAAGAAAATTAGTAGCAATAGTACATTCAATTATTCAAATTTATATTTGCAGACAGAGGCTTAATGACATTAAATTAGCAACCAAATTAGTAATCATAGACAAATAATAGAATTGTTATCGAATAAGCAATAGAAATCAAATTGCAAATTGTGACCAACTAGCAACACCGAAGCCGACAACAACAAACACCACACCAAATGCAAGTCTGATCATCAATGTGTAGAGCTAGCCTTTGGCTGGCGTAGTTGAGCCATTAGTGGGGGTTGGTAGGAGAAATATAGAGAAAGAATAAATGATTAAATAAAAAAATAGGAATACAATTTGTTCTCAACAAAAAAGAGGGGCTGTAGGGGAAGAGTAGTCGTAGGGGAAGAAGAGGATGATTGGAAGAAGATGGGTAACCAAAGAAGAATCAAGAAAGAAAGAAGCAAGAAGGGGGAAACTAAAAGAAAACAATGACAAAAGGGGAGTAGAGATGGAAGACTGTCGTAAATGCAAAAGGAGAAATGAAGTGGAGGAAGAATAAGCAAAGAAAAGAAGGGTGGAATAAGGGCGGCGACAACAAATAGAGACGAGGAGGAAGAAGAGGAATGGAAAAAAAGAGCAGAAGACTTAATTGGTGGTGGCAACAAGAAGAGAGAAGGTCTGCGACGACAAGAAGAGAGAAGACCGACACAGTAGGGGAGCGGTGGCGACCGACAACCGCAAAAAGAGCAGCAATGGCCGGAACTTGTACCAGCGCCTGCGGCCGGCAACTCCTCCAATGATGCATCTGTACCGGTAGAGGAAGCAGGTGGCTGCACTTCTCTAGGGCTGGAGTCGGGGGTGGGAAAGTCCGTGTGTCGGGATGGGGGGGGGGTTCCAGTAACGTGTTAGGGGTATTTCCAGCGCGTGATACACAGACCAAGTCACTGGTTCTACGGTCAAACCGGTCGGTTCGTTGGTGTTCACTCGGTTAAGTGACTTTTGCGGGTTTGTGGGTGACTTAGACCGGCCAACCCAGCAGTTCCCGGTTCATCTGGTTGAGGCCGGTTCGGTTCAGTTCTGATAACTATGGTCAATAGCAGAAGTGAAGGCCGCCATACCGTTAGACAAATGATCTGAGGGAACATATGCTGAAATACAATATTTTCTAGATGATCATTGTTCCTTACAGGAGATTGATCGACATGTTAACTTTATCTTCCTCAGATACATGAGGATATATAGACAGAGTCATGGTAGTAGTCTCGGTAGGCGGTTTGGTCCTCTTCTTGCGATGATGCACATGGATGACAAATTGTTTGGTGGATGGGGCTAACTCAGTAGGAAAGTTAGGGATAGGTAAGGGTGGCGATGGAGGAGATAGACTATCATTTGCTGATGAGAAAAAAGGAGTATCTTCATAAAATGAGACATCCATACTGACATTTGTTTAGCAATAGTATCAAAGCAGGAGTGCCCTTTTTGTATGTGAGAGTATCCCAGGAAACAACATTTGATTGAGCGAGGGAATCACTTGTCCAAGTTGGGTTGATGATTGTGCACAAAACCGAAACAACAAAATACCTTGGGCGGAAGAGAAAAAACAAGTTCATGAGGATGTAACAGAGAATAGGGCATGGCATTGTTGATGGCAGCAGAAGGCATTCAATTGATCAAGTAATTAGCAGTTAGTAAAACATTGGGTATGGGAACATTCATTTCAAGCAATAGAAGATGGTGATTTTTTGTCCAAAAAGACCATTCTGTTGAGGGGTATAAGAACATGTAGTATTGTAGTCTGATGAATAATCCCTCGAGAGGAATACAAAGTTTGAAATCCACATTTCGTAAATTTTATGGCGTTTCACATTCGTAGAAGGTAGAAAATTGATTAGCTATCTCATTCAAAAAAGTTTCTAATATAGCTAAAACTTCAGTTCACTCTTATGACATTTATATCCATATAGCACGAGACCAATCATATGTAGAAATGATAAAATAGCACACACCAGTCTGAGTTGATACCCGACAAGGACTCCATACATTCAAGTGAACAAGATAGAATAGACTAGGACTATGACAAACATGTCGTGAAGAGAACACAAATCGATGATGTTTACCTAGCTGACAGGTTTGACACTGAAGAGGGGAACTAAGAATATCACGTGTAGCAACTTTATCTTTTTGATCGAAAAGTGGCCTAGGCATTGATGCCATCAGGAGGGTGCAACATATGAGATCGCAAGGGCAGTGGAAATACAATTGAAGGATTGCAAGTAGTAGAGGCCATCATCGCCTTCATATCCCCCACCAATAGTCTTCGTCATCCTGAGATCCTGCATAGAGGCAGAGTAAGGAAAGAAGGCTATACTACAACTCATAGATTTCTAAGTTTGCTAACATATGCAAGATTTAAGGGAAATGAGGAGCAAACAAAAGAGGTTAGCAGCAACAAAGTGTGCGTAAAATTTTCAACACCACCAACAACAGAGGTGAACCCATTGCGAAGCGCATTGAGGGATTACGGGAATACTCCACGGTTGAAAACATTGATGGATCTCCTGTAATATGTGATGTTGCTCCAAAATCTAGATACCAAGATGGCGTATGAGTAGAAGTATGCAAACACGTGAGTGTTGAGCAATGTTTGCCCGAGGGGCTGAAGAGGAGGACAAATGTGTTTCCAAAAGTTCATCAAGATCTGTCTTGCTAGGGACAACCATATTGGAGGGGGGCACCACCATTCTCTGCATCAACAATTGTCACATGATTTGCCCAGTCAGGCTTGCCATGTTTCTCCCAATATTTTCTTCAGTGTGATTCTTGCGACATACAAAAGTTGTAGGGACGATGAGAAGTGGGAGCAGATTAGTGTCCGTGGAAGTTGTTGGGTCCAACAAATGATCCGAACAATATGTCTCCAACACATGATCCGAAGCTTGTTTTGCCATGGAGAAGATGATGAGATTGTAGGTAACAGAAAGCTCGGTGCTACCTAGGATCCAAGATAGGACTTCAAAATACGACTGGTAGAGTGCACACAAATCCTGAAGGACTGTGCCCACATTGAGTAATTGTGGAGTTGAGTGTTATTGAGGTTACACATTGTGCAGGATTATCAACTCTGTCACGAGCGCCGGAGGAAGCCATGATAATATAGAACTAGAAATAGACAGGTACAGTTGCAAATCAGGCAGACATGGATTTGTCAGGCAGTCTTCAAAGACAAGCAAGCAAAAAGTTGCAAATCAGGCTAACATGGATTTGTGAGGCAGTCTAAAAGACAGACACATACATGTGAGCAGGCGTAAGCATATTTTTTTCTTTCAAACATACATAAATCCGTGGTGCTGTATTCGGTTGGGGGTGACAGCCGGGCAAAGACGAGAGACAGCACGGGCAGGGAGTTTGACTGAAGAGGAGGGTTAGGAGAAGAGATAATACATACACAGAAGTAGAAAACAGTACAAAAGATAGGATATGAGATACAGTAGAATACATTGTTGCATCAAAGTTTGAGAATATTAGTATAGACAAATATATAGTATATACTAATATAGGTATGAAGTGATTGAATGTATGTTTAGTTGATAATATATTATGCTATACAGTAGAATATTATATTTCCCTATTCCAGTAGTATATAGCTGTACTGGAATATTATAGTATTACATTTGTGGGCTGGAAATTATTGGGCTGACAATTGGGCCTACATAGGCCGCCTAAAATTTAAGCTGGTCGAAGCGGGTGCCCAAAGCAGCCTTTGAACCAGCCGCTCAAGTGGGCTGAGCGGACAAAAAGCGGCCACCTAACTCAAAACCACCTAGAATCTGCTCGAAGCTCCAACTGACCGTCCAGGACCTTGTGTCAGGCGGCCACTCGGGCCACTTTTCAAAATACTGGTCACATTCATGACATCCTTAGTGGAAACTTGTATAGAAGAGTCCCAATCCTTTTTGTTTGTTGCAAATTTTCATATTCTGTATGCTATATTCTGAATAATTTTACTGTGTTATTACAGGATTGAATATTTAGATTAGCCCCAAAATATTCTTACGTGGCCTATACTGTCTAGTTAGCTTAGTGTAAGGCATTAATGCCATTAGAGGGTTGAAGGATGCTGTTCATAATATGGTTTCCACTACAGTTGCATGAGGGACTGGGTTTAGTAATGTTTGATGAGTTAATTTATAAAAACATTGTTTATAGAAATGCAAAAATCATAGTGCAAATGATGCTTTGCAATTGATGATTTATTCGGTAAAATTCCTAACTGTGACTATATTAGTTGTGTAGTATGTTCCTAGCGAATTCCTGTATTAACCATGATTTTTTTGTAGAACGGAGGGTATTCTATTATGGTTCCCGCTACACTGTTGAACCTTTGTAATTGTAATTGCAGAGAACTGGAGATACAAATCAAATTAGAAACATAAGCAATCAAACATGGAGAAGGACATTCCTTTGCCAATTGAGAAACTCTTACTACCATCTCCAGCTACCAGTTCCCATGAACTCGTTCCTTTTGCCAAGTAAGCTCGTATATACCCAAATACTTCAAAATGAGAAATTGGTCATACATTTTCCGAATATTGTATCATACTCATCTGCCTTCGTTCAAATCCAGAGATGGGAGCATGAAGTGTGTTGTCTTGGTTTCCACTGGCAGCTTTAATCCTCCTACTTACATGCACCTTCGTATGTTTGGTACAATCCCATCTTTTGCAATCTCCTCTTTGAAGCACCTTTCTGCTGAAATAGTTGCTAATGTTAGTTTCTTCTTTGACACATCCTATTAGGTTTATACCTGCTTGGTTATTTTTCTGAAATGCTCATAACTACACCTTTCTGACTTTTGAATCTTGAATAAAATGACTCATCATCTAACCTGCTGGACTGGCTTATTTGTTATCTTTGTAGTAGATAAAAAGACCACAATAGTAGAACCCCCTGGAAACACCCCTTTATGGTTTTAATGCATTCTTATTTTGTGATTAAAACTTCAAACTTCTCTGTGACCTTTAATTTCATATGTTGAAAAGCATAAAGCTGTATTCTCTTTAGATCCTGAATCCAACTTGATGAGTTTTCCTGCGATGGTTAACTTGTTTGAATTTCTGCTGCTGAAATGATTTCTGCTTTGATATCTTTGCTTTCTGACAACAAATGCTATCAACATGTTAGCATATATATCACAATTGAGAACAATACCCTATTCATTAAATTGCATACAAAGTTTAGAGTTCCAAGCAGAAGATCGAGATAAAGTTCATCTAAGGAAAAATGTATTTTAGATTAGGTTCTAGTAAGTGTTAGTGAGAGAGAGTGTGTGTAAGTGAGCATAGGACATCATGTGTATGAATATGCCAAATTTTCCTATGAAGTGGCATTTGTATATTTATAATCTGGGGGAAAATGCCTAAATTTAAGTAATGCATGGTTAAATTATGGTATACTACACAATTATAGAAATATTCTATTGTATTTTACGTGCTACGAAAAATGCAGATGATAAATGTGTTGGATCCTAGATGGGTGATTAGATGCTCTAGAGGGGGGGGTGAATAGAGCTGAAAGCACTTAAACAAAACTCATTAAACCTTCAAAATATATGACAAGATAAGGTTGCTAAATAGGCAATTTGAGTGCAACTAAATCATCCATAGCAAGGATAAGAGAGATTGAACATGCACCAATTAGACAAGCTATTTAGATTGGTTCCACACTTCAAACTAGAAGTGTGTCAGTCCACTTGCCTAGAGAGGTCAACTTCTAGGACTTCCAACAATTGCACTCTTATATTCACTTATAAGACTTACAATACATGACCAACAAAGGACTTACCTATCCAATACAAAGAGTCTTCAACCTTACCAAGGACTTACCCACTTTGCAAGAGTCTTCAGCCTTCTCCAAGGACTTACCCACTCTTGCACAAGTCTTCAGCCTTGTAGGAATTACCCACTCTTCTTGGATCTTCCGCCTTTGACTTCACCTTAAGCTTCCACCAAGGTCTTACCTACTTGAGCTTGAGTCTTTTGCCTTCTCCAAGGGCTTACCCACTCTAGCTCCAAGTCTTCGGCCTTGATCTTCACCAAGGGACTCCTTCCCTTGTTCTTCTTCACCTCTCTTGGACAAGAGAGAGAACATTCATCTTCAAGATAGCAAATGAGAGATGGGGAGGTGGTGGAAGTGAGAGCCTCACAAGATATACAAATAGGACTAGCTCTCTTACAAATTTCCTACTCACTCTAATGGATGTAGCAAGTGATTAAGCTTAGAGAGAGAGAGGAGGCTGTAGGAAGCACTCAACTATAGAATAGGAACCTCACAAGGAGTTTGCAATGAATGCTCTCAACCTTGGAATGAAGCCCAAGGGGTCCTATTTATAGCTGGGGATGCCTCTTAGCCTTTGGGAACACTTGTGAACGAAAACTAGCCGTTTTGTGGCTTGCAACGGATATATTTTCACTTGTTGCAACTCCACAACGGCTAGAAACACTTTTCTGTACTTTTCCGTACAGTGCATTCAGTCGAGTTTCAATGGGTGCAACTCGACCGATCAAGCAGCAGGCAAACCGATGTTCAAATGATCGGTCGAGTTTGTTCTGAGGAAACTCGACCGACCATCTCAACTGGAAATGGCCTACTACCCAATCGGTCGAGTTCTGTGGGTGCACAACTCGACCGATGCAATCTTCAGAAAATCGACCAAGGTTGATCGGTCGAGTTTCAGGGTGGGAAACTGGACCGATCAAGTGCCTGTAATTGATTTTCAAAGATGCATTTAAAGTGCTTTAATATTCGATCTAAGTGTTCCTGATATTTTTCTAAGCTTAATTACAAGTCATACAATCATTACAAGTGATTTACAACATGATTCTAATGGATATACATCATATTACAAAAACGTGCACTTGTATGACTTTGACTTGTCTTTTCTCCAATTTGAGATGCGCAAGTTAGGGCATTTGGAGTGTGTCTATACATAATCTGAAATCACTCAAGTAGATACATTAGACACCAATATGTGGAATGGTTAGTCATCATCAAAACATGGGTTTAGTCAATTTAGACGTGAGTCAATATGACCTAATTGACCTTGAGTCAACAATCTCCCCCTTTTTGAAGATGACAAACCATTCCATAAATGTATTGAAAGCTTTCAAGTAAAATCATACCTTCGGAGAAACCTAGGGGTTTCAATAGAATGGAGTTCATATGCTCCCCCTCAATTGATGCGCATGGAGTTCTCATACTCCCCCTCAATTGATGTTATTTCTCTTGCATGGTTAGCTTTCATAACATTTATAGAAACTATGTCTTCTACTCATATATGTTCTACACATATATGTCTTCTCCCCTTTACCTTCTCCCTTTACATGAACATATTTCTCTTCTTCATGTAAGACATGCCTTCTTCCTCTTTTAAAAGAAGACATACCTTTCTCCCCCTTTGTCATTTCAAAAAGAGGGGTTATGAAGAAATAAGAGACATCACTAGTTAAAGAGAAAGGAGATAACACAAATATATATAAGGAGAGTAGAAGAGCACAGATAGGGGCTTGTCCAAGCATAGAAAGAAAAGCAAGTTAAAACATATACTTGAACAACCCAAAAATGCAAGATAAAGTACTGCAGAAAAACAATAAATCACAATTTTGACCCTCAAGATGATGGAATTTGACCAAAAACCATCGGAGCTCATGGCGAAGCAATGAGTCTTGCTTAGAAGGTCGTTTCTGTATGAAAAACACTAGTCTTGCACCAAAAACTGAAACTGGAGCAAAAGCTGCATAAAATCCAAAAATACTCCAATTTCTACATATAATGTAGATCTATGTGCCCTGCATCACAATGTTATGCAAGCAACTCAAGATAGTAGATATGCAATTCAAGGAACAATCTTGAGCATGTATGAGACAAGATACAAGCATAGCATATAGATGAGCAAAGATGCCAATTATAAACAGGGTTAGAACTACATGTATATGAACTACTAGTAGATGATATCACAAGTTAGGACTACTAGTAGGATCTAGATCATAGCAAGAGATACCAAAAGATACACAAGTTAAAGAGCAAGCTATGAGTAGATGTAGAGATATATCCAAACAAAGACATAAGCCATTTTAGAAGCATGAAAGGATATAACTCACTAGATATGCATCCTTACCGAAAGATGATTACCCCTAAGAATCTCAAGGTTGTATCAACACAAGATATACACCTAAATAGATGTAGCAAGTTAGAGTACAACGGAAGCAATTTTTAGACACAACCAAGAGATCCAAAGAGTTCATCATCAAAACCTGCAAAACAACTCAAAGCAAGTAATTGCAAGATATAGATATACCAATTTAGAGCAATTAGAGAGATAGAGTTGTAAGCAAGATAGGAAATTTAGAACATGGCAATATGCATATATAAAGGTACCAAATGAGAGTGCCAAAGAATAAGGCTATTGGTTGAGAAAATCTAGTTGAGAGGGAAATTCTCATTCAATAAGCCAAATGTATATTCTGTGCACAGTGTTATCGGTCGAGTTTTGAGCATTGGCAACTCGACCGATGACAACTGCTGGCAACACCCATTGGTGCCTATCGGTCGAGTTTCGATAGGGCAAACTCGACCGACAGAGCAGCTGTCAAAAAGCACATATATTTCATAAAAACATAATTAAAGGCATGATAAATATACAAACAATATCCAAACATGTCTAATCAAGTTAGTAATGCACTATAGAAGCATTAGAAACAGTTTTTGAGCAAGAGTGTGAAGAGAAACATAAAATACCACTTTTGACTCAAAAACCATATGTATAGTGCACACTATCTTGATAAAACAAGTTAGAAATGGTTATAAGCAAGAAAACATTACCTTTGTGCTTACCATTGCTTTTTCCACTTATTGTCACCCTCTGCACATCTCACCTTTCTTCTTTCATGTGGATTGAGAAGTCAATTTGCAATTCAATAGCTCAAATCAATCCATTTGTAAGTACCTACAAGAAGAAAGATGAAATGGTCCCCAATCATGTTTTTGGGTCCGGAGGGGTTAGTTTAGCAACCCAAATCCTATTTCTCTTGGGTGCTTTCCTAAAAGGACAACAATTAGAATAATGACCAAATTCATTGCAGTAGTTGCATGTGCCCATAGTCTTGGAACTAGAGGATTCTCCATGGAAAATTGGAGGTCCTTTATCTTTGTTGTTCCCTTGACTACTATCATATCCTAAACCATGTCTACCAATTTGTTTAGTAGTATGGTGTAGGATATCATTAAGATTCTTTTTACCCACTAAGAATCTTTGCAAAGAAG
The DNA here is from genome assembly GCA_963693085.1 of Alisma plantago-aquatica. Lineage (NCBI taxonomy): Eukaryota > Viridiplantae > Streptophyta > Magnoliopsida > Alismatales > Alismataceae > Alisma > Alisma plantago-aquatica. Next base: position 64,312,667 of record OY856412.1, read on the forward strand.
ATCTCAAACTATCATTATCATGCTTAAGAGAAGCAATAGTAGAAGACAAATTTTTGATATTATCTCTAGCATGCAAAAGATCTTTTTCTAAGCAAAGAGTTTTAGTTAAATAAGAGTCTCTATTAATATGAAGAGCAGCAACATCATTCTCTCTATTTGTAGAACTAGAACAAGATTCATGCCCATTGATTTTAGCAAGCAAGGAGGCATTTTCTATTTCTAATTCATGCAAAACAAAATCTTTGTCCTTATTTTCAGATTTAAGAACATCAATATCATGCATGAGAGAATCAATAATTAAAGTATGCTCTTCATTAGAACTAGGCACAAGAGGTTGAGCTTCTAGAAATCTAACCTTATCAAGTAAACTAGTATTTTCAAGTTTAAGAGAATCTACTTGACTAAGACAATCATTTTTATCATCAAGCAAGCAAAATTAACATGTTCAAGATCATCTAGTTCTACATGCAAATTATCAACAATTTTAGCAAACTTTTTCTTTTTTCTTTTAGAAGACTTAAGAGAGGCACAAACATCATGAATAATAGCAATCAAAGATTCTTTATCTAAAGAGTTTAGATTTACCTCACTTGAGTCTTCACTTGTTGATGCTATAAGAGCAAAATGGCATTCTCCTTCATCACTAGAGCTTGAGCTTAATCCTTCACTTGAATCTTCACTTGAGCTTGAGTTGGAGGAGCCACTTGAGCTTGATTGCCATTCCTTCTTGTTCTTGTGAAGATGGGTCTTTTTGCCTTGTGGGAAATCTTCCTTGTAGTGACCCTTCTTTCCACATGTGAAGCACCGGATGGAGGACTTGCCTTTGTAGAGTCGACCCTTGGAGTACATGACATCTTCTTCAACTTGAGAGGATGGAGAAGCTTGACCAACAATAGCCTTGATTTGAGCTTTGATTTCAGCCTTCTTCATTCTCTTGAGTTCTTTCTCCTCTTGTCTTTCTACTTCCTCCCTCTTGTCAAGTGTGACTTCATGTGCTTGTAGATTTCCAATGAGCTCTTCAATAGGAATATCCCTAAGAGACCTTGCTTCTTCAATAGAAGTCACCTTGGATTCCCACCTCTTGGGGAGAGTTCTAAGGATCTTTGAGTTGATCTCTCCACTAGACATAGGATGTCCTAGAACAACAAGACCATTTAAGATGATGTTGAGCCTTGAGTACATGTTGGCTATGCTCTCCTCCTTTCCCATTTTGAAGTTTTCAAGCAACCCTTTGAGCATGTAGACTTTGCTTTCCTTCACTTTGATCTGTCCCTTCATAAGTGATGCAAAGCTTTCTCCATACCTCATAGGCCGTCTCACAAGAGGAAATCCGATTGAACTCGGTGGGGGTCATGGAGGCATAAAGGATGTGCATGGCTCTAGCATTCAAGGTTGCTTTCATCAAGGTGGCTTCATCCCATTCTTCAATATTTGTCTTTGGTAGAATGTATGGGCTGTTCACCATTTGCCACATCTCGAGACTTAATCCTTGGATGTAGAATTGAAGTCTTCTTCTCCAATATAGGAAGTTGCTCCCATCAAAGATTGGTAGGCTGGTCGAGAGTCTCCCTCCTAGGTAGTCACCCATCTTCTCCTACTTGTTGAAGTATGCTTGGAGAAGACCCGCTCTGATACCACTTGTTGGATCCTAGATGGGTGATTAGATGCTCTAGAGGGGGGGGTGAATAGAGCTGAAAGCACTTAAACAAAACTCATTAAACCTTCAAAATATATGACAAGATAAAGTTGCTAAATAGGCAATTTGAGTGCAACTAAATCATGCATAGCAAGGATAAGAGAGATTGAACATGCACCAATTAGACAAGCTATTTAGAGTGGTTCCACACTTCAAACTAGAAGTGTGTCAGTCCACTTGCCTAGAGAGGTCAACCTCTAGGACTTCCAACAATTGCACTCTTATATTCACTTATAAGACTTACAATACATGACCAACAAAGGACTTACCTATCCAATACAAAGAGTCTTCAACCTTACCAAGGACTTACCCACTTTGCAAGAGTCTTCAGCCTTCTCCAAGGACTTACCCACTCTTGCACAAGTCTTCAGCCTTGTAGGAATTACCCACTCTTCTTGGATCTTCCGCCTTTGACTTCACCTTAAGCTTCCACCAAGGTCTTACCTACTTGAGCTTGAGTCTTTTGCCTTCTCCAAGGGCTTACCCACTCTAGCTCCAAGTCTTCGGCCTTGATCTTCACCAAGGGACTCCTTCCCTTGTTCTTCTTCACCTCTCTTGGACAAGAGAGAGAACCTTCATCTTCAAGATAGCAAATGAGAGATGGGGAGGTGGTGGAAGTGAGAGCCTCACAAGATATACAAATAGGACTAGCTCTCTTATAGATTTCCTACTCACTCTAATGGATGTAGCAAGTGATTAAGCTTAGAGAGAGAGAGGAGGCTGTAGGAAGCACTCAACTATAGAATAGGAACCTCACAAGGAGTTTGCAATGAATGCTCTCAACCTTGGAATGAAGCCCAAATGGTCCTATTTATAGCTGGGGATGCCTCTTAGCCTTTGGGAACACTTGTGAACGAAAACTAGCCGTTTTGTGGCTTGCAACAGATATATTTTCACTTGTTGCAACTCCACAACGGCTAGAAACACTTTTCTGCACTTTTCCGTACAGTGCATTCGGTCGAGTTTCAATGGGTGTAACTCGACCGATCAAGCAGCAGGCAAACCGATGTTCAAATGATCGGTCGAGTTTGTTTTGAGGAAACTCGACCGACCATCTCAACTGGAAATGACCTACTACCCAATCGGTCGAGTTCTGTGGGTGCACAACTCGACCGATGCAATCTTCAGAAAATCGACCAAGGTTGATCGGTCGAGTTTCAGGGTGGGAAACTGGACCGATCAAGTGCCTGTAATTGATTTTCAAAGATGCATTTAAAGTGCTTTAATATTCGATCTAAGTGTTCCTGATATTTTTCTAAGCTTAATTACAAGTCATACAATCATTACAAGTGATTTACAACATGATTCTAATGGATATACATCATATTACAAAAACGTGCACTTGTATGACTTTGACTTGTCTTTTCTCCAATTTGAGATGCGCAAGTTAGGGCATTTGGAGTGTGTCTATACATAATCTGAAATCACTCAAGTAGATACATTAGACACCAATATGTGGAATGGTTAGTCATCATCAAAACATGGGTTTAGTCAATTTAGACGTGAGTAAATATTGACCTAATTGACCTTGAGTCAACAAAATGTAATCCAAAAAAACCCATATAATACTGTGACTGATCATATGATTTGCATTTTGGTGTCTATGATAATGATTTCAAATACACTACAAGTTATAACGAATGGACAGTTTACATCACGAGGAAAACCTCTCTGGCATTGTTCCTATTTTTGTTGTGCTTGTCCATGTTTAGAGGAGTTATCTTGTGCTTATAAATTTGTTACTTCTAACCATTCTTGTAGAGCTTGCAAAGGATGCTTTGCAGGGAAAAGGGCATTTTGTTATTGGTGGCTACATGTCACCTGTGAATGATGCATATGGAAAGAAGGTTTAAGACCCCTGATACTTATTTTCTTCTGATTCTATCTACATACAATTATTTGTTCATGAGTTTGAATTCTTCTTCATTTTCAGGGCCTCTTATCAGCAAATCATAGGATTAAATTATGTCATCTAGCAACCAAAAGCTCATCCTTTGTGATGGTTGATTCTTGGGAGGTAAAGAGATCTTCATTATTACAATTGCTTGATACCGTGACTATGTTTTTCGCCATTTATCTCCCATAACATAATTCTAGCAGTTTATGTTGTTTCTATGAAGCCGTTGACCGAATCTACTACATCCTTAATAGTTTAAGTTTGTTGAAAAATAGAGATGAAGGTTTTGGGTTGTTAGTATAAATGGTTTTTGGGCCTGAGCCCATATATGTTATTACTTGCCTTGTATTTTTCCTATCCCTTATACACTCGAGGATCCATTTACCCACTTATTTGAATCAACCTATCTCTCTACTCTCCTATATATGATACTCAATACTCTTGTTTAGCTAACTGATTAGATTTATCAGCAAACTCTATTCCATGGCATCAGAGCACTTGGCTTTGGGAAGCAAAACCCTTTGACTCATACTCACCCCTCATTTTTTTGTCTCCCTCCTTTGGCTCTACCGTCGAGCAGGAGAAGCCCAACAACAGCAGCGTTGCCGCCGGTTAGAGAGCCCAACCATCACATTGCCACCCACAACAGTACGGCGCACCCATAGGCGACAATTGCGGCCGGCCAGCTCGACTGCCGCTGCAAAAAGGGCTGGCCACACGGGCAACAATCATCTGTCTGCCACACCAGCGACCAGCAACTGCAAGCGCTGTAGTTGTTGGGCACCCCTGAGAAGGGGCCGTGTGCAATCACTGCCATGTTGGAAAGCAACGTGGGGACTGTCGAACTGCATACTACTGTGCTATTGTGACGGTTGAACAATACTCATCCCAGCAACACAAGTGTGCATAAAGATATGATTCATGCACTTGCTATGTGAAGATACTTCTCAGGTTAATGGTGAGAACTAATGGATATGTAACAAAATGGACGATTCCCCCATTGATGTTTGTTATTGTTGAGAGTTATTTAGTTAGTGTTTTATGTTGGGTTTTAGAGGAGGCAGAGAAGCAGCGGAAACAAAATTTTTTTTCTCCCCAAACCCAGAACAAAAGGAATCGCGTCAACGTCTATATAATAGGAAAGATGGTTTGTGAATCATACCTTGTCCCGAGGCTTGCTCGGCGACAGTACCTCGCGCCTTGCGCGGTCTTCACCTCCAGTCTTGGACGGTGTCTGTGCAGCTCCTGGTCGCACCGGGACTGACGACTCCTCCTCCCACCGGACTGTCGGATGACAGTTGTCCTTCTGAGCGGCAGTGACCTCCCGCCTCTGAAGTAGTCCACACGGACCACCTGGAACTCCACTCTCCTTGTCCCATAAGGAAGTGGAAGGAGTCGCACCCTCCTGTTGACGTACTAGTCGCCAACACACTCTCCTGCTGTCAATTGCAACTGCAGTTGTCCTTCCCTTGCTGCACCTCCCTTTGCGGGAAGCACTTGCTCGGGCTCTCTCTCGGTTACCAAAACCAGAGAGAACGACAACTTTGCAGAGCAATCAACTTGCACTGAGTTGTACTCTGAGAAGCCCCCAATACCCCTATATATATAGGCGGGTCATGGGACATGGTTCTCTGTCCCCGACAATATGAGACTAAAAGCAGGAGTAGAAGGGTTCGAGATTTTCCATAAAAGCAACCTACTCGCAACCTGAACCGATCGGTTCACAATTGAACCGGTCGGTTGGGGACCTGAACCGGTCGGTTGGAGCACCAACCGATCGGTTGGGACATCTCAACCGGTCGGTTGGTGGTCCTGGTCGATCCCGGATTGACTTTCCTTCTTTTGTTTCTAATTGGTATCGAATACCAATCCTTGTTCCAATCAAATTGGGCAAGTGAAACGCAAGGAAAATTCTCACCAATCCTACTTTCCCAAGTTGCTCGGTTGCACCAGATGAACCGATCGGTTCAACACTTGAACCGCTCGTTTCACTCTGTGCACGAGCCGATCGGTTCAACAATTGAGCCGACCGGTTCAGCAACCTCAGCCGACCGGTTCATCACATGAACCGATCGGTTGGGAGTGCAGGTTGTGCAGAATCAGTCAAATGCGATTTCAATCAATCCGATACTCTAATCAATGCGTCCAACACCTTGAACATTATGATATTGAGCTATCGATTAATTGAGTGTTTAATTGAACTACTAAACTCCTTTAGTAATCAATCTAAACATTGCTTGTGGACAAAACTCCTCTTCCAGGTTAAATCCTATGTGTGTGACCCTGCAGGTCCATTTCACGTTGGCAGTGAAAGTCCATAACACTTATGACTTCACAAGCAAAGAGCGGTGCCTAGTCACACATCATTGCTACCCAAGTGAAATAGAAAGTTGGAGAACAACTTTCATCCCTATAATCCGTGAATGGTGTTACAGTGAATGTATAATTCCTTTATCACTGATATCCAGAATGAACTCGAGGCATGGAACAGTCATCCTGTCAATGTTCATTCATTTCCTTGATCTCAGAGTAGACCGAGTGAGATGTGTATGACATCAATATCACATATTGATTCACACGTGCATGCGCATGCCTTTTCTCAATCCTACTCATCAAGTGGCCAAGGATATCAAACTCCCTCAGGAGGGATAAATCCCATATCTATCACTCGCCCCTCAAAAGCCCCATGTGTCAAAGCCACCCAATCATCACCTTTATAACAACCCATGTTTCAGGACTGCGTTTGATGATGTCAAAGTGTACCCAACGACATGTGTTGAGTGCAGTGATTTCAGGTCTAAGAATCACACTCACCACCATCACTGTGAGAGCTGACTGTGACTACCAAGTCATGGTTCCATGTGTCACTCTCACGGTGGGTCTGTCCGGTACCTTGTTCTCTAACAAGTACCTATGTGCTTGGTTTGATATCACTATATCATGACTAATGAGATTCTATCATCAACCAACACACAATCTAGTCTTCAGTGTTATTGATGTCTATGGTTATTTCCACAATAACAACCGACTAGGGACTAAACAAGAATGTATACTCTTAACATCCATATGATCTCATCGTTTAGGTCATGAACCTAAAAGCATACGTCATTGAGTAAAACCATTCTTTAGACATCTATCATGTTACACCATCATCTCAGAAACAGTTTAAACATATATATTGGAAATTGTCTTTATTATTATTCAAATCATTTACAAAGTATCCCATTACAATCATCACATGACTTGCTCTATGGGCATACATACCAACATTTTATTATTAGTTTGTAATATGGGCCTAAGTGTTCTGGCCCATTAGGGTTGTCTTATGTCCTGTACGCTTCCCTGTTCTCCTATTTATAGGAGCAGGGTTTCTCCTATCTAATACAACGCATAGTCCTCTTTTACTTTCTAAGATGGTATTAGAGCAGAGATTCAAAACCCTAGCCGTCAAGTAAAAAGAAACAAAGAGAGAGAAGTAGTCGGCGGGCGGCCCCTTCTTCATTCTTGGCCGCCCGCATGCCTTGTCCACTCATCAACCCATGGCATCTGCTGCTCCTTCCTCTCATTCTTTTTCTGCTGTTGACGCTCCTCCTATTGTTTCTACTTGACTGAGATTGTTGCCCCATGCTTCTCTATATCATTTCTTTCATTTTCTACTGCTCCGGGCACCCTTTCCTTCAGATCTGGCGTACTGCTACAATACGTTACTGTCGCACGGCGGGATTTTGGGAGCTTCCAGTCCTCTCCTTCATGGTTTCTGCCAGCCTCCAGTGCCCCCCTTCTCTTCCTCAACGCCTTAGCGGCTTCCAGGATAGGGAGAAGTCTTCCACATGCCTTGGAGAAGAAGTTATTGTATCTTTTTTTGGCCATCTGTACAGGTTTGTCCCTGCTCTTGATCTCCGACTCGATTATGGCCTACCAAGGTGTTTCCTCTCCTTAGGACTTGCTCCATTTAGGTCATCTATGTCTTGAGCATCTCCTACTTTAGCTGCCAAACCATCAAATCTCTATGGAATGAGCTGGAGTTTGATCTTCTAACCTCTATGCTGCCGCTGGTACTGTAGCAGCGTGTACTGCTGCACATTTTTTGAAGTTTTGACGTTTTCCTTGCTGAGGTGCTCTTCTTTTCTGCTATTGGTTTGGAATAGTTTGGCCTTTAAGCCCTCTACTACTGCTGTAATTGCGTTGCTGTGTTTTTCTTTTTTGCTGCTGCTACAAATACCATTTATTTGTCGCTGCTACTGCTCGAATGCTATTGCTGCTAAGATGTCTGCCTCGGATAATCCGCACACCATGGTCCACATTTTGATTATGTGAGGTTTTACACCACTTGCAACTCTTTTGTTTGATTTCCTAAATCCAGTGGAATTGTGTTTGTCCACCCCAACCGTTGATCTTCTCCGTGGTTGGTGTGAGGGGGAGAAACGGAGGAGAGATGAAGAAAGAAGAAGAAGAATTCAGTTATGCTACTACATGGATCTTCATGCGATTTATACTACTGATATATGGATCCTTTTGTTACTATATGGTGTTCATTTTGCTTCTGTGGGTCTGTCTATTGTTATGTGGCTTGTTCATGATTGTGTTGATGTTATATGAAATTTTCTGCTGCTATTATTGATTATTCATCATCTACCTCGAACGCTGCTATGAAGTTACATATTTGGACGCCATTGATACTACTTGTGCTATGATTAACACATTTTACCTGTTGCTTTGTGCTTTTGCACTATCTGTTTTCCGTGCTCTATTTTGCACGTTGACTTTCTACTGTGGACCAGCACTCTCTGGAATATGTGAACCAACACTCTCTGGACTTTGACGCCCACTACTGTGATGAATATTTAATGAAGAGGGAAGATGATGAAGACTTTTGTTGACTTTACTTGGAGCTTCGTCTACATTGCATACTGGAGTTATTTATTTGCTTGCTACTTTGTACACTAGTCTTCTATCTACCTATGTCGTCGACTTTTGTTGTTGTGCGCCAACACTCTCTGGCATGTCCGTGCCTTGTTTGCACGTTGACTCTCTACTTCTGTGTGCCAGCATTCTCTGGCTCGTCCGTGCCCTGTTTCGCACGTTGACTACTACTGCTACTGTGATCCAACACTCTCTGGGCTCTGCTACTGTGATCCAGCACTCTCTGGGCTCTGCTACTGTGATCCAGCAATCTCTGGCTACTACGACGACCACTTTGATGAAGACCTTGGTGCCTATCAGCTATTTGATTTTTTGCTCCAGATGATCGTGTTGCTGCTTATTTCTGCTTTAGATGATCGAGAAGCTTCTACTAGCGTGCATGCCTACTTGCTTGGAGTATCTACATGAGGGGGAGTGTCTGAGTGTTTGAGTGCTTTAATGTAATATTGAGGGGGAGAAAATTCTTATATGGGTTTAGTTTATCGTTTTATTCTGTTTCTTTGTTTTCTTTATCCAACTCTCTATTTGCAAGCTGATTTGGGATTCTCCCAACTTCAGCTTGAGGGGGAGTGTTGAGAGTTATTTAGTTAGTGTTTTATTATTAGTTTGTAATATGGGCCTAAGTGTTCTGGCCCATTAGGGTTGTCTTATGTCCTGTACGCTTCCCTGTTCTCCTATTTATAGGAGCAGGGTTTCTCCTATCTAATACCACACATAGTCCTCTTTTACTTTCTAAGAGTTATAAACTCAGAGTTGATGTGGCATGGGCCTCATGGCTTAACCATAAACCAATATATAGGCATATTAACTCTTAATAACTATTAATTCTGTCAGAAGATGGGGAAGTGAGCAGGTGGACGAAGGAAGAAAAGATTAAGTAGAGAGAAGACTAAGGAGAGTTGAATATGAAATTTTATATACTTGCAATTGATGTTTGTTATGAACTCAGAGTTAATGTGGCATGGCTTAATCATAAACCAATCTATAGGCATATTAACTTTTACTAACTATTCTTCTTCAGAAGATGGGGAAGTGAGCATGTGGACGGAGGGAGAAAAAAGTAAGTAGAGAGAAGACTTAAGGAAGGTGGAGATGGAATTTTATATTACTTGCAATTGATGTGAACTCAAAGTTAGTGTGGCATGGCTTAACCATAAACCAATCGATAGGCATATTAACTCTTAGTAATTATTAATTCTGTTAGAAGATGGGGAAGTGAGCAGGTGGATGAAGGGAGAAAAAATCAAGTAGAGAGAAGACTTAAGGAGGGTTGAAGATGGAATTTTATATTACTTGCAATTGAGCACTTAAGAGACCCCTAATATTTACTACTTCAAGTCATCAGTGCTCGCAAAATATCTTAGACACCTTTTTCTACCTTGCTCACATTTCACTGTTTGATGTATCTCCCTGTAACCAAGAGGTGAATATTGGACTCTTGTGCCCTCACTTCTTATAGTCTCTTGTATTAGATCATTGCCCTATATATATGATCACTCTGGTCTACTTATATATATATACACATACATATATATATATATATATATATATAACCTTCAAAAAAAAAAAATATATATATATATATATATAGTGTGTGTATGTGTGTGTGTGTGTTTTCTGTGCTAGAAAACAAATTTTCTTATTGAATGTTGAAACAAGAGTACAATGCCTTACTAATGTAAGGCGGAACAACCGAACAAAACATAGGGGTGATACTCGCTAATGTGGGACGAAAAGAATAGATGAAAAATAAAGAGAACAATAATACCCTCTTAAGCTAAAGTATAGATATCAATCATGCCTAACTTGCCCACCATGGTCTGGAATCTCTTCTAAGGTAGAGGTTTGGTGAAGATATCAACAACACGATCTCTGTCCTGATGTAGGGAGTTGAAATGCCTCCTGATTAGACCTGTAAACGGATCGAATACGGAGTGGATACTACTATTCCAATACTCGAATTCGAAAAAAAAAATTCGATCTGATATCCGATCTGATATCCGACAGATATCATGTGATAATATTCGAATTCGATCCGACAAATAATATCCAAATTCTGATAAATATCCGATCCGAACTAGAAATCATAAATGTATTGTTATAAATATATTATATATAGAAAACATTGATATTACTATGCATATATATGATAGATATCTATATTTTTATATATAGAGAATATATATTTAATAATATATGTATATATTTGTCAGATTTGGATTTTTTCGGAGCAGATACAGCCATATCTAATATCCTATCTGAAATTTTCGGATATGAAATTTGATATCCTAAATTCAATTAGGATTATGTGGATGTCAGATTTTTCTCAAAATTTCGGACTCGGATCCGGATCGAATGGGCGGATTCCGGATATCCATTTACATGTCTACTCCTGATAAGACAGATTCTTGAACAAAATGGCAATATACTTCTATGCGTTTTGTACGTACATGCAAAGTTGGATTGCTAGCAATATACATGACAACTTTATTGTCACAGAACACAAGAATAATGCCATCATCCAAAATGGAAAATCCCTTGAGAAGGCCTTGAACCGACATGAGCTCACGCGTGGTGTATGCCACATCCATATATTCGGCCTCAACACTATTTCGATGAGCTACATTATGCTTTTTGCTCCTCCAGGTGACAAGATCCTGCACAAAACTTTTAAAACAAGAAGTAGTTTTTCTATAAGATTTGGTACCTACATAATTAGAGTCAGAAATTACAATATCATGTGTTCTTATAGTGCCCATGTTTGTTGTATAGGATTCCCTTGCCTGGAGAGCCCTTAAGAAGAACGTAGCAGGCAACTTCCCAACGGCATATTCGGGTTTGTCTAGAAGATATAAACTTCAATCCCAAGAAAATACCAAAGTATACCAATACCTTTCTTGATAAAGTGTCTTTCAAAACATACTTTAGTAGCCATAATACCAGCATGATCACTCCTAGACGTAATAATGTCATCCACAGACAATCAAGATGATAACCTTTGCCTTAGTGGTTTTGACAAAAACCTAATTGTTCATCCACAAACAATCAAGATGATAACCTTTGCCTTAGTGGTTTTGACAAAAACCTAATTGTCTCAATGAGATTGCTTGAAAGAAAAACTGCACCAAGATGTGACTTAATTTATCAAACTAGGCACACAAACTTTGTTTGACTCCACATATAAGTTTACAAACCTTAGTACACCCTCCTTGAGAAACAAATCCAGAAGGTTGCTTCATGTAAACTTCTTCTTGTAAGTTGCCATATACAAAGGCATTTTTGGCACCCAATTGATACAATGACCAATCACGAATCTCAGCCACAAATAGGAGCACCAACAGATAATTAAGACGAGTCACAGGTGAAAAAGTCTCTTAGTAATCAACCCCATATGTCGATTTATATCTTTTAGCCACCAAACAAATTTTAATATGCTCAATCCATCGTGGTGGTATTTAACTATTAAGATCCATTGGCACCCTAGAGGAGATCAATTAGCAGGTGGTTCAACTAGATCCCACCTGCTTTGGTCAGAGAGTGTACTCATCTCAGTTTTCATTGCCTGTCGCCAGGTAAGGTGACGTAAGGCTTTTTATGCAAATTTTGGTTCAAAAGTTGTAGACAAACAACAAAGAAAGAATTCAAAGTTGGAGCTAAGGTAGTTAGTGGACCATTGGCAACAGGATGTAATGTACAAGAGCGAACTCTTTGCATAAACCATAGGAAGATATAGATTAGATATAATAGGATCCTTTACGGCTTTACCTAAGGTGTATGATAATCCTCCGCTTAAGGAGGACTTGACGCCGGGGCCATGTTGGGAGTAGTAGCAAAAGCCGGCTTACGATTTCTACGCTGGTAGACAAGCAAATGTTTTTTGTGAGACTACGATGCTAGAGGAAACTAAATAGGGTAATGGAGATGTATTCACAATATCAAATTCAAGACTAAGCCATAAATAGAGAAATTTGGGCAATTTTCAAAAGAGACAACATCAACACTAACTAGCCAACATTTTTCACTGGATTACAAGCATCGATACCATGTATGTGTTCTAGAATACCCTAGGAAAACTCATTTCATAGAATGTGGATCCAATTTGTATGTCTAGGATGAAGATCACATATAAATCACCTACCGCCAAAGACGCACGGTGATACTCTAAAGAGGTCTGTCGTAGTGAACATGTCATTTGCCAGGAAGCACATACACGGACACAGATACGATACACGGCGATTTTGGAAAATATATGACACAAACACGGCAATGGACATGTCAATTTTCAGTTACTATATATAACTATATATATATATATTCATAAGAAATACAAAATAAGACAATTAGGCAATCTAACTTCATTTAAGATAAGACTCAAAAAATGAAAACAATTGGCAATTGTATAACCACAACATTGAAACATTAAAGTAGAATATCCATAAAAGAGGCCTTTTCATTTTTATGTCAAATACAAGTTACATAATAGACAATATCACTTCCATTCATATTTTATGTATATACCCAAACATGACGAGAGATAAAGATTAAAAAGGAGAGGAGAGAGCGGTAGATTAAATAACAGAGATTGAAACTCGAATATGTGGAATTCAATTCCAAGATATTAAGATGTGTGATGCGACTGATATGAAATGATGTAAAGAAACTCTAAGAACTTAAGTTGTGTGTACGTTTAAGTCTAAAAGTATCAAAAGACAAAACGATTGGGGACTATTATAAAACAGCAAGCAATTTTTGCAGTTTCATGGACTTTACGGATTCACTTCCAATGATGTACTAAGCTGTTCAATTTTGGAATATTGACCATTAGACATACATAGTCTTTAGTCAGTATTCAAGAATTGCAGATGTCATATTAATTCTGAGACTGTTCATAAGGAATTTATTTAGATACATAACAACATTTCATATAAATGCACAGCTGGATATTCAAGAAAGTGATAAACATAGAAACATTAATAGAACAAGGTAATAATGGATAAAGGTTGATAGTTTACCTTAGTTAATCAGTTTGCCAAAAATAGAGGAAGGCCCCAAGCCCAAGAATAGATAAATGAGCCGAGAGATTAAATAAAAACAAGAATAGGGAGATGGTTGTTGCTGCTCTAAATTTAGATATGCGATAAGAATAGCAGGAATATAGCTGTTGCCCTCCTGTGAATAGAGATGGATTTGATCTACAAAAGAGATGTTGTTTTGGCTCCATAGTTATGTGGCTAGGATCAGTGGAGAGGCAAACCTATTTTTTGTGGGTTGTAAATGAGCCTGGCCATGTCCAGGCTGTGTCCAGGCCGTGTCCAAGCTGTGTTTACCTCTAAAAAAATGTTGGACATGGCTGGAGTAGCATCCAATATGTCGTTAAGCATGTCCACAGAGTACATATGTCCAATATGTGTCGGGCACGGGTACGACATCTATTTTGAAGTGTTTTTGCTTCCTAGGTCATAGGGAATATGATTCCAAAGAGAAGAAGACATCTGATCAATAAAGACAACTTAAATTGGCCTTAAAGGCCTTAGGTGCCAACTTTAGTCACTTGAGGGGCTAGGTGCCCAATTTAAGGCGGCCTACCTAGAGCCTAGGGCGTCTTGATAACTATGGTCACATTATTAGAAAGCAAACAACATAATGTATGGGCGTGTCAACATAGTACATGATGTGTGGTCCTCGTGCAACCAATCCGCATTCTCGCGCGGAGATCCTAAAACTTACAACCATAGAGTAAAAAATGATGGAACATTTAAGATTTCTAAGTCTTTCTAACATAGAGTAGACTGATAGGAAAACTAGGCACATTAAGAGCAGACTTTAATAATAAATTAGAAGTAGTGATAGGTTCAATCCGTTCTACAATAGAGCAATGCACTGAAAAACCACTAGAGGGGGGGTGAATAGGGTTTTAAACTAATTTAACAATAATTTAACTCAAACAACCACAAATGAGAAATCAAGAAGGAGACAAGGGGTTTAGAGTGGTTCCAACCTTAGCAAATACTAAGGTTGTCAGTCCACTACCCGGTTGCTTACCCAACCGGGATTTTGAAAGTATCAATTTTATTACCTTCACAAGGAATACATAAAATACAATACTTTCTTACACCCCTTGAACAGCCTTCACTTGAAGTAGATGCACCAACCCGAGGTATCCTTCTTGAAGTAACTCCAAGCTCCCCCTTGAAGTAGCCTTCCTCTTTAGAAGTAACCTCCCGTTGCACCAGCCTTCTTGAAGTAGCTCAAGGTCCCCTTCTTCACCAAGAAGATCTCCAACCTCTCCAATCCGCAGCCTCCAACCTAGGAGTAGCAAGGAGAGTACAAACAATAATAGTGAACAAGAAAGAAAAAAGGAAATTACAACTTATCCTTTGAAGCACAAGGCTTGATTTGCCTAGATCAAGCGTGTAGATCTCCTAACCAATGTGTATGGAATTGTGATTGCTGTGGATAGGAGATGCTAGCCTATAGGACACGAAATTTGAGCTGAGAGAAGAAGTATCCAGTTGTCAATATGCTCAATTGCTCACAAACAGGTTGCTCAATGTAAGTGTATGCTCAAAGATTGCTCAAGTGTAAAAACAAGTAAGTTTAGGTGTCCTAAGGCATGTCCTATTTATAGAAATGTCCTACAAGTGCTTAAGGACGTTCTAGACACTTTCTAGGGGTTTCTAAGTGCTTAACTAGCCGTTAGGTATAAGTTAGTTGCTTTAACAACGACTAGTTAATTAATTCTGCAGTTGCTGTCAGAGTCCATCTCGGTCGAGAAATGGTCGACCGAGATACCTACTTGGTCGAAGTTTTGTCGACCGACAGGCTCTCTGGATCAAGTGTTTTGCAACGTTTATCTCCAACTGCCAACTACCTTGTCAGCTGTGTCTAACGGCTACTTGGGTCTTTCTCGGTCGAGAAGTTTGTCGACCGAGAGTGTCTCGGTCGAGGATTTTGTCGACCAAGATAGACCCTATTTCAATGTTTCAAATAAAGACATTAAGTGTGTGTATGAGTGTGCATATGTGACACTATTAAAGGAGATGACCTATCTAAATGTGGTGTTTAGCTAGGGAAGATCTAACACTTGATTTACATGAAGTCTAAGTACTTGTACATTATATATTTGTACAAGTTTACAATTGATTACATTTCATGACATTTACAATCATTCAAGCATATAGATTCCCTAGTGCTTTGTCATTCACCTTATTCCTGCAACACTCAAGTAGCACGTTAGATCAACAAGAATGAAATGTTTGTCATTATCAAAACAAAGGGATTTACAGATGTCCATTTAGCCAACAATCTCCCCCTTTTTGAAGATGACAAACATTTCCTAAATATAAAATAAGAAAATATAAAACATGTGAGTTTCATACCTGAAGATTACCTTTGTAAATTTCTTCTCTTGTTTATAAAATGTGTGCTTATTATTCCCCATGAATTATGGAACATGAAATCCAATTCTTTAGGGAATATATCAACTTTCAATGTAAAGCCAAGAGTTTGTTTATGAAACTCATTGATTGAGTTTTGCATTTATATTTATTTCTCCCCCTTTGTCATTTCAAAAAGATATCCGTTGAAAAACAAATATTATATGAAAAGTATTGCTCCCCCTTAAATAGATATCCCTCTTCAATAGATGGTCAATTTAGCCACAATTAAATTTCAGGTATTTGCAAAGATTTCATCCTTTTTGATTTATGACATATTTATTACTCCCCTTACTTTGTATGCTCTACTAGAATAGTCTTATAAGCCATGTTCAAATGATGCCATAGAGGAATATCCATTATAATCAGTAAAGATAACCAATTCATTAGAATCATGGAATTATTACAATCATGCAAAGATAACCAAGTCATGTAAAGATAACCATTTCATTACAATCATGCAAAGATAACCATTTCATTACAACTAATACAATGGACACTCCAAATCTCACTGAAAAGACTTAAGTATTACATCAATATCAGGGTCTTTTCCAAGAAATGGCTCAGCTCCATAATACTTGACTAAAGTTTGCCACTCCAAAGCATCTGTCTTGGTTAAGGCATATGCTTCCAAGAAGGTAGGAACACGATCAAAGCGGAAATGAGCAGCAATGTCTTGTAATTGTATTGAGGAAAACTGAGTATGTGTGAGATCTGTAGATGGTGGAGGTGGAGTTTGGTAGTAGTTGTAAGAGGGATTATATGGGTTGAGCATGCCAGGATTTAAAGAATAAGGATATTCATCTGGTTGATTTGGAGAGAGGGTTTGCATCCTTTGATTTAGGTAGGTCATGGCATGGTGGCTATAATCTAATTGTCTGCTTAGATGATATTGTGACCCAGCAACATAGGTTAGGGTGTTTTGGATGGGATCATAGGATGAGTTAGTAGGAGGAGGTGGTGGTGGTATGTCTTGACTAGATGTCTCACCTCCCGTCCTAGCCCTCTTGTGACCAAAATCAATTCCCAACTTCTCTACTGTGTTTTTGCTTATTTTTTGTGGTCTTCTTTCCCATGTGTATCCCATGTCCTCAATTTGTGTCTTAAGAAAGTGTTGAGTGATTTGGCATACGAAATCAGCATATGGGGGATTGCCAGAAAACTCAAGCATATTCTTAATGATGATGCGGATAAAGTTTATGGGAATGCGTTTGATGATGGCATAGATTAGATACATGCGAAAGGTAGGGACTTCAGACTTATTTGCTCTAGGATGTATATTTGTGGAAACAATAAGGTTGATAATCCTAGCTGCAGGTTTGAAGTTAATGGCATAGTAGGTACCCCTATCTTCGTGACAAGTTGTATTAGATTGAAAAATGGTTCGTTTAATCTCACTAAGATTGACAGTATTGTCATCTTGGGAAAGAGTATTGAGTGGATTTCCAGTGGTAAGGTCAAGAGTGTCTTGGTATTCTTCTGAGTCTATGTTGAGCATGTCAAGAATATCCTCCTCAGTAAATCGAAAGCTATGCCCATTGACCATAGAGTAGAAGAAGTTATTTTCATTTTCGGAATGGGAGATTAGGTTTGCATATAACTCATTTACCACTTTGGAAGAGTAGGAAGGGAAGGAAGAGTTAAGAAATTCTTTCAAATTTTGCACCTCAAAAAGATCCTCCAGGTCGACGATGCTGAGGAAGTCCATGACATCAACCGGCCGTCGTGGAAGAGGAGTTTTGGAGGAGAGCCTGAGATAGCGATCACCAGCATCTGCGTCGACGAAGGGGATGTCGTTGATGATCGTCAATGGTGGAGTAGCCGCCCTTTCTTTCCTGCTAGCAACTTTCTTCTTTCCACGTGTTGATGATGAAGCCATTTCTTGTCTTTAAGGTGGAGAAGAAGCAAGAAAGTCTTGGAGATGGAGAGGCTAAAGAGTTGCACACAAATGCACTAGAAGGAAGCCAAGGAAGTAAGAATGTGAAGGTGTAATACAATGACCCGTTTTTGGTCCTTTTTATAGCAATCCAGTAACCTGGTCGGTCGAAAAATTGTCGACCGACGACCGGCAACGGTCATTTCCTAGGCGCGCCACTCGGTCGCCCAACGGTCGACCGACAACGGTTATATTCAAACGGTCAGATTCCAACGGTCATATCCCAACGGTCAATTCTCGGTCGAGCAATTGTCGACCGACATTGGCTCGGTCGAATAATTGTCGACCGAATGTGTGTCTGACTTTTGCCGATGTAATTTTTATTTGAAGTCTGTCGGTCGAGAGAGATAGGTTGACCGAGATGTTTTCGGTCGAGGAATTTGTCGACCGATAAACTTACTGTGGATGAATTTATAAGCGGATTCTTAATGCAAATGATAGACTGAATTTGTAGAGCATATATATGTTTTCTAAGGGAGTAATATTGTGATTATTATTACCAATCTTTGAACAATTTTGTGGTCATAATTTTAATTGGTCTTTTGATCACAATTTTTATATAGAGAATGATATTCAAATAAGTATTGTGCCAAACTTATTTTAGGTCGACTTTGACTACGACCATAGCGCCCCTTGGTCAAGCTTGATTTTAACCAAGAGGCAATTTTGAGTGATACTCAATATGAAGATTTCCGTTCGTAATTCTCCTAGAATATTTATATAAGCTTTGTTGTAGGTACATAAATATCAAATTCTATTTCTTCTTGTACCCTTGTTTTCATGTAAGATTCTCCAATAAAATATATATCCTTGAAAGCAATATCTTACGTTCTTAATTGAGAAATTTTTATCTTATGTGTTGCAAGCCTTAAAGTTCTTTTTCATATCACAAATGAATCATTTTGCTTGCCAATGTGTCATCAAGGATCCATGCATACAATAATCATTTTCTATCATCTTTATGAGCTGAATAGTGAAAGCATGTCCACGATGTAATGAACATATAATAATAATTTCATAAAATACAGTGATCATTTAACCTAGATGTCATAATACATGATGGTATTCAACTTGTAAGATCAGTCATTAATAATAAATCGATAGCAATTTGATCAATTTGAAAACACATTCAGCAGATTTATCAGAGACTGGATCGGTCGACCATGTCTTCGACCGACTGTCTTTCTCGGTCGACAGATTCTCGACCGAGAAAGGTTCTGTACTATTTCAGAGCTGTTTTCAGTAAGTAAATCATAATTGTTTTTGTAGATTTAAAGGAATTATATATTCGATGTTTAAATACTTGAATTAATTTGTTAAGTTGAGATAGACATATAAATATGCAATTTGGGTCCTTGGTCATATCTCAACTTATTTTTGCTCATTTAGTTTGGGGGTTTTGGGACCCAAACTAACTCGACATCCTTTTTCTTGTAAGGACATGAAAAGGAATAGTGACCAAGACGCAAGCAGTAATGACAACATATGGAATCAACTTCATATCTCTTTCTATGATTTTGTTCTAGGTTGTTCTTGGGTACGTATGTATTTGTATCTTTAGGTACATACATGGATTGACTCTTTGGCGCTTGTGTTCTTCCCTTACTAGGTTGTTGATAAGATTTTCCTTTAGGCTTGTAACCTAGTCCTCTCCTTCCAATTTGACGATAAGGATCATTTAGGATTTTATCAAGAATGCCATTGTTACTTAGACTACAAACTTCTTGTTGTAGCTTAGCAATTTCCTCCATTCTTTTCTTGATATCTAGCTTTGCTTGTTCTAGATTAGATGATAATGAATTTCTTTCTTTCACGATAGTATCATAATCTAGATGTGAGCACAAGATGGGTTGTTTTTGAAGATCGTTCACTTGAGTTTGCAAATTTATCTTTTCTAAAGAGAGAAGTTTGCAATCTGCCTCTATAGATTTTATCTTAATATTATGATCTTCAATGATCTTTTTAAAATCTTCATTTTCAGATGTAATAGCAAGAAGCTTAGCATGTAATTCATCATTTGCTTTATTAGATTTCTTTAATTTCTTCTTGCACTAAATATATTTATTATGTGTCTCTTCAAGACTAGCAACTAGCTCTTCTTTAGATAAATCAAAAAGACTTACCTCTTCTTCTTCTTCACTTGTTGTAGCAATAAGACAATCTTTGTGCTCATCTTCCTTCTTTGATCTCCATGGGCAGCTAGATGTTGTGTGGCTTGTTCCTAAGCACCAATTGCAACATGTTGTAGATTGGTCCATGTTGCTCCTTTTATTGCGGTTGTAATCACCATCACCCTCCATTCTTCAAGACTCGATTAGAGCTCCTTGAAGCCTGCTCTGATACCAATTGAAAAACCACTAGAGGGGGGGGTGAATAGGGTTTTAAACTAATTTAACAATAATTTAACTCAAACAACCACAAATGAGAAATCAAGGAGACAAGGGGTTTAGAGTGCTTCCAACCTTAGCAAATACTAAGGTTGTCAGTCCACTACCCGGTTGCTTACCCAACCGAGATTTTGAAAGTATCAATTTTATTACCTTCACAAGGAATTACATAAAATACAATACTTTCTTACACCCCTTGAACAACCTTCACTTGAAGTAGATGCACCAACCCGAGGTATCCTTCTTGAAGTAACTCCAAGCTCCCCCTTGAAGTAGCCTTCCTCTTTAGAAGTAACCTCCCGTTGCACCAGCCTTCTTGAAGTAGCTCAAGGTCCCCTTCTTCACCAAGAAGATCTCCAACCTCTCCAATCCGCAGCCTCCAACCTAGGAGTAGCAAGGAGAGTACAAACAATAATAGTGAACAAGAAAGGAAAAAGAAAATTACAACTTATCCTTTGAAGCTCAAGGCTTGATTTGCCTAGATCAAGCGTGTAGATCTCCTAACCAATGTGTATGGAATTGTGATTGCTTTGGATAGGAGATGCTAACCTATAAGACACGAAATTTGAGCTGAGAGAAGAAGTAGCCAGTTGTCAATATGCTCAATTGCTCACAAACAGGTTGCTCAATGTAAGTGTATGCTCAAAGATTGCTCAAGTGTAAAAACAAGTAAGTTTAGGTGTCTTAAGGCATGTCCTATTTATAGAAATGTCCTACAAGTGCTTAAGGACGTTCTAGACACTTTCTAGGGGTTTCTAAGTGCTTAACTAGCCGTTAGGTATAAGTTAGTTGCTTTAACAACGGCTAGTTAATTAATTCTGCAGTTGCTGTCAGAGTCCATCTCGGTCGAGAAATGGTCGACCGAGATACCTACTCGGTCGAAGTTTTGTCGACCGACAGGCTCTCTGGATCAAGTGTTTTGCAACGTTTATCTCCAACTTCCAACTACCTTGTCAGCTGTGTCTAACGGCTACTTGGGTCTTTCTCGGTCGAGAAGTTTGTCGACCGAGAGTGTCTCGGTCGAGGATTTTGTCGACCGAGATAGACCCTGTTTCAATGTTTCAAATAAAGACATTAAGTGTGTGTATGAGTGTGCATATGTGACACTATTAAAGGAGATGACCTATCTAAATGTGGTGTTTAGCTAGGGAAGATCTAACACTTGATTTACATGAAGTCTAAGTACTTGTACATTATATATTTGTACAAGTTTACAATTGATTACATTTCATGACATTTACAATCATTCAAGCATATAGATTCCCTAGTGCTTTGTCATTCACCTTATTCCTGCAACACTCAAGTAGCACGTTAGATCAACAAGAATGAAATGTTTGTCATTATCAAAACAAAGGGATTTACAGATGTCCATTTAGCCAACATGCACATCAATTAACACTACTTGGGAATAATATTTGTTTTGTAATGATTAGAGAATAGTTGGGAATTCCCATTTAAGAGGCACCATAATCAATCACCCATTGATCGATACTATATGTAGTAGAAGAAAGAAACATGTAACCTCCATCTTGGAGAGCAACAACAGTCAGAGTCCAAAGTCGGTTATATAATAGTTTCTCGAAGTCATTTCAAATCCACTCAACAGTCAGGTTAATAGAAGTGGAGGGAACAACAATATTAGAACCAACAATCTCAAATGATACATGATTAACCTACACAGGTGTACCTTGCTTGGCCCATCGGTCCTCAATATAGCTACAGAGTTCGTAGAAGTTGCGGAATGGTAGCAAGTTGTCCTCTTCCACATCTAGGTCCTCCTTAAGAATGACCACAACCTTGACCTTGATCTCCAAAGTGAACAACAAGTGTAGAACTGTTAGGAGTCTCCAGCGGAGTGGAAGTGACATACATGATGTGGTGGACACATTTGAGGACATCTCTAAGTGATGGAAGAGAGTCACTAGTAAGATCTGGTCAACTATGTTTGAGAAGGAGTGCGATAAGCCGACAAGGAATGGAACGGGATGAAGCTCATTCTTGGTTGGTGTTGCATCTTAGTGATATCAACAGTTAGTGGGTGACAGATTTCAAACTTATCCTACATGGCCTTGCATTGGTTGTTCTAGTCTTCAATAAAACTGTCAGTAGAGAATTCCTTCTTGGCCAGAATCTTGAATTTTTTTAAAAAACCTTCGACTTTATTGATGAAAGTAGTTATGAGAGAGTTGATAGTGCATATCTTTTGCAATCTTGAGGCATAAAAGAGATTGACTGATTTTTGGGTCAATACTATTGACCATCCATGTCGTAAAGCCACAGTCATCCTTGACTTGGAGCTCATAGGTTAGTTTTGCTTTGGCACCAATAGTAGCAGTAGGGGACTTTGGAGCCGCAGTAACAAGATGTGATTATTTGCCTTGAGCCTTCATGTTGAGTTCAAACAAGGCGGACTAGATGTGGTAGTTGGACCCGTCGAATTTGTAACACACAAACAACACCAACGCATCGATAGTAGTGGCCATGATGATGAAGCAAGATAGAAATGACAACCTGAGAGTTAGGCTTGAGGGAGAACACGCAACAGGAGCAAGTAAAAAAACTCATAGCATGGAAGCAGTGGAAGATACATCACAATCTTAGATTACATGGACATGTGATGTAGGTATAAGGGGGATGAGCCCCCTAGGTAGAGAAGAAGAGACTTCTTTCGGGAAGGGGGGCTAGAATTTAGAAGGATTTTTAACTTGGCAACAGGAGGATTTTATGCCAGGCAGTTAATGGTAAACTAGTTGCAGTTTGTGGTGGAGAGAGAAAAGTGTGGGTAGTAGTGGTGTAGGGAAGGAGAGGTCAGGGGGTGACGATGAGGTTTGGGGGATGGGGTTGTGGTGATGATGCTAGGAGGTAGGCGGATGGGTGTGTGGGCGGTGCCAGGGAGGCTAGGGGATGTTGACGAGTAAGGGAGGAGGGGGTTATGGTGGTCGGTGCAAGGGTTGTTGGCATTGTCTAGGGGAGCAAGGTCTAGGAAGCACATACACTTTTATGCAGCCCCTGTGTCCGTGTCAGACACGTTTCGGAAATAGACGCTTCCCGGAGACAACCCAAAATGTTTTGGACATGGCCAAGATGTGTCTTATCCATTTTGGTCCTTTTTTGCAGCCCGGACATGGCTGGACACTGCTTGTACACTCCCTGGACACATTAGCCTAGCAGTTGCTGCACTTGCAGCTGCAGCGTATTCTATTGTGTAAAATCTGAATATGTAGCTACCTTTAATTATGTGTTGTATTGAGAATTTGCATTACAAGGCTGAGATATAATCAAAGTTGCAAACAAAATGTCTTCGAAAGCACCCACATGTAAAATCAAAGATGAATCAAATATCATAGATCACATTGTAGCCTACTAAATTGACTAAATAAGTAATAGGAACTCGCTTATTCATTCTGAAAATCTACCATTTTTACTGAAAAACTGCATCAGTATGTTATTGTCCGCAACATTTTCTTCGTACGAAACATAAACACACACATATTCATATTCATAGACAATTATTAATACGTCTATAAATATTTTCTAGATATTTTTCAAAGTTATTCCAGTATACATACGTGCATTATACACATATATATTTTATAAACCCTGCCCTCCCCCCAGCCGTGTCCGTGTCGCTGCCGCCTCCCTTGTTGCACCCACCGCTACCCCCCCTGCCCGACGCCCCCCTAAAAAAACCCTTAACCGCCGTCGGCACCCGTGCCCCACTCCTCCCTCTTGCCGTCCTCCCGTGCCCCCGCCACCCCTTCTCCCTCCCACCGCAAACCCTCCCTTCCCACCCTTTCCGTCCCTCCCTCTCCTCTTCCGCCGCCGACCCCTCCTTCCTCTCCTCTTTCGCCCCCCTCACCTGTTGCCCTATCCGCCGCCCGCCCCTTCTACTTCCCAGCCTCGCCCCTCCTACCACCGACCACCCACTGCTCAGCCCCTCTAAGACGCCCTCCCTACCACCGACCACCATCCTGTCTTAAATCTCCCTCTATACCGCAACACACCTTTTCTAGTTACCTTCCGGGTGGACCCCCCACATATTGCCTACGTCACCCTATGTCTGAATGATTCGGTGATGTAGGTTCCTTACTATCCTAGTGCTGTCCATGTATTGGGTCTCTCCCTATGCCTACTGCTGTCCATGAGTTGGGTCTTCTTCTGCTGTTGCTTGCTAACTACTGTTGCTGTCCCTGAGTTGGGTCCTTTTCCCTACTACTACTTCTTGTCGTATCTGTCATCCTATATATCTTTCTGATGGCATCTGCTGAGCCGTTTTGGACGCTATGCGTTACCAGTGAGAAGTTGGATGGCTCCTACTATCATACTTGGTCTGCGGCCTTCGAGCTCTATGTCAAAGTTCATGGTCATTACTCGCATCTCACTTCTGATGCTCTAGTAGTTCCTACTAATAATACCGATGATAAAACTAAACAAGCCTACGATCTGTGGACTAAGGAGGAATCCAACATCATGACCTGGATGATCAATAATGCTGAGCCCCAGATCATCCAGTCGCTTCTGTCTCCGGACTGCCAAAGTCATGTGGGACTAACTCTCACATGTTTATTCTCATCAGCAAAACCCAAAGAAAGTGTTTGAAATTTTCAAACACCTGGCCAAAAATGAGTATTCTGCTACTGAATAGTGGAGGATTACTACAATCAATGTTGCACTCTCTAGAACGAGTTTGAAGTATATCGTCCCCTCTCTACTGATATCACTAAAATACAACGTCAATGCAATGAACTTCAACTAGTGCAATTTCTTGCAGGTTTGCTGTTACAACCCCATTTTTTTGGATTCATTTGGTGTGAGATGTAATTTCTCATATTAAAGATATTTGAACAAATAATGATATAATTTGTTTGGAATAAATGGATTACTTTTACAATAGCCTTGATGTTTGTGTTGTGGGCTTTATTGGCTATTGGGCCCAAATAACAAGAAAATTCAATTAGAAAATGAATAATTGAATATTTGAGAAAAGAAAAAAATGTGAAAACCTCTAGAAGGCAAATCCAAAGAGGGATTTCATGCCTCTTGGGTTCCTTGGGTTCCAAGGAGTCCAAAGTTGCATAGAGAGGCAATAAGAAAAGAAAAGATTAATTTAGTATTTCTTTATTAAGAAAGAAATTGAAAATAATGATAAAATGTGGAAAATAAGTGGAAAGAGGCATAAATGAGATTTCTTGGTGAATTTTCGTATCCATGAGGTTGCTAATAGTAAAAGGGAAAGGCAATGAGGAAAACAAAAGAGAAATAAAGAAAAAACCTCAAAAAGAGTTATTTTAATAAGAAATAAACAAGATAATGCATATAGATGCATCTAGAAGGATAATAAGTATCCTTGAAAAAGGAATTTTGAAATAATAGAGTGTCTTGGGATCCAAGGAGTCCCAATAAAGAAGAAAGATATAGAAAATACCCAAAATTGCAAAATAAAAGGATAATGCGATACAATATTAATGAATTTTGTGTTGTTTTTCAAAAGGTGGTATTTTCTATTAAAAGAAAACATGATTTCATGGCCATTGAATTAAAAGGCAAGTCTAAAGAGATTAAGGGAGAGGATTTTCGTATTCCTAATTATCCATGGAATAATGAATATAAAAAAGAATAAGAAGAGAGAGAAGATTACTCTCATGGGGGGAATTGGTTTCCCATTTAGAAATGGACTCTTTGATTCGTGTATAAGCCGACCTAGGGCTTCGTTTCTCACCCCTATATAAAGGGGTAGAGCCTAGGGTCGAGTTCATAAGGGTTCCACGTATCTTTCTCTCCTTTCTCCCTCCTTCTCTATTTTCGTCTTCAAACCCTAACCCCACGTACCACCGTGAGCATGACGCAAAGAGAGGGAACCAGAGGGTTGCGATAGACGCCAGGAGTGCCACGGCGCCAAGGAGAAACCTAGCCCTCAAGACCGTGCCCTGGAGCATGTGCAACAGAAGCAACTAGGCTGTAGGGACGACCTCAAGTGTATGGCCTAAACAGACGAGAAACCGACCATCTTGGCCGCGGATTGTTGGCGCCCCGCGTGCGCATGAGATCGGCGGAGGCAAGGGCTGCTTTTCCGGTGATGTT
Organism: Alisma plantago-aquatica; assembly: GCA_963693085.1. Classification (NCBI taxonomy): domain Eukaryota; kingdom Viridiplantae; phylum Streptophyta; class Magnoliopsida; order Alismatales; family Alismataceae; genus Alisma; species Alisma plantago-aquatica. Next base: position 64,339,023 of record OY856412.1, read on the forward strand.
TAGGTCCAGAGTCGGGAGCAAGAGCCGTGCTTAGGCCTGCGTTCGGCGGCTAGGGCGGCTGCCACCGTGTTGCCCAAGGTTGAAGAAGAAGCTATTGCGCGTTTGACGGATATACCCTCCGGGGTATGAAGCAACGACTGACTTAAGTGAGGGTATAATGGTAATTCTGTTATATTTCCAAATCCACAACGTTGCATGGACTGTGATGACGTGGCAACTCCCGATTGGCCAAGTAAGTGAAATCTTGCTAAATTCATAATTAAAGATTGGTAATTCCGATTAGGACAAGTAATATATGAATTTTGATCAGGAGAACGAGAGGAATCCAATAAAAATGATATTAAAGATTGATTCCGTTCCTAATTATAAAAGTACAATAAGTAGATGAAAAGTGCATTAAAGTTAAGTTAAAAACCCTATTTGTGATTAAAGGTTGAATCTAGTATGCTTAATGGGTTAATCGAAGTATTAATAACCTGTTGAATGATAATGTTAGATTCAAACCTGATCTAGATGTAAAATTGCATAATTTAGGGTTTTTACCTCATATGAGAATGATTAAGTATTTAGAAACCCTAATTTAGGGTCAAAGAGGATAAGATCATATTTAATTTGAAAAATGTGAAAATATGATTGTTAAATGATGGTTCTAAGTTATTTGTATATAAAAGTCCTTAATTCTGGATAAATACCCTAAATGTAGTAATTAGGGTCTTTTCATGAATAAAAGATGGAATTGATGGCAAAATGAGTTCATATGTTAATTAGACCTTAATGAACTTTGAATTGATGATAGATGCACATAATGATCTTGTCATGGATTAAAAGGATAAAAATAATAGCTTTAATGTAAAAGAAGCTTAATGAAATTAATTGATGATTAATGTGCCTGTAATATGAAAATAGAGTTATATGTTGTTAAGATAACCTTAATATTGAAGAATAGATGAGATAATTAGGGTTTATGAGTAATGACATAAAATTAGGGTTTAATATGGTAAAAGATGAAGGGAAACCCTAATTGCAAAATGAAACCCTAAAATGGATACAAAAACCCTAGAAAGTGAATCCAAGTCAATAAAATAGATTCTTGATAAAGTGTGTAATAAATAGAGTACATATTCTTTTCAGGAATTATGTGATTATTGAATTGCTTGCTTGGATTGCATTCTTGGTTGGATTTGCTTAATGCTTGTGAAATCATCAAATCAGGTATGTGGTTACGCTTATGATTATCCCGATTAGTTTTCCGAGGATTTTATCGACGTTTCCCTTATGGCTTGAAATAACTGTTGGATGCTTTTATTTCATGCAACTATAGAGTGACTATGACTATCACTATGAATATACATGTATAACTGGCTAGATCCGGGTCCACCTCTGGGGCTTGTAAAGGCTAAAAAGGGGTAACCTAGAGTAAGGTCTAGGTTATCGTGGGTTAGAAATTGGGCTACCAAGTGTAGTGCCATGAGACCCATTAGCATGCCATGAGTTAAGGAGTGGGCTACTTACGGGTAGTGCCATGTGACTCAACCCTAGAAACTGGTTCACCTATAGGTGGGACCATGAGGGGTTTAATGGGTATCTACCTTAAGGAAGGTAGTATCCAGGTCCACTGCAGGGATAACACAGAGGATAGGGTACTCATGGATCGCAGAGTTATATTTAAAATGAAATCTTGGTTGTTAAATGATTAATTGAATGATTACGTTGTTATCATAGTTGCACGTTTATTGTTTCCCCCATATACCAGCTTCGGCTGACCGACGTTTTGTTTGTCGGCGTTTTAGGTACAAGTCAAAAGGATAAACAGTAAATCGTCATATTGTGAAATACATGAAGTAAAATACAAGGAGGATTAGTTAGAATAGAATCCATAAGTGGATAGAAGTTTAGAGATCTAAGTTTTCAAAAAGGTATGCAAAAGTTTATTTTCTTACAGTTTTCCCGTTTAGTCTGTTAAAATTTGATAATTATTCTTGGTTAATTGCCGAACCTTTGATCCGGAAGTTATGGGTGTGGCTTCGACCTCTCGGTCTCCCTTAATTGGGGGTTATCGGGAGGTGGGGTCGTAACATTTGGTATCAGAGCGAGTTTCCTCACTTAACCATTAATAATTATTAAATTTTACAAACTCCATAGAACCCAAGGGAGTTATTAGAGGATTATATGAAAGACGGAGGTGTCTAGAAAAGGATCACGACCGGGGGCTGGCAATATTTTCCTCCGCACCGCTAGTCGGAATACGAGGACTCCCGGGTCCGTGTGACTGCCTGGCTAAAGTCTTAGGGTATGAATCGAAATAAGATACCTTTAGGGCTTTCTCATCCTATTCATCCCTTCTCATCACAAATTCTGTTAAGGACCTTAAGGATTAGGGTTTTCCCTCTTCTCCTCACCCTCTTGAGGTATGGGTAAGATTAATAAGGTCTAAGGAATCCTCCATCAAATTAATGAAAAACATGTAAATAAGATGTCATGGACATAAGCTTAATAGAGTAAGCGTAAAAGGGTAGATACATGCTTAGGTCGTATGACGCAAGTTGTCATGCCCTCAGGAGAGACCTGAGGCTTAACCTTCTTGTCAGGAGGATAAGTAAAGAGAGAGTTAGTCTTGGAGGTAGAAATCTCCATTTCAAACAGAGACCTGGCACGTCCTCTGAGGATGATGTTAACCCTAACCCTAAGTGAAGGTTACAGAGAGAGACAACATGATGAGTTGGATGTCATGATAGACCAGGTGTTTGGATAGATATGCCTTGGGTGCCATATGAGTCATGAGGGGTTGGATGCCCTAGTACCTCTGGCGACCCAACCCTAGGAAGGGTCGTGCATGTTAGAGTGAAGGATAGCTCCTTCATTGATGAGATTAGAGAAGAACCTGTGGGAACCCCATGAGCTTATATGGGCATAATAGGCACCCATAATGTATCAGTAGTGCGAGCAATAGATTGAAACCCTAGCCGGGAGAGTTTAATGGATAAGCCTTAGGGGCTATGGATAACCTTGAGCGAACATGAGTTGAACATAGGCTTCATCCGGGTAGGGGCATGCTTTTGAGGTTGACCCTTCACGAAGAGAGGACCTCTAATGGTGAGGTTGGTTGTAGGGTTAGCTCTAGAAAGAGAGAGCAGGAACCAAGCAAGAAGGTTGGAATCCTAGACTTTAAGATATGTAGGGAGTTGAGGATGATGCGACTTAAGTGGATGATGGTGATCGCCACATGCTTGATCCCTAGAGGGTGATGATGTCTTGGTTGCCATAAGAGGAACCAAACCCTAGAGAGAGGATGAGTCAGCTGGTACTTCTGTACCTATGGTATAGATGAGAAGAAGAGTTCCTTAGACCTGGAGAGGTATAGAACATGTTATGAGGCCTTGTACCTTGTTGGTTGTCCTTAAGGAGGACCCAACTCTAGGTGTTGCTCGAGTTGAAGGATGACAAGAAGTGCATGTCATGCCTTTTGCATGCTTGGTTCGTGGTTAAGAGTTAGAGCATGCAGTTGGACACCTAAAAGTGAACCTAGGGTTCCTAGGCCTAAGAGGGGAAGTGGGGTACCTAATGCTCATGACGAGAATTAAGTTGCCATAGTTTCGAGCATGGTACTCCTCATGTATAGAGGATAAGGGAAACCCCTTAAGATTAAAGGTATGTTTGATGAACCCCTCATAGCTAAGTGGTGACCTGGGAAGGTATGATCTGATCCAATGCTGAGGAATGAGAATAAGTATGACCTAGCATGGTTGGTCAGTGGCCCGCTTGTGCCTTAGTAGCTGCTGGGTTAAGCATGCTCATATGGATGTAAACCCTAAGGATGCTTGTGACCTTGTTGTCAAGAGCCATCTTGGGAGAGGGACCCTTTTGTAGGGTGTATACCAGTTTTGTTGGTTTAAGGTAACCTAAAGAGGTCTCATAGGATCTTAAGAAGCTAAGTGAAAAGTGCATGGTATGAGAATGAACCTGTAGACCCATAGATATCCATCTCTAAGTGCATGAGGATGTGTTACCATGGAGGTAACTGGTATGGGACCCGACTAAGGTAGGCAGGTCACCATGACCCTTATGAAAGGATGAAAGACAACCCTCGAATGTAGAAAGAGATGATGAAGGCTTGGGTAAGGTTCTAAGTTGAACATGTACTATAAGAGAATCCTAAGTCTATCCTAGGGTCAGGTAGGGATAAGACCGATAGAAGTAGGAGTTGCCTAATTCCCTAGTTGCACATGACCATAGGGTCGGGAGGTAACAACTATCATTGTCTGAGGGCCATGGGTTAGGAGATTGATCACCTTCATGAACTTATGGGACCCAAAGGGCAGATGAGTAGGGCACTCTCTGGATGCATAAGGGAAAAGGGATGACCCTAAAAGTGCCGGCACCCTATAGACCTAGAGGAGATGGCCAAGGATTGTGTGATGACCCAAGTAGGTTCGAAACCAGTTTTCCATGGAGGTAACTTTGATATCAAGATGACTGTAATATAGAGGCATAGACGACACGTTTCAACTTAGATTTATAGGTGTACTGGCAAGGTGAGATGTACCATCTCTACTCTTAGAACAAGAAGAACTCTGTATTTGGACTGCAGCCAAATGCTTATTTCCTTTTGTTATGGGGGTGAGAGATAGGACAATACGCATGCCATACACCAAGGATAAAGATGATGGGGGTTGGAACGTTGCCACGAGATATGGGGACAGAGAAGATAACATACCCTGGTAAAGTGAATGATACATGGATGGTTTGCAAACACTAAGAGGAATGAGGTAGTCACCTTATGAGGATGTTTTTATCATGAGCTATGTGGAACTTACAAGTTATACCAGGTTGAGTTTTGACCACCATGATGATGAAATCAGAGAGTGTTCTTAATGAAGTAGACTTAGAGTTTGAGATGATAAGTGAAATGCATGAAAGTGTATGTCTTCAATGTTACCTAATACGTAAGGATGTGAAGTGGTAAGGGATGCCCTGGTTAGATATATCTGCCTAGTTGGCTAGAAGAGGTTGTTAGACTAACCCTAAGTTTGGAAAAGAAGATATGTTTGGCTAACACTCTGATGTAACGAAATCAGTTAATGGATGTTTGGTTAGCCAGTCTAGTCCTTGATAGGATGGTGGTAGAACCTCAGATGCACTTCTTTGGAAAAGAAGGTGATGAAACCCCGACTAGAATGGTTTAGGGTTTTTGAGGTTTTGATCTTGAGGAATAATGACATACAGGAGATCATGATTTTAAGATCACCATACACCGTACTACGAAGATAATAAATGACAGTAGTACTTTAGATACCTAAGATTATGTTGCATGTGGTATATGGCCATGCAAGCCGAGGGTGAAGGACGAACACCAGTAACCCAGTGCGTAGATATAAAGGATAAAGAGTCCCCGAAAGAAAAAGGGAGTTCATCACTATGGATGTTGTAAGTCTCCCCTGGATCAAGGAAGGTCGAGATGCAATATGGGTTATGGTAGATCGCCTTACCTAGATGACATGAGAAAGAAAGAATTCTGTCAAGGGACAAATTTGGTTGAACTACCCCTGAGAGAGATGGTTCAGCTACACCATGATGCGAGTTCAAAGGTTCTTGAGTTTGACCTAAAGGTTCCCTTCCATAAGATGGAAGAAGGTACATGAAGAACTCTATGTTCGTACAGTTTATCACCCCTAACTAATGGATAGTAGGATCCAGACTAAAGGGTCTGATGAGAGCATATGTGCTCGTTCAGGGTGATGGCTAGAGACAGTTATTGTCCTAGGAAAGATGTGATGATGACCACCATAGCCAGTATCGGGATTTAAAGAAGCTCTGTAAGAGAGGTTGTGTCGGTCACCACTTCAGTAAGGTGATGTTGGTGAAAGGACCACGTGATGGTTAGAAAAGGGCCACAGTGTGTGTAGATGAAGTCGCTTTGATCGTGCAATGGTAGAAAGGAGCCTAGAAACGACAAGAGTCGTGAGCAGATGCAAAGTAGACTGACATGCAGTTCACTGAAGGAGAATATGTGATATGAAAATCCGACCCCTCTAAGTTATAGCTAAGAGAGCTGAGTCCCCGATGCATGGGTTCTTTTGTCATGGTTTGGTGGAGAAGGCTAAGTTTGATCTTACCCCTCAGGATAAAGTAATGTGTGATAAGTTCCAAGTGTCCAATTTAGAGCACTATGTGAGGTACCCAGACCATGAGCTGAGCAATGAACCTAGTGAGCCCAAGGGAGGCTGAAATGGCCTGAGTCACCTGTGCAGTTTATAGACGCCAGGATAAAAGAACTCAGAGAAAAAGATATGTGATGATAAAGGTTCTTTGGAAGCGCCATGTGTAAGGTAAAACCACATAGGGGCCAATGATGGACATGGAAAAGTTTTATCCTGAATTGTTTTTTTTGCTTGATAGAATTTTGAGGACAAAATTCCTATAAGAGGGGAAGGATGTTACAACCCAATTTTTTGGGGTTCATTTGGTGAGAAATGTAATTTCTCATATTAAAGATATTTGAACAAATAATGATATAATTTGTTTGGAATAAATGGATTACTTTTACAATAGCCTTGATGTTTGTGTTGTGGGCTTTATTGGCTATTGGGCCCAAATAACAAGAAAATTCAATTAGAAAATGAAAAATTGAATATTTGAGAAAAGAAAAAAATGTGGAAACCTCTAGAAGGCAAATCCAAAGAGGGATTTTGTGCCTCTTGGGTTCCAAGGAGTCCAAAGTTGCATAGAGAGGCAATAAGAAAAGAAAAGATTAATTAAGTATTTCTTTATTAAGAAAGAAATTGAAAATAATGATAAAATGTGGAAAATAAGTGGAAAGAGGCATAAATGAAATTTCTTGGTGAATTTTCGTATCCATGAGGTTGCTAATAGTAAAAGGGAAAGGCAATGAGGAAAACAAAAGAGAAATAAAGAGAAAACCTCAAAAAGAGTTATTTTAATAAGAAATAAACAAGATAATGCATATAGATGCATCTAGAAGGATAATAAGTATCCTTGAAAAAGGAATTTCGAAATAATAGAGTGTCTTGGGATCCAAGGAGTCCCAATAAAGAAGAAAGATATAGAAAATACCCAAAATTGCAAAATAAAAGGATAATGCGATACAATATTAATGAATTTTGTGTTGTTTTTCAAAAGGTGGTATTTTCTATTAAAAGAAAACATGATTTCATGGCCAATGAATTAAAAGGCAAGTCTAAAGAGATTAAGGGAGAGGATTTTCGTATTCCTAATTATCCATGGAATAATGAATATAAAAAAGAATAAGAAGAGAGCGAAGATTACTCTCATGGGGGGGAATTGGTTTCCCATTTAGAAAAGGACTCTTTGATTCTTGTATAAGCCGACCTAGGGCTTCGTTTCTCACCCATATATAAAGGGGTAGAGCCTAGGGTCGAGTTCATAAGGGTTCCACATATCTTTCTCTCCTTTCTTCCTCCTCTATTTTCGTCTTCAAACCCTAACCCCACGTACCACCGTGAGCATGACGCAAAGAGAGGGAACCAGAGGGTTGCGATAGACGCCTGGAGTACCACAGCGCCAAGGAGAAACCTAGCCCTCAAGACCGTGCCCTGGAGCATGTGCAACAAAAGCAACTAGGTTGCAGGGACGACCTCAAGTGTATGGCCTAAACAGACGAGAAACCGACCATCTTGGCCGCGGATTGTTGGCGCCCTGCGTGCGCATGAGATCAGCGGAGGCAAGGGCTGCTTTTCCGGTGAAGTTTAGGTCCAGAGTCGGGAGCAAGAGCCGTGCTCAGGCCTGCGTTCCGCGGCTAGGGCGGCGGCCACCGTGTTGCCCAAGGTTGAAGAAGAAGCTATTGCGCGTTTGACGGATATACCCTCCGGGGTATGAAGCAACGACTGACTTAAGTGAGGGTATAGCGGTAATTCCGTTATATTTCCAAATCCACAACGTTGCATGGACTGTGATGACGTGGCAACTCCCGATTGGCCAAGTAAGTAAAATCTTGCTAAATTCATAATTAAAGATTGGTAACTCCGATTAGGACAAGTAATATATGAATTTTGATCAGGAGAACGAGAGGAATCCAATAAAAATGATATTAAAGATTGATTCCGTTCCTAATTACAAAAGTACAATAAGTAGATGAAAAGTGCATTAAAGTTAATTAAAAACCCTATTTGTGATTAAAGGTTGAATCTAGTATGCTTAATGGGTTAATCGAAGTATTAATAACCCGTTGAATGATAATGTTAGATTCGAACCTGATCTAGATGTAAAATTGCATGATTTAGGGGTTTTACCTCATATGAGAATGATTAAGTATTTAGAAACCCTAATTTAGGGTCAAAGAGGATAAGATCATATTTAATTTGAAAAATGTGAAAATATGATTGTTAAATGATGGTTCTAAGTTATTTGTATATAAAAGTCCTTAATTATGGATAAATACCCTAAATGTAGTAATTAGGGTCTTTTCATGAATAAAAGATGGAATTGATGGCAAAATGAGTTCAGATGTTAATTAGACCCTAATGAACTTTGAATTGATGATAGATGCACATAATGATCTTGTCATGGATTAAAAGGATAAAAATAATAGCTTTAATGTAAAAGAAGCTTAATGAAATTAATTGATGATTAATGTGCCTGTAATATGAAAATAGAGTTATATGTTGTTAAGATAACCTTAATATTGAAGAATAGATGAGATAATTAGGGTTTATGAGTAATGGCATAAAATTAGGGTTTAATATGGTAAAAGATGAAGGGAAACCCTAATTGCAAAATGTAACCCTAAAATGGATACAAAAACCCTAGAAAGTGAATCCAAGTCAATAAAGTAGATTCTTGATAAAGTGTGTAATAAATAGAGTACATATTCTTTTCAGGAATTATGTGATTATTGAATTGTTTGCTTGGATTGCATTCTTGGTTGGATTTGCTTAATGCTTGTGAAATCATCAAATCAGGTATGTGGTTACGCTTATGATTATCCCGACTAGTTTTCCGAGGATTTTATCGACGTTTCCCTTATGGCTTGAAATAACTGTTGGATGCTTTTATTTCATGCAACTATAGAGTGACTATGACTATCACTATGAATATACATGTATAACTGGCTAGATCCGGGTCCACCTCTGGGGCTTGTAAAGGCTAAAAAGGGGTAACCTAGAGTAAGGTCTAGGTTATCGTGGGTTAGAAATTGGGCTACCAAGTGTAGTGCCATGAGACCCATTAGCATGCCATGAGTTAAGGAGTGGGCTACTTACGAGTAGTGCCATGTGACTCAACCCTAGAAACTGGTTCACCTATAGGTGGGACCATGAGGGGTTTAATGGGGATCTACCATAAGGAAGGTAGTATCCAGGTCCACTGCAGGGATAGCACAGAGGATAGGGTACTCATGGATCGCGAAGTTATATTTAAAATGAAATCTTGGTTGTTAAATGATTAATTGAATGATTACGTTGTTATCATAGTTGCACGTTTATTGTTTCCTCCACATACCAGCTTCGGCTGACCGACGTTTTGTTTGTCGGCGTTTTAGGTACAAGCCAAAAGGACAAACAGTAAATCGTCATATTGTGAAATACATGAAGTAAAATACAAGGAGGATTAGTTAGAATAGAATCCATAAGTGGATAGAAGTTTAGAGATCCAAGTTTTCAAAAAGGTATGCAAAAGTTTATTTTCTTACAGTTTTCCCGTTTCGTCTGTTAAAATTTGATAATTATTCTTGGTTAATTGTCGAACCTTTGATCCGGAAGTTATGGGTGCGGCTTCGACCTCTCGGTCTCCCTTAGGGTCTAACTGGTTTGGTGTAACTGTAACTTTCCAGGAATTTATTCTCCCGGAAATGAAATTAAGTTCCAAGAAAATGAGTTCCGGATGATTGGTTTGAAACATGAATTTTTCTAAAATTTGACTTCCATTTGACTGGTTTGTTGTAAGTTGCTTAACATGATGTATGTAACGTTCTCAACGCCTACAAAAGCCATTTAAATTATTTTCTTTATGTAATATTTTGTCAGACGTCTCAAATAAAGCATTCGTGCAAACAAGATCACAATTTCGCTTCATATAAAATCATACAAAAAACTTGTTACAACAATAAGAACTATATAATTAACAATATGAGATTTCCATCAAACGCCTTCAGTGCATAACACCAAACATGCTAATATATGTGATTGGTATTACATCGAACAACTTCAAGGCTTCAATGATCTAATAAAATAGAATCCTCGACTTTCTTAATCAGATCTGGAACAGGGAACACCCGAATGGCAACGACGATCAGTATTCCATCACCTGAAGATACGGAACCCAACATCACTAGAGATGAATCGCTGAATTGGATACTGCTCAAGCATTCGCCCCGACAGTACACCGACGAGACATGATCTGCAGCTTGAGAACCCTCACAACACGATCCTCGGCACCAGCCGACTTCCTCTTCCTCCTCCCGCATCTTCGTGCTGGTTGTGCCCCCTCCATGGCGGCCATCAGAGGTCGATGGAAACTCTGGCATACGAGGAAATCCGACCGCCTGGCGAGGAAGGCAAGACCCTAGAATCATCAGCTCGGGGTGCCGCCGGGGGCGATCAGCGTTGGGGACTGAAGCGGGAGAGAGGAGTCCTGGGAGCGGCAGGAGACGCTGTCAGGCGGCGGCGGACGACTCGGTGGAGGACGGCGAGGAGGCACACCCTATTGAGTCGTCGCTTGGTCAGAAGAAGGGAGCGGGCGAAAGCCGCGAGACGCGCAACTCGTTTTCCCATTGGTTTTCTACGGAAGCCATTTTTTGAAGCGTATATATATCACCGGAAGCCCAGGGAAAACTGGGAAAGTTGAATTCCACACTTTCATCAAACCAGTCAAACGAAATTAGTATGGGAAATTGAATTCCAATATTTTCAGGACAAATTACATCAAACCAGTCAGACCCTTAATTGGGGGTTATCGGGAGGTGGGGTCGTAACATGTGCCATACTGATTCACTACAGTTGTAGATCAGAATCTGTCCAGCGACCTGTTACCTACAATACGTGATGTCCTGAAATGGGTCTAACGACTCCCATCTGTATCCCCTTTGTCACCAACCACTCCGTTGCTGCCGCTCTAGCTGTCCGCTTAGGAGACTCTTGCCATGGCCGTGGCCGAGGCTGAGGTCGTGATCGTGACCGCTATACTGCTGGTCCTGGTCGTAGTTCTTCATCATCTGGTCCAGACCTATCCTCTTCTAAACAACTATATTGTCATTTCTGTAATTGCACAAACCATATTGAAGGTCGCTGTTGGATTAAGCATAGTAAGTCTGCATGGGCCAATCAGGTCACTACAGATTAACCTGATTCTGCTACTGGTGTAATCTCTAACACTATTTTTCATTTGTGAAACTTGCCAGCTGGGCAAACAAACTTGTGTTAGTTTTTCAAATATACCTTGTATTGGTTCATAAAAACCATTTGATATTGTGCATGCTGATGTTTTAGGATCCATGTTCTATTCCAAGTACATCTGGATTTCAATACTTTATGAGCTTTATTGATGAATTTTTTAGAACTACATGGTTGTTATTACTGAAAGACCGATCTCACATGCTAGATACCACAACCACCTTCTTTGCTGAAATTCGTACTCAGTTTCACACACCAACAAAGGTTTTTCACACTGATAATGCCTTAAGAGTTTGTGCAACCCCCACCCCCGCCCCGGTCAACCAATTTTGTCGCAAGTTGGGTACTATTCATCAAACTTCCTATTCGCACACCCCCAACAAAATGGAGTTGTTGAGCGCAAGAATCATCACCTTCTAGAAGTTGCCCGCACCCTTCTTTTTCACTATAATGTACCCAAAACTTTCTAGCCTGAAGCTATCTCTACTGCTTGTTATCTCATTAGCCTCATGCCCTCCTCTGTTCTTGGCAATCAGGTGCTTTATCAAATCTTGTACCCTGATAACCCTTTTTTGCGTGCCTCGAATTTCTGGAAGCACTTGCTTTGCCAAAAACTTACTTCCTGGTTTAACTAAGTTGCTTGACCTGAGGACTATGAAATGTGTTTTCTTGGGATACCCCCGAACTCAGAAAGGGTACAAATGCTATGATCCCTCTACAAAGAAATGGTTTGTCAGTGCTCATGTGGTCTTCTTTGAGCACATGCCATTCTACTCCATACCAGGCTCTACTCTGTCATCTGATCTGTTGGTTGATACACCACTGCATGTGTCCGTTGAAACTGACTTGCCTCCTACTGATGTTGCACCATCTTCTCCTCTGAAAGTGTATCAACGAAGACTGAAAGCTACAAATCCCTCCATGGCCCCTCCTTCACTGATTCCTACATCTTCGTCGACAGATCCTCACAATCACATGTATTTCTTGATTTAGATGTTCCGATTAGTCTACGTAAAGGGACCCGGGCTTGCACTCTACATCCTATTGAAATTTTTTGTTCTATTGCTAATTTAGGCACTAGCTTTGCCAATTTTACCTCTGCTTTATCAGCTGTCTCTATAACTAAGAATGCTGCTCAGGCTTTACAACATCCTACATGGCCCCATGCTATGGAGACTGAAATGCAAGTCCTTATTGATCAACATACGTGGGACTTGGTTGATGCTTCTTCCAGTTGCTCTCATGTAGGATGTCGCTGGATCTTTACGATAAAGTATCAACCGGATGACACAATTGAAAGATTAAAGATTCACCTTATCGCTAAAGGCTATACCCAAACGTATGGACTTGATTATTTTGAGACTTTCTCTCCTGTTGCACGTCTGAATTCTATCCTTGTTCTTATCTCTGTGGCTGTGAACTGTGATTGGCCCATGTTTCAATTGGATGTCAAAAATGCGTTCTTATATGGTGACCCGCACGAGGAGGTGTATATGGAGCAACCACCTAGGTTTGTTACTCAGGGGGAATGTTCTAGAGTATGTAGGTTACGCGAAGCTATATATGAATTGAAACAAAGTCCACATGCTTGGTTTGACAAATTGAGTCATATTCTTCAGAAATTTAGCTTCCGCCGCTCTCATTTTGATCACTTGGTTTTTATGGTCTTGTAATTCTGATTGTCGATGTTGATGATATCATCTTATCTAGAAGTGATCAAGCAGACATCCATGCTACTAAAGAGTACCTAGAAAAACACTTTGTCACTAAAGACTTAGGAATTGAGACATTTTTTGGGTATTGAAGTTTCCCGCTCTTCTTCAAGTATTTGTTTGGAGCATAACCTACCAGTACTCCCTTGGAACCTAATACCAATTGGGATGATGACTCTTCTCATCCATACCCAGATGACCAACAATATCGTAGATTAGTTGGTAAACTTATATATCTGACTGTTACAAGGGCTGATATATCTTCTGCAGTTGGATTAGTCAATAGATATCTGGATAAACGCATACAATGCCACTGGGATGTTGTGTGTCATATTCTAAAATATCTATAAAATTCTCCAGGAAAAAGCTTATTCTACATAAGACATGGGCATTGCAAAATCACAGGATATTCTGATTCTGATTATGCATGCAGTAGGATAGATCGTAAATCTACATTTGGTTATTGTACCTTTTTAGGAGGTAATCTTGTTACCTGACACAACAAGAAACAGACTGTTGTTGCCCGTTCTAGTGCTGAAGTGAGTATAGAGCTATGGTTCATACTACTTGTGAACTGTTGTGGGTCCGTGGTCTTCTGAAGGAGTTTGACATTTCATATCCGATCCTGTTCCTATGTATTGTGACAATAAAGTTGCTATATTCATTGCCAGCAATCCAACTTTTCATAAGCGCACCAAGCATATTGTGAAGCAACCTGCATCCCGGTCGATAGTATCGAGATCAATTCAGGTTCAAGTTGAAGCCACCTGCATCTCGGTCGATACTATCGACATACATGTCGATGGTATCGAGATTGGTTCAGGCGCAAGACAATGTTCTGTCGATACCATCGACACTCATGTCGATGGTATCGACACCGGCACAACGGCGGAACGACAATCCAGCGGCAGCTCTATTTTGCTTATGAAATTTATTTTTTATTCTTTTTCTCTCTTTGTACCTCATGTACTTAACCTAATATATATATACAAGTGTGTAGGCTCAAACCCTACTCACGTTTGCTGCATCTTGCAGCCGACATGTGATCAGTGTTCCTGTCTTCTTCCTTTCTTCATTTCTTCTTACATGGTATCAGAGCGGAGATCGATCTAGGGTTTCTCCTTTCTCTCTCCGGCGGATCTCTCCAGGTCTCTCTCTCCTTGACGGCAGGTTGCCCGTCAACTTGGTGTAATCCACCGGCTGCGTAGAACCACCGTTGGCTACTCTGGGTCTGCGGTAGATATCTAACTCTACCGTAGCCATTATCACAAAGAGGTTGAGGATCTCCAGGTGATCCAACGATCATCTAAAAACACCACCGGAGGAATAGTTTCGTCTCAGCCATCATCCTAGTCACACCTCCTCCATGTGTGATTAGGAAGATCATTTGGAGGCTGTGAATGCGTCAGTAACGCATTTCTCCTTATTTTTCTTCTGTGTGTGACGTGTATCTCTCCGTCACCACTCTCTATTTGACGTGTATCTATCCGTCATATAATCCGTTCTACAATGGAGGATATCAAGACACCTATGATTTACCACGAGGTGTCACCTATCGCCTCCATTAAGCTCAACGGGAAAAATTATCTTCTATGGATGAACGCCATCCACACCGTCTTGGAGGCTCATGACAGAGCAAGGCATGTTGACTCGGGTCCCAAGGCATCTACTGACGAAGGGTATGCTGAATGGAAGCGACATGACAGTCTTGTGAAGACTTGGCTGTGGAATAGTATGGAACCTGCAATCGCCGCAAGGTCCATGTTCTACTCTACGGCCAAGGAAATATGGGACGCAGTGAAGCAACATTATTCTCAAGAGAAGAATGCTCTCCGTCAGTTTATGATCTATGATCGTCTGTTTGCTGAAAAACAGGGTGACCGATCTCTTGAGGAGTATTTTGGGGCGATTCAGGCTCTTGCTCAAGAGCTAAGGTATTATCATCCTGTGGCTGTTGCTGAACAGATAAAGGATATAGATGATCTCGTTACAGCCAAATTCTTATCTGGGCTTAACTCGGGTTGTAGCTCCGCTCGGAGTGTTATTCTGGCTACTGATAAACTACCCAGTCTTGTGGAGGCTTATTCAAGGATCCAACTGTTACAACCCCAGTTTTGGGTTCTTTTGGTGAGAAATGTAATTTCTCATATTAAAGATATTAGAACAAATAATGATATATTTTGTTTTGAATAAATGAGTTTCATTTACAATAGCCTTGATGTTGTGTTGTGGGCTTTATTGGCTATTGGGCCCAATAACAAGGAAATTCAATTAATTAAGAATTCGAGAAAAGAAAGATGTGGAAACATCTAGAAGGCAAAAGAATGTAATCTAAAGAGGGATTTCGTGCTTCATGGGTTCCTTGTGTCCCAAGGAGTCCAAAGTTGCAAAGAAAAGCAATAAGAAAAGAAAAGATTAATTAAGTATTTCTTTATTAAGAAAGAAATTGAAAACAATGATAAAATGCGGAAAATAAGTGGAAAGAGGTATAATTAAGTAATCCTTGGTGGAATTTCGTATCCCAAGGATTCCTAATGATAAAAGGAATAACAATGAGGAAAATAAAAGAGAAATCCTCAAAAAGAAATATTTCAATAAGAAATACACATGATAATGAAGTATAATGCATTTAGATGCATCTAGAAGGATAATAAGTATCCTTCAAAAAAAGGATTTCAAAATCTTAGGATTCTGGGAGGGCTAAGGAGTCCAAGATACCAAGATGATGGCATAAGAAAGAGAAATTACCAAATAAATTGGTAATTATAAAGGATAACTTGCTTGCAATGGAAATACCCTTTTTCTTTAGAATTTGGGTTTCAAATTTGATACACGAGTGGATAATGCCAAGACAAAGTTTCCTGTAAAATTTGAGTGAAAAATGTTAAACAAAGAGAGAGAAATGAATTTCCCAAGATTCCATGTACAATTCCCTTTTTAATTCGTTTTTTTTGGAATAAAGGAATAAGGGAGCAAGATCAGCCGTTGGATGCCCCGCGTGGTCCAGAGGACCACGAATCCAAGGGCAGCTGATCATCGCCCACCTTGTTTCACAGAAGGAAAGGGAGTGGGAAAGCAATCCGATTTTCTCAAGTTTGATGCTTTAACCTGAGGTGTAGATGAGTCCATCACCTTCAGGAGTCCTTTTCGAAGTGTCTCGACCCAATTTTTGGGTAATTTCGTGGAGGATCGGAGAAGTACCCAAATCCTCAAACACCTGTAAGAAGTCCTATATAAGGGGAACGGTCTGGGCTTCATGAGGGATTGCGAGAACCCTGCCCTTAAGTTCGGAGCAGTGCGACGGGTGTTCACATGCCCTCAATTGGATCGGAAACTTGTTCTTCCTCCTCGACTAGCCGCCGTCGTCGCCGGAGCAGCAACCGCTTGCTGGCAGTAGAAGAATAAAGCCAACCTACAATTGAGAGGTCGGGCAGGTTCGTGGTGAGCAGACGAAGCTCATGGACCAATGAGGTAGAAGGACGTGAGGTTGAAGATGAATAGAGAGAAAAGTCTCTCTTACCCCTGGCACGCGAGAAGGAGAACAGGGACAAAAGGGTAAAGGCCGGATCGAAGACCCTGATCGCTAGAAAAGAAAGTAGGAAGGACACATGGCGCTCTTCCATTGGCCAAGAGGTAGATATTTTACAAAATCCGTAGTTAATTATTGGTAGCCCTGATGGAAACATATAATACATGAAAATTGATCAGAAAAAAATGAGGAATGCAATAAAAATGTAATTGAAGATTAATTCTGCTTTCAATTCAAAAAGTATGTGAAGATGTTATCTTTAATGGTTTATCTATTAAAAGAACCCTAATCTTTATTGATTAATGATTTGAAAGGGCTATATGGATGATTAAAGTTGATCTTAACCTGTGGTTAATAAAAAGGGCACATTAGGAACAAAAAGGATGAAATTTACATGTAATTAGTTAATTTCGAGTTTAATGTGCATGAATAATTCTTAATGGGCCTTGAAACCCTAATGTTGGTAATTAGGACTACTAATGGCTTTAATGATTCGATTTCATGCATAAAACTAAGTTTTCATGGTTATAAGCTATTTCAAGCATTAAAGTTCCTAATTTGTGGATAAATACCCTAAATGTAGTAATTAGGGTTTTCTCATGAATAAAGAATAGAATTAATGGCAAATCAAGTTCATATGTGAATTGGACCATAATGAACTATGAATTGATGATAAATGCGTATAATGATCTTGACATAGATTAAAGGGATAAAAATGGTAGCTTTAATGAAAAATAAGCTTAATTGATGATTAATGTGCCTGTAATATGAAAATAGGGTTATATGTTGTTAAGATAACCTTAATGTTGAAGAATAGACGAGATAATTAGGGTTTATGATCAATTGCGTTAAATTAGGGTTTAAAATAGTAAAAGATGAAGGGAAACCCTAATTGCAATGGAAACCCTAAAAGTGGACTAGAAACCCTATGAAGCGAGTTAGATTTGATAGATCTTAATGACATGAGTAATAAAAGGAAATTGTATAATTGTTTCAGGATCTTATTGAATGCTTGCATGCTCATTGTTGTTTGGATTATTTCTGCACCTGAATCTACATGTACAGGTATGTGGTTACGCTTATGACTACCGGAATTAGTTTTCCGAGATTTTTATCGATGTTTCCATCGTGTCTTGAATTAAACTGTTGGATGTATTTAATTCATGCAAAGTATAATGTGAATATGACTATCACATAAGAAATATGCCTACTAGCTCAGATCGTAGTCCCCTCTGTAGCTTAATGGGTTGACCTAGTAAATGGCTACCAATGGGGTAGGCCCATCAGGTCATTGGATGACTTAGTAAATGGCTACCAATGGGGTAGGTCCATCAAGTCACATTGAGTTAGAGATTGGACTACCTATGGGTAGTGCCATGCGACTCAACCCTAGATATTGATCTACCTGTTAGGTAGGATCTTGCGGGGTTTAATAAGGATCTACCTAGAGAGAGGTAGCATCTCAGTCCGCTGCAGGGACAGCTGATAACACCAATTTTTGTGATGTTTTTGCCTTTTATTCTGTTATCAAAACTGCCCTTTTCTGCTATTTTCCTCTCTTTTATAAGTACTTTTGCAATAATTGGCCAAGCAACGCTCTTAATCCAATATTTCCATCTTTTGCAGAGTTTTTTCTCATTTTGGTACGATAAGGCCGTCCCGGCCCACAAATAAGTTCAAGTCTGCATCGGCCTTCCTGACGCCCGATACGACCTCTGCCCGACAGGGTGGAGCGACACAACGACGCACGACAAGGGGATGCCGCGCAAGAAGAAATTGACGGACGACACATCTTCTACCCGACAAGGAGCCAAATTCACCACGACAACCCAAGCTTGTCGCGCGACACAGCCACCCACCGGCAGGCGCCGCCCGTCACGTGACCGACAACCGATACCCCTGTGCCGAGCGATACCAGTATCGGCCGCCTACCGACCCGCGAATAAGGACACGTGGCGCTTCGAGCACCATAACTTTCCCCAACCGCTGCCTATAAATAGCAGCTACAGAAAGCCGAAAAGATAGTTCAGACAGTTGGGAACTTTGAGCGATCTTCGGAGGAAAAATGCGAGAGCAAGTGTATCGCGCCCCAGTGCTCGTGCTGGGTAACTCTAGGTGAGCTCTTCCTCATCCCGAGAGGGAGGGGATGGTTCACTTAAGACCGTCCCGGGCGACACTGCGGGCCGACATCGGCCAACGTAGACGAGCGACACAAGTGCCCGACAGTAGAACACGTCGCTCCATGCCCGACACGATATCGAACCCGATACGCTTCGCCCGTCTTGCGTGCCGCCCGAGAGGGTGCACCGCCCGACATGAGCGTATCAGCCAGGGTCCTTGAGTGATACAGTCGACCGTCATAGTGTGCCGCCCGAGAGGGTGTATCGCCCGACACTACTGTATCGGGCTAGGCCCCTGACCGGTATCGGGCTGGAGAGCCGCAGTAGCCTATCGTCCTTCTACATGAAGAAGGCGACATCTATCTTTAATTCTGTGATTTAATTCCTTACTTATGCAATGTATTAAGACCCTTAATGTTTATGAGAATGGAAAAGCTTAATTACTTGCTGCTCTATGCTTGGTGCAAAATGTTGGATGACTGCTATGTTTGATATCCGAACTCTAGCTAGCATGTTTGGATCGCGTTTCGCTTAGCTACCGAATCGTGTTTTTCCCGTCGCAACAACTTCGAGAGTTGTGTTGTGGCTCTAGTGTTTGGTCCGATTCTGGAGTACGAGAGTGCCTGGAACGGAGTTGTTTCAGTAACATTCCACTCTAACTTAAGTCCAGCAACCTCGAGAGGGGTGTTGATGCTTGGTTAGAGGTACCCGCTCTGAGAGGAGGGGTGTAAGATGTTACTGCTACCGCTTGTTTTACTGAAGTCTTATCCTTCGTACCTTGCTCTAGCTCTAGTTTTATCTTTCTGTTTCTGTTGCATGAAAACCCCTAAAAACTGCTAAATGACTAAAACCTTAAACCTTTCTTGTAGCTCCAGTTGGAGATAGTTTTCTTTGTTTTGTTTGTGACATCTTGCTGTTTCCCTTTTGGGAATTTATTATCTCTTTACACCTGTCGGAGAGTAGCGTGTCGATTCTGGGTTCTCAACACTACCACCCTTGTCCCTGTGTTCGACCCCGTATATCTACTTCGACCCCGTAAACAAAGTTGCGGGGGCCTAGAAGGATTCGGGTTATAAATGTAAAAGTCCGACTAACTTCAAACCCGCCTCCATTTTTGGACGCGCGATTTAGGCCGGTCAACTTTTTGGCGCCGTTGCCGGGGACAAGGCAGACGACACTGTAGACGAATCCGAATCCACTAACTACACTCCCGTGCCTCAAGCTTAGAAATAAGCTTGACAACACTCCTTATTTTATTTTATAATTATTATTATTATTACTCTTTGCATAAAAATTAATAATTCTATTTTCTGACTTGGTTTTTCGTGCCATTTCAGAAACTCTGAAGTGCGGTGATCTATTCCGCCAAACACCAACACCAATATGCCTCCTCGCGTCGAACCCCAACATTCTGGAGGCGAACGCCAAGGGAGGAGGCCTGACTCGCCGCCACCCGAAGGCGACGACCGGTACGACGATAACGCTGAAGATCCAGAATCGGGAGAGCACGAGGAGGGACATCGCCGCGATAGACGTCATCGCCACCGGAGGCACAGAAGAAATCACGGTAGTCAGGAACGACGACATGACGCCAGCGACAACGACTCAGAGGAAGAAGAGAAAACGCTGAGGGAGTTGGCGTCCACGAAGGCCAACAACTCCCGATGCCCCGTCATTGTCCCACGTTTCTACGCGGCAAATTTTGAGCTCAAGCCGTCCGTTATCTCAATGATCCAGAACAAGAGCTTCAGGGGGAGTTCAAAGAACGACAACCCCTACCACCATCTGGATGCATTCAAAAATATATGTGATACAATAAAGATGCGGGGGTTCCCCAAGAGGTGATAGACTGTAAGGGCTTCATTTTCTCCCTGGAGGACAAAGCCCTATCCTGGTATCTTGGGTTACCCCACCAATCTCTAAACGGATGGGGAGCTTTGGCTGACGCGTTCGTTAACTAGTTCTACCCCACTGAAAGAACTGTCAGAAACAGGCAGAAAATAACCTCTTTTATGCAAAAGCCGAATGAAAGCCTCCATGACGCCTGGGAGCGATTCCAGGAATACCAGAGGGATTGCCCCCATCATAATTATAAGAAGGGCTTCCTCGTCACCACCTTCTACAATGGCCTGACTTCCGATGAAAGGGTGTCACTGAACGCGGCAGCGGACAGTGACTTCCTAGGGAAGAAGCCAAAGAAGTCCGAGATGATTATCAAGAACATGGCCGAGCTAATGGCCGGTGCTGAGTTTGATCGATCTGATAGAGGACAAGCAAAGAAGGTAGGTGAAGGGTCCGCCCTTGAGTCTAAGGCGCTGGAGTCAATCACTTCGCAGATTCAGAGAATTGCTACTGATGTTAAACAATTGCGAGAAGCTGGCAGTAAAGGTAAGAAGCCAGTTGAAAAAGTGATGAAATGCGTTACGTGCGGAGAAGGAGGTCACGGGGTGGACAATTGTGTCTACACCCGACCAGAAGCGGACAGCGACTCCGACTCAGAAGACGAAAGGACAGAGAATGTCTCCTACATGAACTTCAAGAGGCCAGATCACCTTGGCTTTAATTACGGTAACAAGGATGCAGCCGAAAATTCGCATCAGCTGCACGCCTCGGCCAAGCCAGCGCAAACTTTTGAGAAGAGAGGAGGATCCGGTCAATATACCAAGAACAACCAATTCCAACCAGCAAAAGGCAATTTCCAAGCACCGGGAAAGTACCAAGGCCCAAACCGAGAACAGGACAAAGGAGCAAGCCAATCTGATGTGATTGGCCAGTTGTTTGATTTCGTTAAGAAACAGGATACCATCAATAACCAACTAGCGCAAAGTGCGCTGTCCAATTCTGGTGTTTTGAACTCGTTGCAGGTACAGTTGGCAGACATGCAGACACATCAACTCCAAATCGACCAACAGCTAGCTCAGCTCGCCGAGATCGTAAAGAACCCGTCGGGGAAGATCCCGTCCAACACTGAACCAGCCAAGAGATCGGGACAGTAACTGCGGAGGAAAAGGATGAAGAAGAAGACAAAGACGTCCAGCTGAGGACGGGAAACTCAGCGCTTCTCGGGAGGCATCCCGAGTTGTATTTTAAATTCCTAGTATAGGGTGCATTTACTTTCATGCAAGTTGAACATTTCAAGTATTATGGACAATTCAGACTGTAATAAGGCCCGAGTCAGTGCATGCGCCACATGCGCTGACTCTTATGTTTTAGGGGTCACCGCTTTAGCTTTATTAACCGTGATGGGTAATACCATCTGAGGCCGGGAGCTTAGTCTTAGGCCAATGATGTTTTACTCATCAGCCGCAGTTTAAACCGCTTTGTTTTCATGACGTATCGGAAAGCAACCCAACTGGTGCTATGAATGCGCCCATATCGGGCAGTGGAATTTCCGGGATCGCAAGGGTCGTGCCGACAGATGGACTTGCCCGACTTACGAGTTGCCTAACGGCCGACACGCGCCCCGGATTTACTTATTTCACCCCGATTGAGTTTGCTATATAAAGGGGCGAGTTTTTACCGTGTCGGGCTCCTTGCCTTACTGTTTTCACGCTCCTGTATCGTGCTAAGACCTTGTGCTTTTGCTCCCGTGTCGCGCAAGACTTCCCTGCTCTCGTATCGTGCGGAAGTTCAGATCACAGCAAGGTATAGCCCGACAGACCGTGCCGCCCGACTTGTTCCTTTCTTTAAGCAAATAGCTTATCGGTCTTACGGTTCCTGCGCTGAGCAGCCTTGTATCGCCCGATATGGATGTCGCGCAATGTATCTTTTATTCACGATTTCCCGATACACCATGTCGGGCAATAGCCGTGTCGCCCATCTTTGCACCACCTCGCCTGTTTTTGTTGTCGGGCGACACACTGCTTCCCTTTCAAGAAAACCTTATCGGGCATCTTAACCGACACGCCCGTATCAAGCGACAGACCTAACGCGCGTTTATCACCTTATCGCCCTGTTAATATCGCGTGTTTGATTTTCTGACGTAACGGGCGATACCCATCTCTAGTATCGGACACAAGGCTTCACCTCTGAAACCCGTGTGTCGCCCGATACGGGGTGCAAGACAGTCTTTGTACAGAGAATTACCCGGTCGCACATTTATTCTTTACTTTTTCAAAGCATCAACACATTTAATCGAGGTATTTTCTTATTGTCTTACGGAAATGGCCCGCATCAAGACAACTGCTGTCCCTGTTGACGCACAAGGCAGGAGAATCTACCCAGAGACTGCTGCTGAAGGGCAGACTGCCAGGCCTAAGCGCCCGAACCCAGGACCAGCCGGGGCGTCGATAGCAGAGAAGAGGGCCAGGGTTGGAGAAGTGGCGGCTCCAACTCCAACACCAACACCTCTAGCAGCAGCCGAACTCCCGGAATTCTTGTCGGGAAGTTTCGAGCCAAGGGACGACGAGCACGCTCGCTGATATGCTGAACTAGTGACCAAGGTCTACCGACCGAGCAAGTTCTGCCATCAGGCCTCGTTTGCTGAACTAGGGATCGTGGGGAGGCTGAAGGGCGTCCTCGCTGCGGCAGGGCTGAAGAAGATCTGCTTCAGCCGGTCTTCTTCTTACACCAAACTGACAATGGAGTTTATGTCTTCTCTCCACCGGGTGAAGAATTCTGCGGCGGAGAGAGAAGAATTTGGCGGGCCAGACAGACTCCAGGCTCGACTTTACAACTCGGAGCACCCCATCTCCGAGAAGCTGTTGAATAAGATCTTCTCTTCCAACGAGGAGGAGAGGAATCTCATGGACAACGGTGAGAGAATCACCGAGGGAGACGGGTTCAATCCCGTGGAGCTCTGGAGCAAGCTAATCAATGAATCTTCATTCAAACCGGGAAGAAAGGTGGTGGCAGTGCACTCCTGCTTTTGGAGGATAGTGCACAAATTGGTGGCATGCTTGCTGTTCAGCAAGAATGAATCTAGTAACATCTATACAGAAGAACTCCACGTCATGTGGCACATAATGGAGGGCCGAGTGATCAACCTCGGGCGGTTCTTGCTGAACAGACTGCACCCGATGAAAGAAGCCACAAAAGAGTACTGCATGGGCGGAATAGTCAACTTAATCGCAGTGGGGCTTAGGTACCCAAAAGAGCCGCGCAACCTTTCGAGGACGCAAGGCGATGAGGTGATCGACACCAAGTACCTGATGAGGACCAACATCATTAGGAAGGAGGGGAGGAACTTCTTCTACAAGTTTTCAAGGACGGACATACTCCTCCCGCTCCCTCGCTGCGCCGCCTACGACGCAGAGAAACTGGTCTTCACCGCCGCCGAAATTGAAGCTGTAGCGAACAACACAGCTTACGCCACCGCCACCAGGGCCCCGGAGAGGGCAGTTCCAGAGCTACCGACGACAACTGCTGATAGAGTTGTCGTCGCTCCGACTATATCAGCCACCGCCACAACAAGGACAGTGATAGCTGAGAAAGAACCGGTGATCGTTGAGGTCACCGAGACAGAGACTATGGGAGCTGCCGCGGGAGAAACGGCCGCAACCCCCGTCTTTGCTTCAAAGCCTACAGCAGAAGAGGAACTTCAGCAGGGCGACAGCAATGGGGTGTTCGACGAGATCCTGAGGGAGCTCGGAAGAACACCGACACCGCCGCTGAAGTCCCCACCTGCAGCAGTTGAGGAGATCGCCGACAGTGCAGAGGCGGAGCAGAGTCCGCCCGCACCACGACCATCTCCACCCAGACGAGAAGGCAAGGCAGTGGCACATGAAAAAGCGCCGACACCTGGCCTGGCGACAGCTGGATTGCGAACGATTCTGATAGATTCTACCTCGCCGGGTAGACCATCGCACGAGCAAGATGTCGCGAGGACGGAAGGGAGAACCACCGGAGCTCCCCCGTCGCTCGGAAAGATGCTCGGGCACGAGCTCGATCATTTGCGGGAGGTAACGGATACCAACTCAGCTACTTGTAGTTCCCTAACCCGCAAACTTGCATCTTTCCATGACAGGCTGGATAGCCAAGAAAGAGAGCTGCTGACTCTAGTAAGCCTTCGCGGCGGACTAGAGGCCTTGAATGTGACGATGCAGCAAGTTCTCCAACGACTCGACAAGATCGAGGAGAGGCTGGACAGAAGTGACGACCATCCGCACCGAAGGCAGCCGAGGTCGCCGTCACCCCCCAGCCGTGGCTCTCCTCCTTCGTCAGCTTCCCCTTCGGGATCAGCATCTTCCTCCCCCAGCGGGCGATCCCCAACGCCCGAGGAAGGGACGCAACAAGGGTCAGCCGAAGGAGCTCCAACAGGACAGGAGAGCTCCCTAGGCTTGGGAGAAGCAAACATCTCCGTCCCCCTAGATGAAGCCGAAGATGATAGCGTAGATATCAGCATCGGGGGAGACTCTTCTGATGAGTCTGAGGGAGAGAAGGGGGATGTCTACACAGTTAATAAGAGACATCTACCCCGAGGAAGGCGCTCGATGGCGGACAGATTCCGTGAGCCATCCGAGATACCCTCCTTCGAGATGGTCGACTTCGACAGAAGAGCCATCGGGTACCTGACGATTAGAGACCAGAAGCTGCTGAATAAGGTCTTGAGATCGCAGACAGATGAAGATGACATCGTCTGGACCGACGGCTACCTCTCCGTGCGACGGGGAGTTCTTCAAAGCATGTTCCGCACGCCGGCCGTGGTCGGCAAAAGACTGTTCAGAGTACTGGAGAATGCGATAATAGAAAATATCGACAGCAGGACAGGTCGGAGGGCACTATACACAACCACCCCGACCTTGGCAAGAAGGCTGATGAAGGGAGATCCAGACTCCCGTGCGGTGGCCGACATGCTGCAGCACATTGAAGAGCATAGGCCGAACCTGGTGTTGGCCCCGTACAAACACCGGAACGTGTGGTTTCTCTGCATAGTAGACCTCAGAAACCGCGACGTCCGGCTGCTGTGTTGCAGCAATGACGAAGTGCCACGGTTGAACGTAGTGGGCTACACCGGATGGAAAGAAAGTAGTGTATAGTGGGCTGTAGCTTGCAGGAAAGAAAGTAGTGGGCTGTAGATGGGTTTTCACTATTAAACACAATCCGGATGGATCCGTTGAACGGTTGAAAGCCCGATTGGTTGCAAAGGGCTACACCCAAACCTATGGTGTTGACTTCTTTGAAACATTTTCTCCTGTTGCTCGCCTGAATTCTGTGCGGATCATTATTTCTCTTGCTACTACCTTTGATTGGCCACTATTTCAGCTGGATGTAAAAAATGCTTTTCTCCATGGTGATCTACAGGAAGAGGTATATATGGAGCAACCTCCTGGGTTTGTTGCTCAGGGGGGGTGTCAGAAAGTATGCAAATTAAAAAAAGCTATATATGGGCTGAAACAGTCACCTAGAGCTTGGTTTGACAAGTTCAGTGAAGTTATTCTTCAGATGGGTTTTTCTCGCTCCATTACTGATCATTCCTTATTTTACTCCAGCTCTTCCTGTGGATCCATTATTCTTATTGTATATGTTGATGACATGGTAATTACAGGCAGTGACACCATGGGAATATCTCGTGTCAAAGAGGGTTTGCAAAAACACTTCCATACAAAGGATCTGGGCAAACTAAGATACTTTATATGTGCTTAGATCTCATTCAGGTGTCAATTATCTCAGAGGAAATATGTGCTTGATTTATTACAGGAGACAGGCATGGCTGAATCTAAACCGGTATCTACACCAATGGATTATCACATCAAAGAGGTGGTTGATGATGCTGAGTATCAAGATCCAGAATATTATAGGAGAATAGTGGGTAAGTTAATATATCTAACAGTCACCCGACCTGATATTTCGTTTGCTGTGGGCGTGGTCAGCCAATATATGCATTCTCCGCGACAGTCACACTGGACAGCAGTCTGCAGAATTCTTAGGTATCTGAAAAATACTCCCGGTAAGGGTATCACATATTCTAGACCAAAGGCACCTCCATCTACTCTGTCTCTCACAGGATATTCAGATGCTGACTGGGCTGGTGATCATACTGATAGGAGATCTACATCAGGCTATTGTACCTTTCTAGGTGATCATCTTATCACATGGAAAAGTAAGAAGCAACATGTGGTTGCTAGATCTAGCACTGAGGCTGAATACCATGCTATGGCCCATGCATGCTGTGAACTAAAATGGGTCAAATCTGTTCTATCTGAATTACAAATTTCTCTTCTACCTTCTATGGAGCTCAAGTGTGACAATCAATCTGCTATGCACATTGCCAGGAATCCTATCTTTCATGAGCGTACAAAACACATAGAGGTTGATTGCCATTTTATTCGTGATCAAATAAAAGACGACACTATTGTGACTCCATATGTCAGATCTGAGGATCAACTAGCAGATATCCTGACAAAGCCTTTGGGTTCAGCAATCTTTCAGAGACTCTGCGGCAAGCTGGGCATACACGATGTGTACTCTCCAGCTTGAGGGGGAGTGTGAAGCAACCTGCATCCCGGTCGATACTATCGACACTCTGTCGATAGTATCGAGATCAGTTCAGGTTCAAGTTGAAGCCACCTGCATCTCGGTCGATACTATCAACATACATGTCGATGGTATCGAGATTGGTTCAGGCGCAAGACAATGTTCTGTCGATACCATCGACACTCATGTCAATGGTATCGACATCGGCACAGCGGCGGAACGACAATCCAGCGACAACTCTATTTTGCTTATGAAATTTATTTTTTATTCTTTTTCTCTCTTTGTACCTCATGTACTTACCCTAATATATATATACAAGTGTGTAGGATCAAGCCCTACTCACGTTTGCTGCATCTTGCAGCCGACATGTGATCAGTGTTCCTGTCTTCTTCCTTTCTTCATTTCTTCTTACACATATTAAGGTGGATTGTCATTTTATTCGAGAAGTTGTCTTATCTGGCAACATCTCTACTCCATACACTCATACTTCTGATCAAGTAGCAGATATCTTCACAAAGCTTCTTCCTAAGACTAGATTCACTACCACGGTGGACAAGCTGGGCATCATTGATATCTATGCTCCAACTTGAGGGGGAGTGTTGATATATATTCCTTATTTCTGTTATTGTCTCTTTAGTTTTATCCCATATTTCTTATTTCTTCCTTTTACCTTTATCTCTTGGACTATAAAAGAGAGAGCACTATACTTAATTTTATATAACAAATACAAAGCTTCTTCTCAAAGAGAAAATATAAAGAGAACATGAAAACAATATTTTTTAAGGGAGGTAGGGAGGAAGGGAGGGAGGTGACTCCTCTAGACCGCTCTTTA
The DNA here is from genome assembly GCA_963693085.1 of Alisma plantago-aquatica. Lineage (NCBI taxonomy): Eukaryota > Viridiplantae > Streptophyta > Magnoliopsida > Alismatales > Alismataceae > Alisma > Alisma plantago-aquatica. Next base: position 64,366,994 of record OY856412.1, read on the forward strand.
CTGTGTCCCACCATTTTGTGGTCTGAACTACGGCGGAACATGTTTCTCCTAGGAGCATAGTGACAAATTCGGGATTCAACAACTTTTCGGCCAGCCGGACAAAATTGGAATTCAGAAAAAATCAATATATTTCAGTCAAAGTTCGGTCAATTATTTGAAAATAATCGAGAATAAGTCGCCTATATGTATATATGTATATATATGCATATATATACTTATATATATTTTAAGACTTATATATACTTATATATAGACATATATATACATATATGTATATATATATATACATATATATATACATATATATACATAATATACATATACATATACATATACATATACATATACATATACATATACATATACATATACATATACATATACATATACATATACATATATGTGTATATATGGGATTAAGAGAGAAAGATCCCCCCCCTCCCACGCCCGTGGCGGAGGCAGAACGCTCAGGAGGGTAGTAAATCAAGGCGGCAACTGGGATTCGAACCCGGGTCCCTTTGTTAGGAGACACCATGCTTGACCACTTGAGCCACTCCTTGTCGGCGTATATATATATGTATATATATGTATGTATATATACATACATATCAGATACAAATGTAGTTATTACGGGCACTAGACATACAATCTTATGGAGTGAAAATAGTAGGAAAAGAATTAAAGAATAGTTGAATAATAACAATGGACTGTCGGGAGAGTGGGGCGGGTGGAGGTTTAGTGTATATCAGGAGTTCTTTGTACATGGTTTGGTAAAATAAGAGCAAACGACTTAAATGAGAAAATTCGTGAAGAGTCACGACGAATCGTATAAATCGCAGAAAAGTAGGAAAAATGGTGAAAAATCGTGAAAATCAACGACCGACGTATGAATCGTGGTGAACATTCGGGAGTCTAAAAATCGTGAAAAATCGCCAATTTTTCGTATTTTGTTACTATGCCTAGGAGTCACATGAATCAATGAACCGTATATCAACTTAATCATAAAATTTCCTCCTAACTAAAAAGCATACCTTCTCCAGATGTTTCCTAAATAATTGCATAATTCCAGAGCTTTCAACTTTTGTATGTGAGTGAGTGAATGAATCCTTATTTTTTAAGGGAGGGTGGGAGGTGACTCCTCCGGGCCACTCTTCGTTTGCTCCCACCACTTTGTGGTCTGGATTGCGGCGAAACATGTTTCTCCCCGGAGTAATGTGAATCAATGAACCATATATCAACTTAATCATAAAATTTCCTCATAACTATTAGGCATACTATCTCCAGATGTTACCTGAATAATTGCATATTTCCAGAGCTTTCAACTTATGTATGAGAGTGAGTGAATGAATCCAGATTTCAACTTATCACGGCCTACAAGGGAGGGACTCCTCTCTGCCACTCTGCGCTTTGTCCCGCCCAAGGGATGAGGTTTCGCCGAAATTGGCAAAATATTGCCAAAAAAATTTGATTTCGATGGGATCTGGTACCGAAACGTGCAAATGTGTCGATTTCGATGAATTTCGCTACATTTCGATGATTTCGATGGATTTCGTCAAATTTTGATGAATTTCGCCAAATTTCGATGAAAATTTCGATAATTGCAATCCTTGTTATTATTGTTGTTTTTTGAAGAGGAGCAAAGGGGGATTGGGGTTATTTCACCATTTAGTGCTCATACATAGTATATACTTACAATGTATCATATTTGCATTGCATTTCCCTAATAGTTGCTATTCAAATTATTAAATACTTATGCAATGCATGGTTTTTTAGTTTCTGCAATGTGGACGACATGTATCCTAGTGGTGGTTTATTAGACAATGAGGGTGCTAGGAAGCCAACCACACCAACAAATAATGATTTAGCTTGGAAACATTGCACTAGTGTTCTTCGGACCAATGAAATGATTGACTATTAAGTCAATATCAACAACAAACTATCACACCAAGTAAAATGTGTGGGGATGCCCTACATATCCAATATTTGATGTTATAACACAAATAAGTACATGCATGTATATAGCTCATACTTGCAAAATTGCATTACTTAATTCCTACATCTTCTCATCGAAACCATTCATCGAAATCCTCAAGAAATAGGACAGTTTCCTTACCTCCCACATGCAGGACCACCCCACAACTTACCCCTACATAAAATTTTATTGCATAAAACGATGCATTTAGGTGTAGAGATCATGCCTGTAAAATTTCATAAATTAATTCGTTCATTTTGGCGTCGAAATGGGCAGGCTTGCATCTATCAAAATTTTCGTCGAAATTCCAAAATTCGGTTTCCATGCTGTCGAAACGGCATCGAAATCGGATATGTCGTTCCTTGGTCCCACCACTTTGTGGTCTGGATTGCGGCAGAACAGGCTTCTCCCAGGAGTCACGTGAATCAATGAAATATATATCAACTTAATCATAAAATTTCCTCCTAACTATGATGCATACTATCTTCAGATGTTAGCTGAATAATTGCATAATTCCAGAGCTTTCAACTTTTGTATGCGAGTCAGTGAATGAACCCAGATTTCAACTTATGACTGCCTACAATACAGGCACACGTTGGTGGCTGCATCCGATGTGGAACAAACAATCTGATCAAGCATCGAGGTCAGCAATATGATAACATACTCCATTCGGATTCTCAGAACTAAAGAAGTCCGTAAAAACAGTTTGCATATTGACCATGTTGACAACAAACTAAATTTTTGCTACCGCATCCAAAGGTTCACATTCCTATAGTTCAATGAGAGACTTGGTATGATCACTTGATTATCATTTACCCCTTTGGATGGAGCCTGTGTGATGTTTTCCTGTTTCATCTATTAGAACATTCATTCCCGAGGTTAGTAATTTGAAAAGTCATTAGGCAGCAATAATGAATACAGTCAGCAGGCAATACTCCTATTTATAGGAGGTGGAAATACAGATTCACAGAAAACCCTAATGGAACAGGACTTAAAACCTTAATGGGCCATAATTTCTGGGCCAATATTACATACAATTGAATAAAATATGGAGAATGAGAGAATCCTACATCTAGCTTATCCAAACAGACACGAATAGGACATAACAGACTCAAAGAGAAAAACCAAATAATAATAGATATACAAAGCTTACAAAAATTTCGTCTCACTCCCCCACTAACAGTGGATCAGGAAAAGGCAACAGATGCAATGACAGGAAATAGATCCCGCAAATAGCTTTGTTAACACAAATGGGTGCACGTGAGGACCAAACACTGGAGAAAGGCGAGTTTTGATGCTGTCATATAGGGAGGCAGTGCCAGTGAGGCAGGGAGATGTAGTGGACTCCAGGGAGCTTTGCCAGTTCAACGCTGACTGCAAGAGAGGTAGATTTAGGAGGGTAAACCATAGTGACAGGTACCAACAGTGTGGAGGTGAGTGGGGAGGGCCTAGAGCCACCTTCCCCACAGGTGGCATTCATTTATGGTTGACAAGAAGACTTGCACACCGCAAGGCTAGCACCATGGTTGCAGCAGGCACCAACACCAATAGCAGAGACATTAACAAGGTCTGCATAGAACAGGAGAAGAGCAAGGTAGAGGACAGCTGATGACAGGATAAAAGGCCATCCAGGTGAAGGCTACATCTCTGGTAGTTTCATCAGGACTGATGGTCGCACTGGTTTCCATTGGCCACAGAGGTTGTCTAGGGGAGGAATGTTGGGAGAGGCATGCAGGCATATACTCTCTCATCTGGGCCAGCGGAAGAAGGTGACAACAGTAGTCATTTAAGGGCCTTTAGGTGGCTAAGGAGAAGGGGACGGTGTGCCTGTTAGAATATTTTTTCTAGCGCTTTGGGACATTCTTCCTAATATGCTATGAAATGTAACTATGAAACACTAATGGATGCATTTACCATCCAAAATTTTTCTATTCATAGGAGAGGGGACAAATATAGACTCGACACAACCATTACAGACCAATACTCAAAATCTCAATGGGGCACTAACTCTAGGCCACAGTACATAAGCATAGTTAACTTTAGCTTTTTTTCTTCTGAAAACAGTTAACTTTAGCTAATACTCTTTAACAAGTAGAAATCAACCACAGCCTAAGTACTTACCAGTTTGAGCAGGTGTCATGAGAAAAGCTTAATATTTTCCGCGAAAGCTTAGACTTGCCCTGTTCTGTCATGAGATGAAAAATAAGTGTTCAGGCTAAATCTAGTTAATATAATTAATCTCCTAAAAAAAGGTTGTGTTGCTATTTTTGACTTTTGCTTTTTCTTTGAACCTATATATTTGCTAATTACCTCTGTTTTCCACTTTAATATTCCTGAAACCACTGTATATGTGTTCATACTTCATACATATATTCATTGTGCTGTCTTTTTCAGTTTCTGTTATTATAACTAAAGTAGATCCCTGCATTTTTCATACAGGCACAACAAAATAGCTACCAACGGACATTAACTATATTAAGTAGAATAAGAAGATCATTATCTGAGAGAGGATTGGTTAGGGAAGGTACTGCCTACTTTTAGATTCTATTTCACATTTATTGAACCAGTCCTTTATTTTCACTCAACTTTAGTTATGTGGCTTTATTATTTTCTAATATTTCTGTTAAATTTACAACGTGGTGCAGAGATTCCAAATAATTTCTCGGTTGGTGCTGGATATTTGAACCTTCTTAGATAATTATTTATATTTGCTTAATCGACGTGCAACTGTATCTGCCACTAGTGTTCTCATATGCCCCGCATGAGGCCGCTTATGCGGCCCTCAGCCGCTCCACATATAACTATGCAGTGTTATTTTTGGGCATGGACCGAATATGCGTCCTGCGGTCCGCATATGCGACCGCTTAGGCCCCGCATTTCATTTGATGATTTGAGTAAAAAAAAAAATAGAACCTCAAATAAAATCAACCAAATTAAATGACAACTTCTATATAGTTGGCTTTAGATCAGATATTGAAGTTTTGCTACCTCAAAAATAATTCTATTTTGAATGAGTGGTGCAAAATATATTATTACATTTTACAATTGTCAATGTTTCATTATGCTCTTTCCTTTTGCTCTTTTTTTCTCTTCTATTTTGCTCTAAGATTAGAACCTGTTGCACATGCAACAGTTTTGATTTTGTCTTGTATAAAAGGGGAATCTATTGCAGATATTAATTGGATGTGATATTTTCTTTCACAAAGTTTCAAATTTGTGTGCTGCCTAGGGAGTAATTTATATTCCCTACAACTTTTTCTTCTCTATTTATTACTGACTTGATTTCTTCATATCATTTTGATGTTTTGATTTTGTTTTTGATGTTCTTTTTCTATTTCTACTTTGAACTACCATGTTTTGTGTTACTGTGGTTTTTCTTATTGTGTTCATTCAATAAATGTTCTGCTATGAACTGCATGTGTTAGTGTGTTTTGTTACTTGTATATTCTAGTACATTATATAAACTTAGGGTTTTGTTGATTGATTTTTCTTCTTGATCATTGGAAAATATGTGTTTCTTCTTCCATGATGTAATGATCCATTGGTACATTTTGGACTATTAGACTACAAACTAGATAGCATGAAAGTTATGATTATGATTCTATTTTTTAAATAAATAGATGTATACAATATAGAATTAATTAAAAAAAAATCCAAAAACGCATATGCCCCGCTTATGCTCCCGCATTCCGCTTATACTCTATGTGGTACCCTGACCGAACGCATACCGCATAACGCATTTCAGAACATTGTCTGCCACTTTGTACCTAACATATTTCTGATTTTGCTACGTCTCTTTAGAATTTTTTTCTTCTTTTGTTTGATAATTCTTATATGTTCATATAGAACACGATCACCTCTTTTTAAAGAATAAACCACTCAAACGTTTTGCAGAAACACTTCGAGTTTTGCTTTTATGTGGTTCTGACCTACTAGAGTCGTTCAACATATCCGGAGTTTGGATTCCTGATCAGGTGATATATTTTTGCGTTTTATTTGTCTTCGAGACTCTTGTTAATGTCTAGATGGGTGTGTGGTAGAACTTCTGTTGCATTCCTTACTGAATTTTAGGCTATATATTGTGAAAATAGTCTGGGTGTTAATTGCAGTGGTTAATTCCAAAGAGTATAGTCCTAGTTGAAGGTTTACCTGATTGAACCCTATAAACTGAATATTAGGCCCATTGAACACTAGGACAGAGGAAATTGAGTCACCTGACACGATTTTACCGTGCGTAGAACGCAAATGCACACGTCAATGTAATATAGGCCTTTGTGAGGCCCGAGTCGAACTCAAGGACACTGAACTATCGGTAGACTACTACTAACTGTTCGCAATCAGCTAGACCGGTTAAAAGGTTTTAAGAGTTGATTAAAAAGAAAATAAAAATAAAAGAAAACGAAACAATCGATTAAATGTTGAGTTTAATCAATTAGATGTGAATCTTTAGGATTGCGGTTTCACCGCGGTTTCTCGTTGTATTTATTTCTATATAGTTAATCAAATTCATCTCTCATTTCGGGTAGTGGCCTGTAGTCAGAATTGTTCACTGTCGTGATACAATTCACTACCTAAATCTAGGTCGGTTCCACCGTCGTAGTAACCTATACCCTAAACTAGGTGCATTAGAATCAACTTCTGGGTTTCCACCATTAGCCGTACATCACCTTATTCAAGGAATTTATGAGTTAATGTGAATTTCGTCTCTTTTCAACCGTTAATTCTTTTTTCAAATCAATTAAAGGCATTAGATTATCATTAGGGTGATCAAGCATAATGATATAATGGAGAAAACGAAATCATACTACGGATTTAAGAGTCAAAATATGCATTACTATGATAAAAACGTCATACAACGATTACCTGGGCTACTCCCGGTCCTAAAGACAAAGGGGATTAGCCCCGCATGTTCATCTCAAAGCAAGACATGGTGGAAGACAGGGAAAACATGGAGAAAACGTGGATGAAGTGATGTAAACCCCTGAACGGAGAAGATCCAAGCGTTCCTTGACGTAGAATACACGATCTACAACCTTCCGGCGGTGGAAAACGTTTTCTTCGACTCTCGGAACGATCAGGGCGTGCTTCTGGGCTCCGTTCTTCTCTCTCCCTCTCCTTGGGATGCGTGCAGCGGCTAATGATCTGATCCCTGGCTCCTGGCTGCCGTCATTAGGTATAAACACCAACTTAGATCGCCGAAATATCACCACCGTTGGATTCAGGCTGATCTGAAACAAAAACTAATCTGACGGCGTCGATACTGTCGACGCCGGTCGATGGTATCGACCCCTCACACCTTTAGGCGTCGGTTTTGTCGCTTTTCCGTCGCTGAAGCTGGGGAACGTCGATAGTATCGACTTTTGTGTCGATAGTATCGACCGGCTGATTGCTGGCAACCTGAATGTAACTCGCTACCATCGACTTCCCAGTCGATGGTATCGACACTGCTTGGCTCCTTGCGGCTGTCTGTCTGTGAATGTGTCGATTCCATCGACGGATGTCGATTCCATCGACGGATGTCGATGGTATCGACAGCTGTATATATGCGTTTTTCTTGAAATTGCAAGACAAAACCAAATCAGCCAAGCTAAAACCCATTATAATAATTGTTTATAATAAAAAAGATAAAATATGAGAGATTTGATGCAAAATTAGATTATAGACTAAAGCAATATGAATCATGCAATATTAACCACCAAGGTGACTAATAAACACAGAAAACACATGTAAATCAAGTCTATAAAAGCGACTCAAAATCACCGCATCAAACTCCCCTAAGCTTGAACATTGCTCGTCCTCGAGCAGCAGAACTATAGAATAAAATTGCGAGGGTCAACTAAAGAACAGATTATCACAACAGACCTTGCCATATGATCCCCGCCAGACATTCACATTCCGGCCCTCACTAACCACAGAATGATAATTACCCTCAAGGCGACAATGATCATCCATAAGAGATATCTACCTCAAAATTGATGAACACTATCACATAAGGCAGTTAACATAATCAAATCCTCCGGTTCAGGCTTGGTGCATCTTTGTGATCTTCTATCTACGTTGTTCATTTCCTAACTACCATCTAGATGGAAGCATCTCTCCTGATATTAATGAGTGAGGAGATAATCACGGTGGCCTACCAATTCGAGCAACGGGTGGATGGAATAGGTGGCTGTGGAAGAAATGGAAGAACAATACAATTTTAACATGCACAAATAACTATAATGACCTAAATGATGCATATGCAAATGAAAATGCCCTAATGCTTACATTTGGGTGGAATGATGCATGTTCCTACTATCCCATCTCATGCGAGATAGAATATCTACAAACTACCTTATGTGCTTATTCTTCCTATTGTACGGGTGAGACAAGATCTTTTCTCCCTCTAAAATCAGCCTTTTTTTTTCTTTAAAGCCATTCTTTCTCTCAAATTGGCTAATGCAAAATGTACAATATTTTTCAGAATTTTTTCTTTCTTTTTTTTTTCTCCTTTTCCGGGCTTATTTTCACTTAACTGTTATCCTTGAGGCATTACAACTTAATTTCAGAGAGTATAGAGCGAGTGACCTGCTTCTCTTAATTTTCAGAAGAAATAAGGCACATACTGTCCTATATGCGCAAAGACATGTCAAAATGCAACTACATGAGATCAGTTATGCAACTGTGATGACATGCACTCAAGAATGTGTGCATGCATGATTCATCTACAAATTTTTTTCCATTTTCCATTTTTTTAATGCAAAATCGAACGAAAATGCAATCCTACCTAAATGCTATGCAGTCAAAAGATGAAAACCGTAATGTGCTTCCAATTCTTATGGTGGAGTGTGAAAACAATGAGGTGGATAGATCACAAGATTAATTGCCCGAAACATTGGAAAATATTATGTCCCTCCTTACTGACATGTGTACAATCAAGAGATTTTACTTCTCATTTCAGATTAAAGTCTCATTACCATTTGGTCAGTTTAGGCTCAAACAACCAATTCCGTCCACTTTTCGTGAATCATAGGCATGTACAGTTGTGGTTTTCTGTTTTAAAGTTGACAAACCCAATTATTTTCATAAGTCATGTGCTCAAATTCAAACAAAGCCATCTCACAATTTCATTAAATTTTTTCAAAATGACCCCTGACTCCCATGCGATCAACAAAAAGATGACACATTTTTATAGACGTCCACAATTACACTAGATAGAATGTGGATCCTAAAAACTAAGAGAATAACTAGAATAAAAGAAAAAAACAATAAATGATAAAAACAGAAAAATAAAGGATAGAAAAAGATAGAAGCTATTCCAACTCTCCCCCTAAGCTTGAATTCGACTATGGCCTCATAGTCAAAAAACAATCTTAAAAGGTGGAACAGTGATACCGATCATTGGTCAGGTGGTGGCGGGTACTGTGGTGCGGTGGGGTCCCATAATGGATACTGTCCCTGAAAATTCAGATCATACGGAGGCATGGGCGGAGGTTGAAGATATCCCCCGAAATAATTCTGGCTCCAATAGTTGTCGTAAAAAGGTTGTTGCTGCATCTTCATCCTATGCAACCTGTCATGAATATTCTCTTGGTTGGCGAGGAGGAGGCGCTCATTCTCGTAGATGGCCTGCTGATTCAAGAAGAGCCGATTCGTGGTATCCTGAATACCGGCGAAAGAAGTAGTATGCCGCTGAATCTCCTGCAGCATTGAGTACATCCCCTGCATCGAAAAGGCATCCTCTCCTTGTTGAGAGGGCTGAGGTGGCGGAGGCTGCGAAGAAGATGATGCACCCTGGTGGAAGCGGGGACGCTTCCGCGGTGCCACTCGTGCCCGAAGAGGAGTGAAAGCCTCCTCTTCCTCTTCATGCTCGTCGCCGTCATCATTGTTGTCGTCAGTACCACCGTCTTCGTCGAAGTCGTCGATGGCGATGATGGGCCACCTGAAGTGCTGAGCTCCCTCGATGTTGAAGATGGGGTCTGGAAGCGCACATTCTTGATATTCGTGATTGACATGGCAATGCGCATAAGCCACGCCATCACAGAGCATAAGGAGATTGGAGCGGTGTAGATGATGCAGGTTGACCTTGTTCCTGTTGGAAAGCGGAGTGAGTTGGGAAAAGTCCAATCCAAGGTAGAGAGCCAACGGTGTGATGAGCCCTCCAAAGTGGATAGGAGCTTTTCATGTACTCCTCTTCACAGCCAACACACGCGTCAAGAAAAATGCGCCCCAATTGCACTCCTCTCGCTTCAACAGCTTATAAAAAAAGAACAAGTCTGTCTCTTGAAATTTACTAAGCAAGAGATCGCCCTGAGTAAAAAGAGTAGTGCACAACATGCGGTGCAGAATCCTCACAAAAGTCGGCGACGGCTGCATTGTGGTAGCTGACAGACTTGCCTGGAGGCGCGGTCACCAGTTGGGCGAAGATTTCATCGTAATCGGTCTGGTTGTCCGGCCTCCTGTGCTAGTCTCTCCCATGATTCCAGTTGTAGATGGAATTGAATTGCTTGAGGGTGAGATTGTAATTGTTGTTGTAGAGCCGAAAAGAAACGCGACCCTGTATCAATTCCCGATCGGTGGCGATGAGGTCGTTCGGTACGACGCATATGTCCAGTGACGCCATGAACTCCGCCACCAACTCTTTGTATGTCGACCACTCATCGAAAAAGGGTTGGCCATCAGCGTGGAACTCCCATCTCGTCGGGCCTCCTGCCCGTATGCCTTGCTTTCCCTTTAAAGGACATAAGCAAGACTGGGCTCGAACCCAAGGTCACGAACCATGGTCCGATCGACGTAGCGTGTTGGCTCGATTTTCCTTTTCAGCAACTCCTCGTATACCTTCCGTACTTCCGCGGAAGGATGAACAATCCTCGGGCGAGGGATGGATCCGGGTGGCGGAGGAACAAAAGTCGGGATCTCCATCGGGGCCGCCCTTGAAGAAGACACTCCTTCCATCCGCACCATCGTCTCAAAGAGAAAGGGAATAGGAGATAGAGCTCGGTGAAGGTCGGAGAAGACGATCTCCGTTCGGTGCAGAGCTCGGTGAATTTATCCCGATCCTAGGATGCTCGACGAAGGCCTCCGGTTGCTCAACAATGCTCAAAGCACAAGTGGAAGGAAGAAGCTCTGAAGGTGTGAAGAGATTTAACAATCAACCCTTCCTTTTATAACTGAGTCCGTCGCTGCTGCCGTTCCGTCGATACCATCGACGGGGTGTCGATGGTATCGACACCTGTAGCACAATCCAGGTCTTCGCTAGTATCGACGGTTGTCGATTGCTTGATGTGGGGGGCCGGATCGATGACGTGTCGATACCATCGACATAGGTCGATGGTATCGACCCATCCCACAGACCGACTTCCTTGATTTAGCGCCCGTCGTTGATTTCTTCTCGCGGATCGGTGACGTGTCGCGTCGGGTGTCGATGGTATCGACTCTTCAAGGATCAATAACCCTCGCGAGGCCTGGGCGCCGCTTGCTGAATGTTGCTGGGTCGATACCATCGACAAGGACGTCGATGGTATCGACTTCACTGAGACAAAATCGTCTGTAAATCTTCAGGGATCTCGCGAGTATCGACATCCGAGTCGATACTATCGACCCCGTGGCATCGTTTTCTTCGGCGTTACTGTTGGTATGTCGATACCATCGACGAGGTCGTCGATGGTATCGACTCAGAAAAATTTCTGCAGCCGGTTACCTGTAACCATGTCGCTACCATCGACATTGTGGTCGATGGTATCGACTCTGACTCAGCCCTGCACACTGAACAAACGATCAAGGTATCATTTTTACACTAAAAAAAATGAAATTAACCAAACTAACTTGTAAATGCGAAAGAAAATGGACAAACTACAATTTAAAACTACCGATGGTAGGGTTGCCTCCCAACAAGCGCCCTTATTTAACGTCTTAGGCTAGACAAAAATCGAGCTCATCAGCTTGGAGCCTCGGGGAGTGTTCCTAGGGGATCACTCGGCAGTTTAAACTCCACTCTATCCTGGCCAATCCCTAATGTCAAGGTACCTCTCCTGATAGATGTGATAACATCTGCCGTCGCTTGAAACGGCCTTCCCAGTAGCATCTCACAACCCTTGAGTTGTGGCATGTCCATGACAATGAAATCCACCGGAAAGATAAACCTGTCGACTTTGACAAGTACATCCTCACACACTCCATATGGCTTCACAATAGACCCATCCACCAACTCAATAGTCATGGCAGATTTCTTTAGTGTCTTCAATCCAAGCTTTTGAAACGTGGACAGTGGCATAAGATTAATGCTGGCCCCTGAGTCACACTGTGCTTGTGGAAAATGTTGGTCACCTATGGAACATGGGATGTAGAAACCTCCTGGATCTTTCCTCTTCTGTGGTAAACTCCCATGGATAATTGAGCTCATCATCTCATTCACCCGGCAAACCCGGCAAACATCTGTGTCTTTTATCCGCCTTTTCTTGGTGATGATATCCTTGATAAATTTCCCATATGCAGGAATCTGTTCTATCATTTCCACTAACGGAATATTAATATGGAGCTTCCTAAACATCTACAAGAACTTCTTGTAATGTCTATGCTCTTTCTTCGGCCTCAGACTATCCGGAAAAGACACAACTGCCTCCTTTAGACGCTTGTGAGGTGGCACATATGGGCTTTTCGAGGTCTCCTCCCCTAAGCTTGCTTCAATGTCACCCTCTGGCGTAGGCTTTGGCACATCATTTACAACTGGTGTGACTTGTGGCTGCTCATCTTTCTCAGTGGTTGTAGCTTCACCATAAAGTATGGCTTTCACATGCTCTTCTTGTCTAGGTGTGGGCACGGCCGTGATGGGTTCTTGGCGGGATTTTCTGAATGGGAAATATCCGCCAGGTAGTCCATATAAACTGCGGGGATATGGTACTCTCGGTGTAGCCTCCGTATCAAAAATTATTTTGCCTTTTTCATGGACCTCCACCACCGAGAGCTCTGCCTCTTTAATCACAGATATATACTTCACTTGATGATGTGCTTGAATAGACTATGCATTACCAACCGATCTTTGTTGATTTGCTTGCTTCATGGCTACTCCTTCATTGGCGATTTGAGTAACCGTTGTCTCTAGTGCCCTCATTTGTGCTCCATGACTTTGCAGTGTCTGTCCAAATTTATTCAACGTCTCGCCCTGTGACTGTAACTGCTTGGCGAACATACTCATCATTTCTTGATTTTGTTGCACCACTTGACTAAGAAACTCGGTGCTTTTATTCTCTGCCTTTGATTGTGGCTTTGCATCTGGATCTTGCAGGAAGTTGTTTGGATCCTTCCATGAGAATTTCCTATCCTTCCTCCAAGCATAATCATTGTTCCTATAACCCTGTTGTTGTATAAATTTGACTTGGGCTTCCTCATCGGATTCCTCCTCTTTCTCTACAAGCTTCTTGGCTATGGGATCTAATTTGTCATTCAACTCCTTGATGGCCTTGGACTCACTTGCAACTTTAACTTGTTCGGGTGCATCCCTATCACCCCAGGACTGCTTTTTGGCCATGTTCTTCAAAATCTCCCAACACCTAGTGCCAGTGTTGTTCAAGAAGAACCCTGAACCTGCTGAATCCAGGTTGCTTCTATCATGCTCAGAAAGAGCAAAATAGAAAATCTTGACCTGTTTCTCCTTGTCCAGCCCATGATGTGGGCACCTCCTCAGCATTATTTGAAAGCGCTCCCAGGTCTCAGAATATGTTTCACCTGCTTTCTGACTGAAGTTATGAATTTTTCTTATAAGATCATTTGTCTTCTCTGGTGGAAAGAATCTCTCGAAGAAGACCTCGATCATTTGATCCCAAATCTCTACAGTCTCATCATCTAGGTTATGCAGCCATTCACGTGCATTACCTGCAAGAGAGCTGGGAAACAACTTCAAATACAGTGTCTCTTGTGGAAACCTGTCTATCTTGATCATATCGCAATTTTCCATAAATGTGCTGATGTGTGCAACTGGGTCCTCATTCTTCAGCCCGTGAAATGCTTGGGACTTGACCAAGTTTATCAGTGCCGGATTAATCTTATAAGTTGGAATGTTGACTGCCTGCTTCTTTATTGGTCCCTTTGATGCTGACGAGGAAGAAGCTTTTATCTTCTCCCAGATTGTTTGTTCTTCAGCCATAGCTTCTGTTTCAAAGTCTGAATCTATATCCTCAGGCTGATTGTGAATATTGTTCTCTTCGTCGTCTGGTCCCAACGGTGGAACCTCTGGTGATGGCTGTGTGTAGTCTGTGCTACGCGTCCTCACCATGCACTAGTACCTGCAAAGTAATAAATCTGGTTCAGTACAGTGCTAGACGATTGCTAGATATGACGGATAAACAATGAATTTCAAAAATGATAATAAAAATAAAATGTGGCCTAGAGTGGCCGCTTGCAGCACTCGTAGTGCCGACAATTGCCGTGTCCCCGACAACGGCGCCAAAAACTTGACACGATTTTACCGTGCGTAGAACGCAAGTGCACGCGTCAATGTAATATAGGCCTTTGTGAGGCCTGAGTCGAACTCAGGGACACTGAACTATCGTTAGACTACTACTAACTGTTCGCAATCAGCTAGAACGGTTAAAAAGGTTTTAAGAGTTGATTAAAAAGAAAACGAAATAATCGATTAAATGTTGAGTTTAATCAATTAGATGTGAATTTTTAGGATTGCGGTTTCACCGCGGGTTCTCGTTGTATTTATTTCTATATAGTTAATCAAATTCATCTCTCATTTCGGGTAGTGGCATGTAGTAAGAATTGTTCACTGTCGTGATACAATTCACTACCTAAATTTAGGTCGGTTCCACCGTCGTAGTAACCTATACCCTAAACTAGGTGCATTAGAATCAACCTCTGGGTTTCCACCATTAACCGTACATCACCTTGTTCAAGGAATTTACGAGTTAATGTGAATTTCGTCTCTTTTCAACCGTTAATTCTTTTTTCAAAGCAATTAAAGGCATTAGATTATCATTAGGGTGATCAAGCATAATGATATAATGGAGAAAACGAAATCATACCACAGATTTAAGAGACAAAATATGCATTACTATGATAAAAACGTCATACAACGATTACCCGGGCTACTCCCGGTCCTAAAGACAAAGGGGATTAGCCCTGCATTGTCATCTCAAAGCAAGACATGGTGGAAGAAAGGGAAAACATGGAGAAAACGTGGATGAAGTGATGTAAACCCCTGAACGGAGAAGATCCAAGCGTTCCTTGACGTAGAATACACGATCTACAGCCTTCCGACGATGTAAAACGTCTTCTTCGGCTCTCGAAACGATCAGGGCGTGCTTCTGGGCTCCGTTCTTCTCTCTCCCTCTCTTTGGGATGCGTGCAGCGGCTAATGATCTGATCCCTGGCTCCTGGCCGCCGTCATTAGGTATAAACACCAACTTAGATCGCCGAAATATCACCACCGTTGGATTCGGGCCAATCTGAAATAAAAACTAATCTGACGGCGTCGATACCATCGACGCGGGTCGATGGTATCGACCCCTCACACCTTTAGGCGTCAGTTTTGTCGCTTTTCCGTCACTGAAGTTGGGGAACGTCGATAGTATCGACCGGCTGATTGCTGGCAACCTGAATGTAACTCGCTACCACTGACTTCCTAGTCGATGGTATCGACACTGCTTGGCTCCTTGCGGCTGTCTGTCTGTGACTGTGTCGATACTATCGACAGCTGTATATATGCAGTTTTTTCTGAAATTGCAAGACAAAACCAAATCAGCCAAGCTAAAACCCATTATAATAATTGTTTATAATAAAAAAGATAAAATATGAGAGATTTGATGCAAAATTAGATTATAGACTAAAACAATATGAATCATGCAATATTAACCACCAAGGTGACTAATAAACACAGAAAACACATGTAAATCAAGTCTATAAAAGCGACTCAAAATCACCGCATCATCACCTTTTTGTGATTTTTATGTTACGACGTTCTCTCAATGTATTGAACTGGTTGAACTTCTACTTATTGCTACAGATGAGGATCATATGCAAGGACTTTGGAATTGTCTGTATACGCAGAGAAGGCAAGGATATTGATCAGCTGATTTCTGATAATGCAATTATGAGTGAAAACAAGGTATTTTGTCCCTTATGTATCATGTTTTGGAGAATAATTACTTTTTGCTTAGTAATCAGATTGATTTATTGCTAGTTTGTTGAATTCTAAAAAGTAGACACTACATATGTTATGTTTGTATGCCACTTCGGACATTCAATTGCACATTCTCTGGGTGTTGTTTGGCACACCATTTTTTGATCAAGATTTTCCCCAAGTATTCACTTGACTTTTTCCAGAGCAATATCATTCAAGTTGATGAGATCATTCCAAACCAAATCAGCTCGAGCAAAATAAGGTAAAATGACGCATCTAACAAAATCACTCTGCTTGATTTGTCACTGCAGTGTATTCGTATGATATTATTTCATCTAATCTCTTGTAATAAGTTTTCAGGGATTGCATAAGAAGGGGGCTATCGATTAGATATCTAACTGAAGACAGCGTCATCGAATATATCAACCTGCGGCAGCTGTACGCGAACTGAAGTAACCATTTAGTGGTGCGGCTTAGGTTGGTTTGCCAAACTTTGATTGATGTTTTTTCAACCTCGGAAGCACATACAATTGATTTCAGATGGATGTTGAACCCACATAGATGTAGTTGAATTACGTTACATTATGTATTCGTGGTCATGTATGAGTTGTTTTCTGATAAGGCCGTCTTGAAGTAAAAAAAAAGTCTTATTTAGTAACCAGTTCAATGGAGCTTACCCATATATTTAAATCATCCTATCTCGTAGATGGTGGTAAGAGAAGTAGATAATTATGAAAGTCTCCCGTGCGCTCCCATATTTCTCGAAAGGAAGGAGTGTGTTATATCATGTATGACGAACGTCAATTTTGTGAGCTAAAAGCGAGCAACTTACACAAGGTGATCAATCCAAAAGCAGAAATAATCGTTCTCCAGATGGATGTTGAACGGTTCATGGTGAATGGAGTTGTATTACGTTTTCTATGTATTTCATGGTGATGTATTGGCTGTTTTCTGATTAAAGTCAGTCTTCAAGTAATAAAGTACTATTCATTAACCAGTTCTTTGACTTATCAATTGACCTATACATCCCATCACATAGATGCTGGCTAGAGCAGCAAATAATCGTGAAAATTCCCGTGCTTTCCTACTCTTCACGAAAGGAAGGAGTGTTATTATGTATGACGAACTTTGATTTTGTGAACAAAAAGCAAGGAACTTACTCTTTAGGATGCACAAGAGACGAAGTGGGTAAATCAGAGGCCTTCAGGATAGAACTACTTGGAATCAATTAAACATTCTTTCCCAAATAAGATTGCACAGTGGGACTGATTTCATGTGGCTGTAGTCCAATCACCAACATGCACATCGTTACGGGCAGTTACAGGTGAGCAACTGTACTTAAAGGCAGACATCTGGCAACCCAGCATGATCTACAAGAGATGTTATACGTCTGATTAGCCCTTGTAAGAGGCACATGCAATGCAAATCTGGCATGCTGTAACCTCTTCCTTTTGCTATCGTTAACCTGGGCTTAGTCGCCATAGACTCATAGCTAGAGTTGGCAATCGGGCGGGTCGGGTCGGGTTTGGGTCGGGTCATTACGGGTCAGAGATAATTCGGGTTATTTTATTCTTTCGGGTCGGCCGGGTTTGGGTCGGGTTAGGATCGGGTTGGGTCTCTTCGGGTCATTTTGTAATTCGGGTCAACTCGGGTTCGGGTCGGGTCAATTTAGGTATAGATTTTTTCAGGTTACTTTATCGGGTCGGGTCGGGTCGGGTTCAAGTCAAATCATTTTGAGTCGTCTTAATATCGGGTCAGGTCAATTTGAACTATTTCCTCAGTCTACTTGGGTTTAGGTCGAGTCATTTTTAGGTTGGGTAGTAATCAGATCAGGTCTTCTTGGGTTGTGTTTTTTGTTCGAGTCTAGTTGTTTTGGGTTGGGTCTCAGTCTGTTTAGGTTAGAGAGTTGGCAATCAGATGAGTCAGTTCAGGTTTAGCCATAGTCATTATGGATTGAAGATAATTGAGGTTATTTTATCCTTTCATGTCGAGTCGGGTTCTTATCTGTTTGGTCCCTTCAGTTCATTTTGCTTTTTTGGGTCAACTTGTGTCCGGATCGGGTCAATTTTGGTACAAGTTTGTTCAGATTCATTTATTGGGTTGGTTTGGGTTCACGTCAAATCATTTCAGGTCGTTTCAACTTACAATATTTCTTGGGGCTAACTCGAGTTTGAATCTAATCATTTTGAATTGGGTAGTTATCAAGTTGGTGTTGCATGGGTTGTATTTTTGTATAATCAAGTTGTTTGGAGTTGGACCTTATTCAGGTCACGTTGTGAGTTGTGATAATGAGTAATGACTAATATGTTGCATTAATTAAAAAAAATAAAGAAAGTATTTTTTACTTGTTATTTTTCTCTTTTACTATCTAATATCTCTTATATTCCCCCTTCCTTTTCCTTATAATCAAATTATCAAGCAAACTATTTCTTATAAATAATATACTGATAAAGCTATACAAAAATCTATTGTAAAATTAAAACCTCACTTCTCGGCTTCTCGCTAGTTGCTACTCGCTAGTACTCAGTCAGGTTGACATTGGGTCGGGTCGGTGTTTTGTTGGATTGATTTCGGGTCAGGTTGACATTACATTGGTCGGTGTAGGGTCAGTTTGACGTCAAGTCCAGTTGATATAGAGTTGGGTTGGTGTTGGATTGGGTTGACATTGGGTTGTGTTGGTATTAGGTGGGTTGACGTCGGGTCAGATCAATGTCAGGTCAGGTTGATATCAAGTCGGGTCAAGTCGTTTGTGATTTTTCCAGGTTGATTCGGGTCACACCATATCATCGGGTCGGGTGTCGGGTCAGGTTTGGGTCTGTCAATTCCGGATCATATTGAGTTTCGGATAAACATCGGATCGGGTTGAGTTCGAGTTTATATTTTCTTCGGGTTTAATCGGGTTGCGGATAAAACAGGTCGGGTTTCTCGGGTCGGGTCAACTTTTGCCAGCTCTATCATAGCTGCTGCTATGACTGAATGTGTAATGCTCACGTTTCGGTTTGCTGATTCATACTCTCTATGTATCCTCTCTGATGTTGTGTAAGGAAGTCAGCGGTATCTCATGTTGGAATTGCGGTGCCTAGTTACCGTAGTGCTGGTGAAGCTGCAATGGGTGGCGGATTGGTGGCTGGAGTGGCAATGGCGATGCCTAAAAGGAGCAGTAGAGGCACACAGGAGCAAATGGAGCAACACAGAAGTAGCGGAGCAGTGTTATGGTCTTCTGGAGCAGCAATGATACGCTACTAGTGGGCAGCAATATAATTGTGCGGGGGGATCATCTTGTCTCCTTGCTTCTCTAGTGACACCGAACAATTGCAGTCACACGTTGCAGTGGAAGCCGTGTTGGAGAAGCAATGATATCATGATGAAACGATTGCGATGTGTTTGAGCCATTCATGATTATTTGCATCTTGGTGATTATTTTTGGCATATTGTGGACTTCATTAGCATATCTCATATTTTTATTTTTATTTCGTCTTCACTACAACTGGTAGCATGCATGTGAAGTTTTCTCCTTTGTTGATACTTTGTTTATTTTAAGTTGTTTCCCGGGTTTTTATTTCTTCTCGATCCCAAAACAGATGCATGTTTTCACTCTGCAGCTGTTTTTCAGTTTAACAAATATTCTTTTATTCTTGCTAAAAGCTTTTGTCTATGGATGTAGATGTCGCACTTACCAATAGCAGCTTCAGTGGTTGCCTTTGTAGTTAGTGCCTTTAGTTTACAACGGTGTGATGTGTCGCTGTTAGTCTATTTCATGTCAAATGTTATATTCATGGCTGAATACTTAAAGTTGAATATTCGAGAAAGTTTACCAGTCACGATGGTTCTTGTGTGATTTTGCACTCTATTACGTATTCCACATGTTGACACCAACAACAAAGGTACTGACGTGGTTGTGTACGTTATTTGTGCTATTGGCTGTGTCCATTTCATTTTCTTTCCATTTTTTTGTGTGTGAAAGCGGTAACAACAAGATTGTTGGGTTTGTCTGCAAATATTTGCTTTGCTTAGTAATTATGCACTCATTAATCTATCTCTGTGCATGGTAGCAGCCATTCGTTCTTGTGTGTAGCATTGACACAACAACGAGGAAATACAGTCTTGTGAACTTTGCTTAGGGGCCGTTTGGCACCCATTATTCAAAGTGCTGGTATTTACATGCAAATCGTAATTCATGATTTGATAGTGGTAATGCGATCATGCTTTTGTTTTGGTATTTGTAGTATAAGAATATGCGAGATTCAAAATTGTGTTAGCCCGTTTGGGTACAGTATTTCATGGGGGGATTGCAGTTAGATGCGGTATTTGTAGTACCGGTAATCATAAGTCCTGGTTTGGATATGGCAGTAATGTAATCTATGATCACCGGTATTTGGGGATTGGTATTCTTACACGATAGAATGCAGCTTTCTAAATCACGCCCGGATTGGCGTAATTCATAACTTCCGTGACGTCCACGCTTCCTGGATCCGCCCCAACTCATCATTTCTCTCTCCTTACAACCGGACGTCTCTTCCAGCCGCGGCGGCCCGTGCCCTGTCACCTTTGTTCTTCCCTCTTGCTGCTTCTCTCCCTCCCTCACAATCTACGGATCTATGCAACAATGGTCCCACCTACCTGACCTCCCTTATCCTCGTGATCTAGCCGGCTTGGCAAAAGGAGCAGCACAGCAGTACACACTACACAGGCCTGACGGAAGCAGGCAGATCTGACCCAAACAATAAATTTCGGGGGAAAAAATCTAAATGACACATTTACCAATTTTAATTACCTAAATGGCACGTTCTTGAACTTATTGCCCAAAATGGCACATTTTGGAGCAATACGTCCCCTGTCGGGACACATTGCTCTCCCACGAGCCAATGCGTCCCGACGGGGGACGCATTGGTCCCACAGGAGGGCAATGCGTCCCGATTCGGGACGTATTGCTCTGTTGTGGGCCAATGCGTCCTAGCAGGAGACACATTGGTCCTACAACATAACAATGCGTCCCGAACCGGGACGCATTGCCCTCCTGTGGGACCAATGCGTCTCATGACGGGACACATTGCTTAATGAGTCTCCATGCAGGACGCATTGCTCCAATGCGTCCCCATGCATGACACATTGCTTTTTTTAATCATATTTTTGCAGTCACTGATATTGTTTCATGGTTATTGATATGCATATTAACAATATTGATTATATTTATACATTTATAATTCGTTCACTTGTATTTGGATGTCTATAATATACCCAATTATTATAAATTTGTCAATTTCAATAGGTCGTAACATGCATATGGAATATATAAGTGTATTGCAACCAACATTGGTTGGTTCCTAATTTATTATATAATAAAAACTTAATCCAACATGACGAGATAGTAATTAAAAACAAGGTTAAAACATGAACCAACATGATGAGAAAATAATACACAATAGAACAATATGATAGATCCACAACAACATGATCCAAATGTGATATCATAATATGATAGATCCACATACAATAGATGTCCTCACAAAGGCATACATACAAAACTGTACAATATATAAAAAACTAAGTATGTCGTCTTCACCCACGACGTCCTCGCCCACGTCCCTCTACATCAAGATCCTCTGTACCGATGTCATCTGGAGACGGCTGAACGGGGGACAACTGCGTAGGAGGCTACTGGCGAGCATTAGGGAAGAAATGAAAAGGTGGAGGTGGGGTGAGGGGTCTCGGAAAACCTGGATAGGATGCATCAGGTGGGGTGCATCCTGAGAAATCAAACGGAGTAGGTGAATATGTGACATAAGATGGTGGTCGGCTCTCGGGAATAATTGCTGGTGGGAATGGAGTGTATGGAGCAGAAGAAGAACTTGCTCCATGGTATGATGGTGGTTGAGGTGGGGTGATGAATGAGGAATATGAAGCAGCTCCTGAAAAATATGGCCCTGTCGGTCCCCATGACATTAACTGAGAAGTGGGAGTGGGAGTGGGCTCAACAGTAGGAGTAGGAGTAGGAGTAGGAGTAGGAGTGGGCTCAGGGGCTGTGGTATGAGTGGGATGGGATCCCATGGCCGAGCATAGTCGGGAAGACTAGCAAAGTAACTCCCCTGGATGTTATAGATGTTGTCTCTGATCTGTGTAGGGGCGTTCTCTAATGCCGCTCGGATCGCCACCTGTGTTTGTACCTGTAAAACAAAGTATGTACACATAATAAAGACCAATTACATATATTACAAATAACAAAGATAAATAATAACAATTTGTAAAAGAAAATAATAATGATACTCACAAATTCCTGCTGACGATAACTTTGCGGGTAGTATATGCTTGGAGGCATAGCTGGAGGGGGCACGATGTATTGTGGATGATACCATGCATAGTGAACCTGAGGACTGAAGACTGTATCAGCTGGTGGAGCAGGAACTAAGCTCTCACGTCTATTGTTCCACATCTGCACCTCCTGCCTATAATGAAGCATCCAATCCTCAGCCGCATGACCCCTCCCATCTATCCGGCTAAGCTTCGGCAGCTCAAGAGTAGGTTGTACTTGAACAAAGCCGAACTGTCCAAGTACTCTGTCGGGAAAGTGCCACTCCACTATTGTGTAGCACAACAGAGGCACTCGTGCCAACCAAATATCACTACCATCTCTACAAATGGAAGGCAATCTCTCGAGAACCTCAGCAGTGTAAGGAGTCAACTCTATCTGTTATTCATATAGACAACGTGTATCATATAAAACGGAATAAATTGTAAATAAATAAAACATACCATACAATAGAGGTAAGTAAGTTATACCTGTGAGGGCAAAATCTGGTCAAATGCTGAATCGTAAAACTGAATTGTTCCCCTGATAGTTTGACTCCTTTGGACAAAGGTAGGCCACCTATTAAATTCACAAACTAAATTTAGAAAAACACTACATACTATTTGGACAAATAAAAAAACTAATTGTGTTGATCTTTAACCTGTAACCCAAGGGAACATCTTCTGGCCAATCATTCCAGCGCATTGCAATTGTACCTGAGCGTCCAATTCCCAACCTCTCCCAACACCACAGCTGTAATAGGCACACACAACCTGATAGATGGGTTGTTCTCCTAGACCGGGTGGTTTCCTTATACAACTCCCTATATAAGAAAGCTAGAGTTGTAGCACCCCAAGATAGAGTGCCACAACGTGCAAAATCAGACACAAGAGGGAGGTACCTAACATGAACTCTATCCCCTGTACTATCTGGGATAAGGTAACTACCTAAGAAATATAAGAGATATGCCCTAGTATACCTTGTCCTCATTACTACTTGTTGTTCTTCATCACCCGCGGTAAGATCCATATCCTTGAAGGTCTCACGCAACCAAATCAAGGAGATATGTCATCCCATCTGGTGCATCTCCTAATAAATTCTCACAAAGGTGAGTCCGTGAAGAAAATTGCCCCTCATCTACACCTAAAGGATATGAAGCTATAACCGGTGGGCCATCAATCCTCAGGCCTAAAAGAACTGCAACATCCTGAAGAGTGACACTCATCTCAAAAGGGGGAAGCCTAAAAGTATTGCTAGAGTTGTCCCACCTGTTAACTAATGCAGTGATTAAAGTAGGGTCAAGGTGGATACATGATAGCCTATGAACAAGCCCAAAACCAGCTATGGAAATATTGTCTAAAACATCCTGGTCAGTAATAGGCCATTGTGCCAACATAATGTGGTGCTGGGAGAGTCGGTAGGTTTGTTGTCTAGGAGCCATATCTATGAAAAGTGAAAATATTACATTAAATGAAAAGTGCAAATATTACATTAAATGAAAAGTGCAAACATTACATTAAATGAAAAGTGCAAATAGTGTACAACATTTAAGATTGTCAAGATTCTTCATTAGATAAGATGAAATTACAACATGAACAACATGAATTACATGAACAATATAAAAATACAACATGAACTACATGAACTACATGAACTACATGAAATTACTGTATTTGATTCAATATCTCATCTAGAGGTTCATAAAATGGCCACACTTGATGTACCACTCGATGTATCTCTGGATGTGATACATCTAATTGGTTTTTTACTTGTTCGTTGATTGGCATTGCTTTCTGTTTTGTGTGATCCCAATACCAACCAGGTAGCTCAAAAAGTTCTTCATACATGTGAAACATTTGCTTTAAAAATTGCCAATGAAATTTTGCTTGTTCTTTTGTCACTATAAATCCTAACTTGTTGTGCAACAAATCTGGTACGTCATTCCAGTCATCATCCAATAGAGTTTGATGAGCCATTTTTCCCTGTAGGCACTTCGTAGCTATTATTTGGATTAACTCTAGGGACATGTGAAATGCCCATGTCCTTCGATGAGCCATCTATAGAAAAACCATTATAAATTCATTGTTTTAGTGAAATTGAAATTGCAAACATTACATGACTTTAGTGAAATTGAAATTACAAACATTACATGAATTTAGTGAAATTGAAACTGTAAATATTACATGACTTGAGTAAATTGAAATTGCAAACATTACATAACCAGCCATCATATGACATTAGGACAAGTGCGTCTATTATGGCCCTTTCTGCCACACTTATGACAGTGATATGTATACTGATTTGGATCAACATCCATAGTTGAATGCCTTCTCTTTTTCTTTGGTCTTCTAGCTTGCCTTCGTTTCCTAGGGGGTAATAAGGGATAAATACCTCTACTTTCATCAAATTGAGGCCAATACCTCTTGTCGGGAATGCCACGAAATTCAGTTCTGTATGCATTTAGATAAGCCTCATTTGTATAATATGCACTCACAAGTGCATCAAGATCCCAATTGACAGAGTCTGCAGCTACCCAAACATGAGAGCATGGAAAATGCCATTGTTGTGGAAAACCACAGCTGCATTGACTGCCACCATTTGGACGCACTATTACTTGAAATTTATATCCATCCATGTCACCAACAAGACATTCATCATTGTTCACACGAATGTGTATTGTCAATTTTTTTGCATCCTCTCGAACATTATAAAGCTTATCATGAACCTTAAAGGGCCATTTAAATCCATCTTGTGCACGTTTATTTGTGAGATTACGCCTATACAGCCACATGGTCACAGAGCGATAGTATGTGGCAACAATTAACGCTTGTATTGGCAAACCTCTAACACCTTTTAAGACTCCATTACACCCTTCAACATGATTGGTAGTCAATGACCCATACCTGCAACCTCTGTCATATGCGAGAGCCCAATGTACTGGATTTTGGCCTAATAAATACGACTTCGCTGCTGGTTCTATGGTTTCTATAACAGTCATATGACGATCAAATTCATGTGTATCAGTTGTGGATCCCACCTTCCACATAAGGTCCCTCAACTCCTTGGACTTGAACTGCTTATGGAAGTTCTCCCGAAGATGTCGAAGACAATAACGATGTTGAGCCCAATGAAATTTTGATTGAAGTGCTGGAAAAATCCCACTCATTTGATCAGAAATAATACACAAGTCTGTACGTCGTGGAATGATTGGAATACAAGTTTGTAGAGAACCAAAGAACCACTCTCAGGAGTGCTTATTTTCTTTCTCAACAACATCAAAAGCAAGTGGAAATAGACCATTATCAACATCTATGCCACATGCAAGGAGAAGTATGCCAGTATATTTTCCTGTTAAAAATGTGCCATCAACAGTAAGAACATGCCTACAATAGGCCCAACCCCTCACAGCTGGACCAAATGCCCAAAACACCCGCTTGAATCTACGAGTGCCTTCAGTTTGAAGGGTATAATCATCAATAAGGTGGGCATACATAGTTCTTGGAATATATTGTGTCAGAGAAATCAGGAACAACGACAAACTATGATATGATGATTCCCAATCTCCAAATATTTTACAAACAACCTTCCTTCTCGCTAGATATGCCTTCTTGTAAGATATATTGAGCCTTAGTTCAACATTCACCTTGTCACGAATTTCTCGTGTCGACATATCCAATCGTGATACTAGGATTGGCATTATCATTCGAGCAATATAAGATGTTGTGACTTGGTGATGATCATGATTCATAACAGTTAATTCACAATTGTGACCTGCTTTACAACGTTTTATCTTCCACATGCCACCTGCTCTTTTGGACTGGAAAGCGGTCAATCTCCAAGGACATCGTTCATCATGGATACAAGCAAGTTTAAGATGACGATTATTTGAGCGTAATGTACGGTACTGGACATTCTTTTGTACCGACCATTTTTGGAGTGTCTCAACCAGTACAACTTTAGATGCAAATAAAGCACCCTCATATATAACAACACTGGAAGGATTGTAATTGAGACGAAATTCATGACAAAACTCTTCCACCCAGTCATCATCTTGAAAAGCTTCATAGTTGGAATCAATGTGTTCATGTTGGGGCCATTGGTTGTCAAATATGGATGGAATATAACTCAATTCTGCAATAGAGTCAGGGAATGGATGTGTGTGCTCATCATCGGTTTCAGTCAATGACTCATCCTCAGGTGGTTCACTGTTATTACCACCTTCAATGTCACTATTGTTATCACCTTCATGATAACTATCATTATCACCTTCATGATCAATATCATTATCTCCCTCCTCAACCTCAACACCAATATTCTCAGTAGTAAGATTTTGAGAAAATTCAGGTGGTTGACTCCACTCAGCAGTTAAATTGCTAAGACTGAATTGAGGTGTAAGACTGAATTGAGGTGGTTGACTCCATTCAGTAGTTAAATGACTTTGAGAGAATTGAGGTGGTTGACTCCATTCAGTAGTTAAATGACTTTGAGAGAATTGAGGTGGTTGACTCTGAGAGAATTGAGATTGAAATTGATTCAATAGACTCATTAAACAAGGTTGTTGGTGGATATATGTTTTTTCAAGAAACACATCAATATAGCCATCAACTGAAAGTGATAACAAGGTTCTGTATGCATCATCATCATCAACTTGTACGAGCATATGATTTTCTCCAGGGAAAAGATAGGATATTTTGATAGAGAAGTGGTTGGGATTGATGTCAAGTGTTGTATAGATATATGATTTTAGTTCAGATAGGGTATTAATAAGTGAAATGTTTATGGGTCTAACAGATCGACTAGAATAAGACCCATCAGAGAGAAATTGCCCATCATATCGCATCTTCACAATTCGTGAATTTGAACTAGATGCCATGTTCCTATATTTTAGAATATTATATTAACATCAGAAAGAAATTCATATTTTATGACATTATATCAACATAAATTAATATTTTAGAGCAGTGACATCAATTTGGAATTAAATTTATTGGACTACTTTTTCTATAACATTAACAGTGAACAACAATTAAGAACAACAATTTTGCTATTTTTTCAGTAAAATTAACTAACATTTCATAACAACAAATTTGCTAATTTTTTAGTAACACTAACATTTCAAAATAACAATTTTGTAATTTCGAACAATAATTTTTCAGGTATTAAGTAGCCTTCAATTGTCATTTTCTACATCATTATTTCAGTAATGTGAAATTAAAGAGTAACAATACAATTATTTCAGTTGTAATATTTCGTACTAAAGTTAAGTTCATATTTTGAAAATTAAAATTTTGGTAGAATAAATATATGAAATGGAGAGTTATGTGTTGACAATCGAAGAATAGATGAAGAGAAAGAAGAAGCTCCAAATAGTCTCCGAGCAGTAGAAGATATCAGCTCCAAGATCGCCCAAAATAAGCTAGAAATCACCCAAAGCAATAGAAATCCGAGAAAAAGCTCCAGAGCAATGGGAGTATAGAGCTAGATGAAGGAAATGAAGAATGGTGTGAGTTTGGGGGTTGTTTTCGGCCAATATATATAGGGGAGCATTGCGCCCACGTGGCACCGCCCCGCGCCGCGCGGCGGCCCCAATGATAAAATAGCCGTTTCCTTGGGAGCAATGCGTCCCCGTCCCGGACGCATTGCCCGCGTGGCAATTTCTAGCCGTTGGGCGCGTCGCGGGGTGCGACACATTGGTCCCACAAAGGACAATGTGTCACGGTTCGGGATGCATTGCACTCCTGTGGGGTCAATGCGTCCCCTACTGGGACGCATTGCTCTCAAGCGAGGCAATGCGTGCCGGCGGGAGATGCATTGGTCCCACAGGAGGGCAATGCGTCACGAGGGGACACATTGCTCTAGAAATGTGCCATTTTGGGCAATAAGTTCAAGAATGTGCCATTTAGGTAATTAAAATTGGCAAATGTGCCATTTAGGTTTTTTTGCCAAATTTCGGAACAAAGTCAACTGCATTCAGTTTTGTGGCACTTAGACTCCTAAGACTCGTGAATACAGATGTAATCTTGAATTTCTCATCCAAACGGGACCTTGTTTTCCAACTGAATTCGTTTGGTTCGAAACAGTTCCGGCCCGCACCTGGAAATCGAACTGCACACTCCCTTCCGATTACTACAGAACGACCGAAACTTGACTGTGCCCGATATGCGTACGGTTCCTTTTCCACGGCCGCTGGCAGCAAGGGTCTGCAGGGATTGCTGGTTGACCGAAATCACTTCAGTAACAAATCTGCATGTTCTTGATATTTTGTTCTGCGTAGCAAGATCACCATGGGGTATCCAGATAGCCTCCAATGAAATAGTACACAAATGACGATACTACCGAACTGCTTAAAACCAAGACGTTGTGTTTACTTTCTTATTTCAGTTTTCACATTTTCCAACTCATCATGCTATCTGTAACTGCTTAAAATCAAACAAGCCCTTCAAAGTTGAAGCAGGTGTTGGAAAGCTGCTGCGACTCCACTGTTGCCTCGTGACCACAATTCACAAAATCGCCCTCCTTTAACATTCTATTGCTCTGTTACTAGGTTGAAACAGAGCACTGCCGCGGCTGTACTTACGAGGTTGAAACATATATTTGGTGCAATGCCTCTGTTAGTGGGGCGCGGATGAGTCCATGAGTTCTCCGTGCTGCCAAGTACCATAGATGTTTCATGCCCGATCTAGAGCTCCAAAAGGGTCGAACCAGGTTCTGTGGCTAAAAACATCCTAATTTCAACATGGGTTTGCTGCTGATTTCTATTTGGCATTGCGAACAGAGGGTGTTGGGATGACAGCCATCTGTTTGAGCAGTGAACCTTCCTCTTTTAAACGTTGGTCTCCTGGTCTCCATACCCTTTCCTGAATGCCACACCTGCTAGCTTTCCTAAAAAGGGATATAATGTATGTTTTATATCATGAATTCATGATTACTCGGTCAAAGCGAATAATCATCATCATGAAAAAATAATTAATTCCTTTTCACTATAAGCCTTCCTCATTCAACAATGACTATATGTTCACAAACACTTCCTTCCCATATATACTAGATCTTGGAAGAAAATGGGTCCCAGAAATCACAATATGACCGATAAAAGGAATATAAAAGAATGGAAATCAAGAATAATTGCAAAGGACATTTTCTTCAAAATGGAATATTGTAACTTATCCAAGAAACCTTAAATAAGTGCATGATTCGCGCTATACTTCTTACTCATATATGAACTTATTTCATTGCGACAGATTTATTAAATTGGTAAACATGACACCAAGAACTTAACAAAACGACAAGATACATCCACGAATTTCAGTTTCTCTCGTACCCACTTCACCAAATATCTCAAATGACCACCATTACTCGTTATTTGAACAGTCACAAGACATCATTGATTTCCAGAATTCATTATTTGTCAAATCGGGTTTAGCTATATATGGAAAGAATCATGGAAGTCAAGATATTACATTCACCCCATGAGAGTCGTCCTCAAAATTTCAGTCAACTCAATCTTAAGGTGATTGTAGTGTCATCGACTTCACTTTAGACAGGCCACCTTTTTGAGGTTCCACATGCAACATATGATCAAACGAAACATGTTATTAAACTATTTCTAGGGTTCAAAGAACTAGCTAATGTTGTACACCCAAAATTGTGAAGAGATTATAACTTCATGCATACATCATGATCATGCAACATACAATCTAATTTCTTCTCAAATTAGAATGCGTGGGGGTGCATATATTATGTCAAGCCTCTAAGTGACATATCATACATATACCAAACTTTAGTTCAAGTGATATTACCTCTTACACCGTACGATTATAAATGAAAAACAGTACTCTTAAAATCAGGCTTCACAAATATCTCACTTGCAACTAAAGACAAGCTTCAAAATTTCTAGATACTCAAGCTAATACCTAACTAAGTCAAGTGATTACTTTGTAATCACATGATTCTAACCATATCATAAACTTTTACCCAACACTTTGTTGTGGGTGCAACCACTAGATTCTTTCTCATGGAACCACGAATCCAAGTATGAGGCTCATTCATGGAGACCACATATCTTATACTTCCTTTAGGTTTTTGGGACTCTCTCTCACCTAGATGGAGTTTTGCATATATTTAACTATCTCTCTCTAAGGTTAGGTCATTTTACAATAAGTCTAGGGTTATCTTCTTTCACATGAACCACATACTAGGTAGCTCAACTCAAGTATTCAGAAGTTGTCTAGTTTGGGGATTCATTATCACATATATTTATAGTTTCCATGTCTAGGAGGTTAAGTCATCTAAGCTTTTCCCATTTTAGTTCACTGTGGCAACCCATTATCCTAAACGAGATTACTCAAAACTAAAACACAAATCAAACCTTAATTAAATTAATTACCAAAAGGTGCATAGTCAAAATCCAATTGAAAATTTCAAATATGTGAAAGTAAACATTTACACAAAGGACCAACTTCATTTATATATATATATATATATATATATATATATATTCATGCCAGTTAACTTTACACGAGTTGAGTGGCCACAACCACAACCGTTGTACAAAAGTTGTTATTCACATAATTACATCATTTACATTAGACCCACATACAAAATCTCATGTCAGCATACATGATGTACAAAAATCCCCGCCCGGTCCTGAGAGTACATAATGACTTTGGGACTCTATGGAACCCAACCAAACTTGTATCACTACTGATATTCAAACTATGCCTCCTCGCTATCAAGGTTTTGACTGTGTTGTCGATCACCTAAAAAGGATGTGGAGACCCACGAGGTGAGTGTTGGTATGTATGCCCTGAGAGCCAACCATGGGATGATTGGTGGGATACATTAAGATTGATTTGATAAACATCAAAGGCAAGCTTCCAATTATTTCTGGTTCAGTCATATGAGATAGTGATAGAACAAATTGAATGTCTAGAGAATAACAGTACTCAATGACAGATGCTAAGAGTTTGTACATTCTTGTTATGTCCCTAGTCGGATGTCATTGTGGAAGGTAGATAGATAGCAATGACACACAAGACTAGATTTTGGTGTTGAGAACAAGTGTACCGGACAGACCCACCGTGAGTTTGACACATGGAACCATGACATGGTAGTCACAGTCAGTACTCACAGTGATGGTGGTGAGTGTGATTCTTAGACCTGAAATCACTACTCTCAACACATGTCGTTGGGCACACTTTGACATCATCAAACGCAGTCCTAAAACATGGGTTGTTATAAAGGTGATGATTGGGTGGCTTTGACACATGGGGCTTTTGAGGGGTGAGTGATAGATATGGGATTTGTCCCTCCTGAGGGAGTTTGATATCCAAGGCCACTTGATGAGTAGGATTGAGATAGGCGTGCACACGCATGTGTGAATCAGTATGTGATATTGATGTCATACATATCTCGTTCAATCTACTCTGAGATCAAGAAAGTGAATGAACGTTGACATGATGACTGTTCCATGCCTCGAGTTCATTCAGGATATCAGTGACAAAGGAAGTATACATTCGCTGTAACACCTTTCACGGATTGTAGGATTGAAAGTTGTTCTCCAACTTTCTACTTTCACTTGGGTAGCACTGATGTGTGACTAGGCACCACTCTTTTCTTGTGAAGTCATAAGTGTTATGGACTTTCACTGCCAACATGAAATGGACCTGCAGGGTCACACACATAGGATTTAACCTGGAAGAGGAGTTTTGTCCACTAGAAATGTTTAGATTGATTACTAAAGGAGTTTAGTAGTTCAATTAAACACACAATTGATTGATAGCTCAATATCATAATGTTCAAGGTGTTGAACATGTTGATTGGAGTATCAGATTGATTGATATCGCAATTGACTGATTCTGCACAACCTGCACTCCCAACCAATCGGTTCAAGTGTTGAACCGGTCGGATGAGGTTGCTGAACCGGTCGGCTCAAGTCCAGGGTGAAACGATCGGTTCAAGTGTTGAAACGATCGGTTCAACTGGTGCAACCGAGCAAGTTGGGAAAGTAGGACTGGTGAGAATTTTCCTTTCGTTCCAATTGTCCAATTTGATTGGGAATAGGATTGGTATTCGATACCAATTAGGAACAAAAGAAGGAAAGTCAATCGGGAACCGACCAGGACCACCAACCGACCGGTTCACTTGTGAACCGACCGGTTGAGGTGTCCCAACCGATCAGTTGGTGCTCCAACCGACCGGTTCAGGTCCTCAAACGACCGGTTCACTTGTGAACCGATCGGTTCAGGTTGCGAGTTGGTTGTTTTTGGTGGAAAATCTCAAACCCTTCTACTCCTGCTTTAGTCCCATATTGCCGGGGACAGAGAACCCTGTCCCATGACCCGCCTATATATAGGGGTATTGGAGGCTTCTCAAAGTACAACTCAGTGCAACCAGTTTCTCTGCAAAGTTGTCATTCTCTCTAGTTTTGGTAACTGAGAGAGAGCCTGAGCAAGTGCTTCCCGCAAAGGGAGATGCAGCAAGGGAAAGATAACTGCAGTTGCAACTGGAGGCAGGAGAGTGTGTTGGAGACTAGTACGTCAACAGGAGGGTGCGACTCCTTCCAACTCCTTGTGGGACAAGGAGTGTGGAGTTCTAGGTGGTCCGTGTGGACTACTTCAGAGGCGGGAGGTTTCTGCCGCTCAGGAGAACAACTGTCAACCCCGACAGTCCGGTGAAAGGAGGAGTCGCCATTCCCGGTGCGACCATGAGCTGCACAGACACCGTCCAAGACCGGAGGTGAAGACCGCGCATTGCGCGAGGTATTGTCTCCGAGCAAGCCTCGGGACAAGGTATGATTCCACAAACCATCCTTTCCTATTATATAGACGTTGACGCGTTTCCTTGTTCCGGGTTTGGGGGAGAATTTTTTTGTTTCCGCTGCCTTCTCTGCCTTCCCTAAAACCCAACAGTGGTATCAGAGCCACGTCTACTGTTCTATATTTTAGGAATATTGATATGATCGATTTTGGTTTGTTGCCTTTATTTATTGCATACGATGTGAATAATATTGGCTTTATGCGTGTCCAATCCTAAATCCACAAATCCAAATTACATATATGATATGTATTATTAATGCACTCGATATGTGTCGCCCTTAAACGAGTTTTGTGGTGGATGTATAGTGTGGTTATGGCCAATAAACCCTATCTGTGTATGGTTGTTTGTGGTTGCTTGCATCTCGGTCTGCGCACCGATCTTCCCTCTCCTATTCCTGATGTAACTCGAAATAATTTGAGATTCTTTCCTACCTTTGCTCCCCCCGAATGTAACTCGGGGTTTCCCTTTTAAGCAATGTAAAATTAGGATAGATTTTATTTCCTGTTATGTCAAAGACCGGCGGACATCCTGACGACAGCTGAGACGATCGGTTCAAGGCGTGAACCGATCGGTTGACGTTCCAGACGATCGGTTCAAGGAGTGAACCGATCGGTTGATGACCGGTTCGAGGAGCGAGGCGAGCAGGTGGCGGCCATGATGAGATGCACGACGACCACGCGAACCGATCGGTTGGAGGAGCCAACCGATCGGCTGGTGGCACCCAGACGACCGGGCCGGACCGAGCAAGACATTCATGTGATGAATTGATCTACTCAAAAGGCAAGGCACAGAGTTCATCTTGTAAAGGTTGCATGTGATGTAGACCTAGATGACCGTGATTCCTCTTGGCTCGAGGAATCACATTAGCATGGCCATAATCATCGCTTTTATCATTTTGCATGTTTTCTATGGGATATAGCATGTATATGATACATACTATGTATTGTGGTGATTGGATATGTATATGTATTTAAAAACCAAATCCCTCATTAAAATATTAAGTTTTAGATGCCTTCCAAATGTGACACACGTGAAAAGCTTGATCGACCAAGTGTGGGCACGCTCAAGCGTGGTGCACCGTCTATCTCGTGGAAGCGTGAAGGATGAATGTGTGGGTCTGCCCAAGCAGGGTGTATATTCATTGTGTTTGCTTTGGGTCAGACTTAACAAGGTGACCTAGATAGGATCTAGCACCTTGAGGCATAGAGATGCTCATGGCAAGGAGTTGCATATGACATCTTATCAAGAGTTGCATATGATGCAATTGGTAAGTGTTGCCTACCTGAGAGATCTAAGTTGTGGGTGACAACCCAAGCTGGTCCATGACTTAGAGGATTTTAGGATCTTGCCCACTAGGAGGTTGTACGCTGCAATCTTCCGAATTGATGGTGAGGGCTATCAATTTGAACTAAAATAGTGGGAGCGATAATTAATTAAAGGACTAATTTTATCGTCAACTTTTCAAATCAATCAAACAAGTCAAAAGAGTTTTGGACTAAAATTGCATATATTTCCTTTTATTAAAATAAATGGTTAATCAACAATAATCACTTTATTTGCGATCGGTCTTTGAGACCAACAAATTAAATGGGAATAATTCCACGACTGGTTAGGATGATGAGAAGTGTTCTCAATCAAAGAGCAAAAGCTCTAAGTCCTAATTATACCAGAACCAGATGAACTCGATCCCACCATACCAATGGCTGAAAGTATGCTTATGGAAGCATACCGAGGATGACATTGATGAGGAGTGCTTGATATTGTGTTCTCTGAACTATGAGTTGCAGAGACAACATGAGACGTATGATGTCTCCAAGACACTATCCTAGTATGTCATGACAGAAGGAGATCCAGTAAGGTATTCACACATTCAATGTGATTGGGTATGTTGAAAACCTGACTAAGAAGGATTCCCTCTGAGCCAAGAGTTGGCTATTGGTATGATACTGCAAATGTTGCGAGAATCATACAATTCATGATAAGCTACAACATGAACAACTATGACAAGCATTGACATAGTTGTTGGACATGTTGAGGATAGTAGAGGCAAAGATGAAGAAAGACAAACCATAATCTTTGATGTGATCAAAGAAAAGGTAATTCTTAAGGGCAAGGACAAGGGCAAAGCAAAGAAGTGTTCTGATGCTAGCCAGCAATCCAAGCCGTCTTCAGCCTCAAGGCACATAGGGAAAGGGTGTATTAGGGAATTGCCCTCTATATCTGGAAGAACAAAAGAAGATGAAGGAGGGGATGGAGATCTCCACCTAAGGTATCATGAAATGAACTGCTTCTTTATCTGAGGTATATGATACCAAGATATGGATCTATCATATATGATATGCAAGATCCACAAAGAAGTGATGGCCTTTATGAAAGGACCAAGAAAGAAGCACCCATCATTGGAGAAAGTGTTGCTGCCAAAGATAGGAGTATCTTTCAGTTTATTTTAGCCTAAAGGGCACGAATAGAATTGAGAACTGCTATTTCATATTTGCCAATAGATAGAAACACTTTATTTTTGCATATTGTATGACAATCATGGCAATTAATAAAGAGATGTTTCAATCTTAAAGATATGATCTTTGTGGCAATGCCTTGTTTGTCTTGTGATACATGGTATGCATAAGATAAAATGATACCTAAAGTTATAGATAACTAAAACAATCTAATTAGCATCAATCATGAGATATTCATTTCTAGTTTCCATGTGATAGATAAATCTAGACTCTTTTGGTTAGAGAACTAGTAAGAGACATGAATATCTTGGACATGATTAATCAATCTTCACTAATGGTAGTGGGAGAATGATTATCCTATTAGGTATAATACATGTGATGTATTTACATACCTATTGGAACAAATGCTAATACTTCAAATGGTATTTAGAGAAATACCAATATGAATATCTTGAAGTGTTCAAGATTATCATAGATGAAGTACAAATTTGGAAAAGTGTTAATTCTTGATGAGATCAATGAATGAAATACTTGGACCAAATGTTTGAGATCCTTATGAGTGATTATGATAGTGTATCATAGTGAACTCATGATTAAGGCATGGTGATGTCTAAATCAAGAAGGAATCATACTCTAAGGAGTTAGAGAATGATTATCAAATAACGGAATTCTTCTTAGTAAAAGAATACCCCACACTAATAAAGGACATTGACAATCACAAGGAGTTGTGAGTTCTTATATCCTTGACATATATACCTCAATTATCTATGTGATGAGTTGTTCATGTGATGAGTCAACTATCTAGATGAATATGAGGAACCAAATTTTGAGTTATGGTTTATAACCATTGCATCCTAAATGACATCCATGTGAACCATAAGGTATGACCTTGATGGTAGCACCCATTGGAATAAAATCCATCAGTGCAAATAAGTCTTAAGTGTTAAGACACATGGATACCATTTTGAGAAGGAAGATGCTTGTTGATTGCAACTTAATGACTAATACATTTGGCATATGGATACTAAAACCGCATTCCTATGAGGAATAAAACAAGGATGTGTACGTGACACAACCTGTAAGGTTTATGAATCCACTAATGCAAATGAAGTCTATAAGTTACAATGGACTAATCAATGTGATTGATTGAGTACAAGCAACTCAAAATTAGATCTTTACTTTGATGATATAGTCAAAGGGTTTGACTGATATGTCAAAGATAAAGAAGGGATCTGTGATTTAGTGGGAGCGTGTTCACATTCCACATATTGATGTGAAATGGAATTGTTCTAGAATGGAAATCCAAAAGTGGAAATTATCTTTAAGGAAGATAGAGAAGTTTCCTATGAAATAGGAATAGAGATCTATAGAGATAGTTCTCAAAAACCTCTTGACCTGAAAAGAGAAAGCATACATTGGCAATCTGTACTGAAGGGTTCAGTGTACACAGATTCAGTGGGAGAAAAAAAAACTTGTCCATGTTACATGGAGTTAGTATCCCAAGGCCAAGTGTCCAATTCTTATGAAGAATGGGAACACTAAGGATGGATATGTATCTATCATGTATGTAATCATCCCATTATCTTGCATGTATCGACATGGCAAGAACAAAAATGCATTCATCATCTTGTATGTATGACATGGCAATATGATGTGCTCATCCTGATAACTCGTATGTGGGACATGACGAGTGGATGTCTGTCTACTTCCAGTAAGGGTTACTGGAATACCATGAGAACTTTATAAGTACTTGAGAAGTACTAGTTCTATGGAGATAAGGAAGAGTTCAATGTAAAGAGTTACATTGATGCGAACTTCTGAAAGGACAGAAAATTAATCGCAAAATATATATAGGATATATAAAAGTGAAAGTTTGTTGATAATTGGAAGTGTTCCAATAAAATCATTTAAAAGGAAATGCCGAGTATCTATGTGTTAGAGAACAACATTGGATACTAAATGGATCTGGAAGTTCATGAGATGAACTTATAGATATTTTGCTCATTGATGACAAATATGGAATCCTTGATCATGCAATGTGGCTAAAGGTTAGCAAAGGAATACTAGATCGCATATTACGTCAACTCCATCTCATACGTGTGACGTACAGCGAAGAGATGTGAGACATGCAATTTAAAACTGACTTTGGCAAGATGTTGCCATTACTCACTATGTTCGCACTAGAGCACAGTAACATGTGGGACATGTTTGAAGATCACTATGAATATGATTCAAGGGTGATTGGCTCGCAGTGCAAGTGGGAGTCTGTTGGTATGTATGCCCTGAGAGCCAACCATGGGATGATTGGTGGGATACATTAAGATTGATTTTATAAACATCAAAGGCAAGCTTCCAATTCTTTCTGGTTCAGTCATATGAGATAGTGATAGAACAGATTGAATGTCTAGAGAATGACAGTACTCAATGACGTATGCCTTCAGGTTCATGACCTGAACGATGAGATCATACGGATGCTAAGAGTTTATACATTCTTGTTATCTCCCTATTCGGATGTCATTGTGGAAGGTAGATAGACAGCAATGACACATAAGACTAGATTGTGGTGTTGGTTGATGACAGAATCTCATTAGTCATGATATAGAGATATCAAACCAAACACATAGGTACTTGTTAGAGAACAAGTGTATCGGACAGACCCACTGTGAGTTTGACACATGGAACCATGACATGGTAGTCACAGTCAGTACTCACAGTGATGGTGGTGAGTGTGATTCTTAGACCTAAAATCACTACACTCAACACATGTCGTTGGGCACACTTTGACATCATCAAACGCAGTCCTGAAACATGGGTTGTTATAAAGGTGATGATTGGGTGGCTTTGACACATGGGGCTTTTGAGGGGTGAGTGATAGATATGGGATTTGTCCCTCCTGAGGGAGTTTGATATCCAAGGCCACTTGATGAGTAGGATTGAGATAGGCGTGCGCACGCATGTGTGAATCGGTATGTGATATTGATGTCATACATATCTCGTTCAATCTACTCTGAGATCAAGAAAGTGAATGAACGTTGACAGGATGACTATTCCATGCCTCGAGTTCATTCGGGATATCAGTGACAAAGGAATTATACATTCGCTGTAACACCTTTCACGGATTGTAGGATTGAAAGTTGTTCTCCAACTTTCTACTTTCACTTGGGTAGCACTGATGTGTGACTAGGCACCGCTCTTTGCTTGTGAAGTCATAAGTGTTATGGACTTTCACTGCCAATGTGAAATGGACCTACAGGGTCACACACATAGGATTTAACCTGGAAGAGGAGTTTTGTCCACAAGCAATGTTTAGATTGATTACTAAAGGAGTTTAGTAGTTCAATTAAACACACAATTGATTGATTGCTCAATATCATAATGCTCAAGGTGTTGAACATGTTGATTGGAGTATCGGATTGATTGAAATCACAATTGACTGATTCTGCACAACCTGCACTCCCAACTGA
Source organism: Alisma plantago-aquatica (assembly GCA_963693085.1). Lineage (NCBI taxonomy): Eukaryota > Viridiplantae > Streptophyta > Magnoliopsida > Alismatales > Alismataceae > Alisma > Alisma plantago-aquatica. The sequence goes on from OY856412.1 coordinate 64,406,088, forward strand.
TCGGTTCAAGTGTTGAACCAGTCGGCTGAGGTTGCTGAACTGGTCGGCTCAAGTCCAGGGTGAAATGATCGGTTCAAGTGTTGAAATGATCGGTTCAACTGGTGCAACCGATCAAGTTGGGAAAGTAGGATTGGTGAGAATTTTCCTTTCGTTCCAATTGTCCAATTTGATTGGGAATAGGATTGGTATTCGATACCAATTAGGAACAAAAGAAGGAAAGTCAATCGGGAACCGACCAGGACCACCAACCGACCGGTTCACTTGTGAACCGACCGGTTGAGGTGTCCCAACTGATTGGTTGGTGCTCCAACCGACCGGTTCAGGTCCCCAACCGACCGGTTCACTTGTGAACTGATCGGTTCAGGTTGCGAGTTGGTTGTTTTTGGTGGAAAATCTCTAACCCTTCTACTCCTGCTTTAGTCCCATATTGCCGGGGACAGAGAACCCTGTCCCATGACCCGCCTATATATAGGGGTATTGGGGGCTTCTCAAAGTACAACTCAGTGCAACCAGTTGCTCTGCAAAGTTGTCGTTCTCTCTGGTTTTGGTAACTGAGAGAGAGCCCGAGCAAGTGCTTCCCGCAAAGGGAGGTGCAGCAAGGGAAAGACAACTGTAGTTGCAACTGGAGGTAGGAGAGTGTGTTGGCGACTAGTACGTCAACAGGAGGGTGTGACTCCTTCCAACTCCTTGTGGGACAAGGAGTGTGGAGTTCCAGGTGGTCCGTGTGGACTACTTCAGAGGCGGGAGGTTTCTTTCGCTCAGGAGAACAACTGTCAACCCCGATAGTCTGGTGAGAGGAGGACTCATCAGTCCCAGTGCGACCAGGAGCTGCACAGACACCGTCCAAGAACAGAGGTGAAGACCGCGCATTGCGCAAGGTATTGTCGCCGAGCAAGCCTCGGGACAAGGTATGATTCCACAAACCATCTTTTCCTATTATATAGACGTTGACGCGTTTCCTTGTTCCGGGTTTGGAGGAGAATTTTTTTGTTTCCGCTGCCTTCTCTTCCTCCCCTAAAACCCAACAGTGAGACTCATGTCCCAACAATATAATACAACCTTTAATAACATTTATTGCTTATAGGAAGATAAAACACTTTTAAGCAGTAAAGGTAGATAGTATTACAACATTGAAAGACTGTATGATTTATAAAGTAGACCAAGTATAGCTTGAATCATAAGTACAATTAATTTCTCTTACCACATTATAAATCACCCATAATTTAAAAGAAACAAAGTAAGGACTATCATCCAATATGATTCACCAAGTAACTCTAATAATTATGTTACATGGCTAGATTACATATTTTATTAAGCCTAAGGTAGTTTGAGGCATACCACTCAAATTAGTAACTAACCATTGTTAACTCAAAATCATCCCCGTATGAGATCTAGGATAACTGGATTCCTAAAGATCTCTTCCCCTCGATCAATACAAGTAATATCTTATAGTGGGATATTAGCCCAACTACTAAACAACCTAGTTTTTCGTGGGTACAAAGGCCACAACATCATAAAACCAAGGTATAACCCTCATATCTGAATGACTATCACAGTCACTCTTAATTATATTGATCTCGGAGACACGACCTCAACTTCTCTCTAAAACTTTAAGATCAGGATGGCATGAACATATCCTCTATGCACCCACATATACTCAAGAATGTATGACTCTGAGCTCCTTTTGAATTTCACGTTTCACTATCCAGCAAGTCCTGACACTGGTATAGTTCTACTGCCACATGGCACTACTAGATTAGGTTACACTTGATTACTTAAGCCATTTGAATATTTTGACTACATCAATCAAGTTACATTCAAACACCCTATATACTGTACAAACTAATTTGGGTTTTACAATCTTAGAAGATATAAAATGTATAAGACAATTTCATGCTACGCCCACAACACATAGGTATCCAACCTTAATCATAAAGATAATCAAGCCATGAACTAGGGTTTTCTCTAAGCATCATCATGGCACCATAACAACAGCTTAAAACATTATGAACGCCTTATCATAACCACCAAATGACAGGAATAGAACATGGGTTGGATTTTTGCTCATTACGCATCATAATATCACGCTTATGAAAATATTTTGGTGTTGTTACATATGTATCACGAATTTTTGACTTTTCATATTCAAAGAAAAGTTCACTTTACAGTAGGGGAGCATCCCAAAAGTCTAAATACAACCTAAAAACAAGTATTATCAACTTTCTTAGACCAAAACAACACTTATGAAGTCCAACTTTTAGTATTCTAGGAGTTTCTAAAGCAAGATTAACTACATGCAAGTAGGAAGCAAGCAAGAAATATACATAAGGTTACATCGCTCGCCTTTTAGAGAAGAAAACCAAAGTCTAAGAAGGGGAAATCTTCAAGATAAATGAACAAATAATGAGCTCAACCAACCCATGCTCCAAGAACGCCTTCTATCTCCATGAACAAGGTCTTCCTCAAGCAAGGAAGCAAGAAAAGAGAGCTCTCAACCTACATGCCTAGGATTACAGTAAGGAAACACCAAGAGACACTGTGGAACTTGGACGTAGGAGGGAAGAGGGTGAAGAACAACAAGGATTACGAGTTGAAAAACAAGAATCTAACATAAATGGAGCAAGGAAAACAATAAAAAAATCCTAGATTAGTCCAAGGAACCTTGATGCTAGCACATGCATCCACAAAAAGCTTGTGATAACCGACGTCAAAAACATTCACCGACCTCTGGTCTCCAAAAAATCTCATTGGGCTCCTCCAAACATGAATGAAGCTCCATCAAACAAAAATGAGAGGAGAAGGGGTATTTACAGGGCTAGAACCCAGAAAACTCATCTACCTATTCGTTGAAATCCCATTGGTCAAACACACAAAGTATCCTTTGACTAAAAAAACCAGATAAAGTGATGAAAGTCCACTGGTTACTATGAAACCATCGACCTTCGAAAGCTCGTCAGCCATTTAACCTCATCATTCATTGGGGCTTCATCTATCCTTCCCTATCTCTCACAGACACATCATTGGTTGATGAAAACCCTGGTTGGGTAGACAGTGATAGATCTAGAGATGGGTAATTAGATCTTATATAAAAACTTATTCAATTTAAAAAACAAGGAGGTTAGATTGCAACATGATTAAAAAGATAATGCAACAGTTATATAAAGCAAGTTATATGGACAAAGAAGGCAAACCACAAGAAACACACTATTTAGAGTGGTTCCGTCAAGATGCTTCAGTCCACTACCTAGTTGTTCCCAACCATGATATCTCAACCTATATTTTATTCCTTTTGAGTAACCAATAAAAAATATAGAAAATCCAACAATGTCTTTTGTGGCTTAAGACGACCCTCTTTTTCTAGCTCAATGAGAACTTAGACCTTTCTCACAAGAAGTAGATTCTGATAACACTTCCCAATAACCTTCTCCCCAAGAAGTATTTGGAAGCACACTATGGAGTAGATCCCAATCAACCTCCTCTTTGGTTGCAACCTTCTCACTGGAAGCATCTTCCAATAACGCTTCCCAACATACTTCTTCCCTAGAAGTAGTTGAAAGAGCACTATGGAGTAGATTCGATCAACCTCCTCCTTGGGTCCAACCTTCTTGCAAGTGGTAGCACGAAGAACAATAATGGTGAAAAAGATAGGAAGAAAGAATTACAACTCTTCAAGATATCCAATATAAATATCTCTATGAACAAGTGATGATCAATCTTTCCACAAGGATAGGCAACATTATATTTGGTGGAGTCTGACACTACTTTGAGGTATGGCTTAGATCTAAAGATAGCAATATAGGATTCTAAGCTTTGAAAAAAATAGCATGTAAGTGTTTGCTCACGTGTATGTATGTCAATTGTGTATCCTAAGTGTTCATAAGGCACTACTATATATAGAAAACACTTACGAATGTCCAACATAGTGTTGTAAGAGTTTTAATCAAAATAAATATTAATCTAGAATTTATATGTTGAAAGATAAGTTTACAACGGCTAAAAAAATAAATACAAAATTTTATTGCAGATCGATTCTTGGTCCAAGAAGTGTTCGACCAAAATTAATTTGGTCCAGGAAGAGTTCGATCAAAAATGACTTTGTAAAAGCATATCTTTAATTTTGGAAACATAATAAATGAATTTTCTAATGGTACCTAACTATCCTAAAGACTTTAGGTGAGTGTGAGAAAGGGTTTAGGATATGATAGGATTGATCATCACTTATTCTTACATCATTCCTAGACATTTGTAAAAAAAGTATTAATACAAGGTATATTTATGATACAACATGATGTGGAATCTTGTTTAAGTTCCTTGATCACATAAAATACTAAATTCAAATTGTTAATAACAAAATGGGAAATATTTGCATCGTCAAAATGTGAGTGTGGCATATCCAAAAAGCCAACAATATCCCCCATTTTGATGATGACAAATATTTGCATAAGATAATTTGAAAGTAGAACAATTTAGATCATCATTGTGACGCCCATCGCCTCACAAAAATGAGATAACCCAAAACAAAGCGCGGAACTAACACTAACATCCATGATTACCATAAAATAGGGTAAATTAAAACTAATTCCATATAACCACAAAAGAGGAAACATATCACATCCGAGTCTGCAAGTGTCACTTGTATTACAATCATGTCACAAGATGATACTATCAATGTTCACTTGGACAACTTGCCACAACCTATTACATATGATAACCTAGACCAATTATACAACCATATTTGTATAACCATGGCCTACTGCCAAAAACTCGTATTGATATACAATGTCTATAAAACACCCCCAAGGACCTGAGAGTATAGAGACAACACATAGGACTCTACTACAAAACACTAGAAGCATGTCCAAACTTTAACAAATACTGCTCATCTTACTACTCAGCCTCAACCGTATGATCTCTACCTCATCGTGCATGACCTCCTAAAAGATGTGGAAACCCACGGGGTGAGACCAACGTCCCAACAATAAATATAAATCTCTGTCAGCAACTACTATAAGCACATATAAAATTAAAACAATAAGATAACATTATTATCAGGTTGAGCAGATTAAGCTAAATGATCAAAGCAATGAACATTCTGTAAGAAATTTAAGCATCTACAACTGAGCAGTAGAACATATTACACTTTTAGAAGGAATATGAAGAACATGTATAATAATTGATTTCTCTTAATGCATTATAAATCAACTAATAAATACAAGAGACAAGGAAAAGGTTCATCCAATGTGAGTCGTGTTTAACCCTAAGAAAATATACTATACACGGTTGCATTACATCTTTTATTATGCCCTAAGGAGATGAGGTATACCACTCATGCTCCAACTGACTACTACTAAGTCGAAATCAGTGCCATACAAGATCTAGGAGGAGTCATACTCCTATGATCTCCCACACCCTCGGTCAGTCTGAGTCTGCCGTAGTGACATATAGAGTCCAACTGCAAAACAACCTAGTCCACCTTTATATATAGGTACAACACTAGTGAAAATTGAGTTATGACCACAACCACACTCCTACCAAGGTATGACCACATCCATCCTCAAATCATATCATATATATACTAAAACAAATTATCTAAGATACGACATCGACCATTCTCCTGCCAGGGTATGTCTGCAGCCAATCATGTAAAAATCCATTTACTCAACAGTATATGACTCTGAGCTTCCACTGAGGGAGAACCTGTTTCACCATATGATAAATACTGACACTGAAGACGGATCTATGGCACAAGGAAACTACATGATTAGGGTTTCACTTTGATTAGTTAAGCCAATTGGGTGTCTTTTAGCATCAATAAAGTTACAACATGCAAACCTTAAACAAATTCTACAAAACATGTGTAAAGGTACAACTCCAGAAGTGTGGGCTCCGATCTCCAAACGACGAATTAATCCCGATTTAATCATGTGCGGAAGCAATCGGTAAACAGCGGAAGACAAAAATCACAGGAAATTAAAACTTTTCGAGACAAGAGCCTGAAACCACAAACCTTTTCCATAGAAAAAGGATTTAACTGTTTACATCACTGACAATTACTTCTTGAGTAATTATATACAACATGATACCAAAATTCTCAAGAATTCATACTCCAAAACACTCCAGGACCTGAGAGTACAGAGGACACATAGGACTTGACTCTAACTACACCATGAAGCAGGCTAGATCTCCACCTGAGATATTTACTGCTCCTGATGCTGCTGTTGCTGGGATTGGTCACCTGTGTTCTTGTTCCTCCATCTTCGACGACCACCTAAAAAGTAGAAGTCTACGGGGTGAGACAATTATACATAATTGCCCCAGCGAGAGTTATAACTCTCCACTAGGCTTTATAAGCAAAGCAAGGAATAACTAAAGCAATAAGAGCCTTCAAGATATTCACTAGAAGTTCTGATGATGAGCAAGAGTTCAATCAATATTAAAATATGAGAACATCTATGCTATTCAAGATAACATCAATCAAATATCTCGTAGATAACTCTAACAGATATACTACGCTGTTGATTATGTTTTTCAAACATTATTGTTATGCCCTGTGGAGATGAGGCTTACCACTCATACTCCAACTGATCGCTAAGAAGTCACATCAGTATCATACATAGGTCATTAAAAGAGCCAGATTCTTATGACCTCATCTTCCTCAGTCAGTTAGAGGATCGAATGTTAGATATCTGGCGGGATATCTTTTGTTATAGCTCTCCAGGGTAAACTGGACCTTCGCTATTTTAGAGTTACAGTGGCGTTCTGTACTCTCTTCGTCATCGGAAGATTTCTTGTTTATCTTTTATCGATGCGGTGTTTGTGTCTTTAAGGGAGTGTAGATATACATCTCACCTTTAGGACTTTATGGTGGGGTCTGATGGACTACTAGAATCTACATCATCCTCTCACCTTTTCTTTTATAGTGAAGGTATGACGGACTACAAGAATCTACATCAAATACCTACACTAGGATGTAAGGTTCTACACATCCATGTACCCCACATACTCAAAAGTATGTGATCCAGGAGTTCCCTGAGGAAAACCTGTTTCACCATCATTTAGACTCTGACAATGATGGATCTATGATCAGGGCTCTACATTTCACTTGATTAGTTAGGTACATTCAGTATTCTTATCATCATACAACAACACAGCTATATATGAGAATACTAAAATGTAGCAGGCCTAACTCATTTCAATTACCAGTTCTCAATTATCTCATCACAAGTCATCTGTCAAGCATGACCTTGATGGTGTTTATGGCTCTTACAACCCATAAATCACAAAAGATGTCACTTAGCAGTGCATCAAGATGATTCACTATTCATAAAGCTTAAGACATGCTTTCAATGAATATAACATGGTATTTCATACCTGGGTATGACCATTATCTCATAATAACCTGCACGGTTAGTTCAACAGATAATCATAAACAATTCAATAATTAGGGATGCATTCCCAATTAGGGTTTCACTTGGAATCACCCTCAACTAGGGTTTCACATGGAATCACCCTCAACTAGGGTTTCACATGGTATCACCCTCAACTAGGGTTTAATTCAATAACCCTGTCAATTAGGGTTTACTGTTCATCTTTCACGTTATCACCCTAAAATTAGGGTTTACTATTCACTCCATGGTGAATTGTACTCATTACATCATTATGTAAGAGAAACATCATCATTAAGGCTCTTAATTAGAATTAAGATCCATTAGATATTACAAAAAGGGTTTCCATGACCTCACATAGGTGGGTCATTCCCTAATCATGCACATTCATGTGTAAATGAAGTATCTCACTAGAGTTTCCTCCTAAAAAGGGTACTTTCTCTCTCTAAGATAATTTCTCTCTCTAGAAATACTTTCTCTCTCCTCTCACTGGTAGATGGTGACAATACCACTCTAGATCAGGTTGAGATAAGTCTCCATTGACTAACATGATCCAAAACATCAACATCATGTGATTAGGGTTTGATTAGAACAAGGTTTTACCCCTTTAGACCCCTCAAGGGTATTTTGGTAATTTGCCACATGATTACCATCATGGGTTAACTCACTAATCACATAGTCCCTTAATGACCTAGGTTACCATTAGGGTTTAGATTGAATCATCATTGAACTAATTACATCATCAAATGGTTAAGTACAAACCATCACCAATCTCCAAACGGTTTCATCCTTCAAACGGTTTCAACCACCCAAACGGTCTTGAGACCGTTTGACCCCAAACGGTTGAGACCGTTTGGAGGTGAAGACTGTTTGGAAGGGTTGACTTCCCAACCGTTTGGAGCTTCAATCGGTTTGAGACCGTTTGATCAAACTTACTTGAGATCGATTGGACCAAACGATCCTGAGGTCGTTTGAGCCCAAACGGTCTTGAGACCGTTTGGCCCCAAACGGTCTTGAGACCGTTTGGTCTCAAACGGTCTTGAGACCGTTTGGATCCAAACGGTCTTGAGACCGTTTGGTCCAAAAAGGGCTCAAACCGTTTGGACCTCCAAAGTGGTTCAAAGGTTACCAATGTTCATGGATATGTGTGTTGAAGTCCTCAAATGGTTAAAGCTATGCTAACCACTTATAATTTGAGTTAGTCAGGGTTAGCCTTAACCACTTAGACATCCAATTGACCCTCAATTGCAAGCCAATTAGGGTTCAATCCTCCTCAATTAGGGTTTCAATTCGATTGGTCATCAATGTTCAACAATGTGAATCAATTCAAGGTTGAACCTATCAATTGACCTCCAATTGGGCTCAAACTTGGACCAAACGGTCTTGAGGTCGTTTGGACTTCATCCAAACGGTCTTGAGACCGTTTGCCCAAAGTTTGACCAAAATCCAAGTCGTTTTGACTAAGGTTGAAGTCCAATTAGGTCAAAATCAGCAATTTTCATCAATTCATCAATTTCCTACAATTGGACCCTCAAACCATTAGATTAACTTAACCCTAGACCTTCAAACGGTCTTGGGTTGTGCCCAAACGGTCTTAGGACCGTTTGGAGAAATCCCCAAACGGTCTTGAGACCGTTTGGGTCCTTCAACCCAAAACTCAACAAGATCTATATGTCAAATCAGCACTCTTTCACCCGATTAGGGTTTCATGTTGAAGTGCCTTCAACTTTCACTTGGTTAAGAATTAGACTTTGATTCTTTGCAGAGATGAAATTCAATATGTTAGGAACAGACCCTCAAACGGTCGTCCTTTGGTCAACCCTTTCAAACGGTCTCCAAACGGTCTTGCAAGACCGTTTGAGAGCAAACGGTTTGAAACCGTTTGAACCCAAACGGTTTGCAACCGTTTGGACCAAAAGGTCCAAGGTCGTTTGAAAAAGTAACATAGGGAGTCACGCCCCTCATCTTCAACCTCTAGCAAGTTCGGTTTCTCCACTGATTTACTTGCAAACGTGCAAGGAAGAAGGGAGGTAGAAGGAGAATTTACCAAGTAAATTGCAAGAATTGAACATACATATAAAGCATAAGTTTAGAGTTATAAAACCCGCCTCAAAGTTGATCCTAAAGCTCCAAGCCTTCAAGCTCCAAGCTTTAATGGCGTCCTTGAGCTTCCACAACTTGGTCAGGGGTGAATTCTCCAAGGAAACGTTGCTTTGGTCGGCTAGAACAAGAAGACTAAGTAAGCTAACCACAAAACCAACCTTAGAAAGTGAATTCCTCCATGAATTCGAGCTAGAAGGTGGGGTTCTCTTACCTAGGACAGGTTGGTCGTCCCCCCCCCCCCCCCCCCCCCCCCCCCCGAGATCCAGAGCTATCCTTGGCCGTTTGAGCAAGAAAAGAAGAGAAGTGAAGGAAAGAAAGTTCGTTCACTTAATTGCAAGGGAAAAGGGCTTATATACTTTAGCCTCTTTTACACCCTAAGGACCTCACAAGATTGGAAATCACATCTAGGCCCCTCCTTGCTCAAGGGCACGACCAAACCTATCTATCCTTATGCAAATCTCATGAAATCTCAAGATCTAAGGGTAAAGGAATCCAACCTTCAACTAGGGTACATACATGAAAGGGTTTCATACCCATTCTAGGTGATTTCTATCACAAAGGTCATTTTTCTCATCTGATTATTAAATGATGTATCCCTTTCATCATTTCTACTCTAAATGATGATAAGAGTCATAAAATATATTCTAGATATTAAGAATTACAACTTGGACCCCTCAATTTGGGTAAATTGCACTTTACCCCAAATTAGGGTTTCTAAGCATGGGAATTGCTTCCACAGCTGCACCTTGGTGCTCAAGCTTGGGAAATCCCTCAAACTTTACCATAACCATTCTCATGATGTCTCAACATCAAAGGAACATCTTATCTTGTGAATTTTGCAAGTTCAACCCTTAAACTGGGTAATTTGCACATAGGTCCCTGCATACAACACAATGCTACAGCTTTATACAAAAAGGAGCGAAATTGAAAGTAAATGTTCCTGAGGAACTTAGTTACATGCCAGGGAGTGTTCACAAGTATATTAATTACATATTTAGGCAAAACTTCTAGGGTTAGGTCATAACCCAGGTCAGGGGTGTTACAAGAAGATACAAAACATATGAGGTATGATCTTGTCACATCATCTCTTGATATCACTTCCATAGAAGATCATCAACAACATCACATCACTAGGAGATAATAATACGTCATATCATCATTCGAGGATATCACCTCACATTAGGCATTGAGCTTTTATCAAGTCATAAGACCCAATCACATAGTTCCTATACATCATCATTATCTCCTCATTCCTCATAAAGGCTCATAACCATCACCCTATGTCATATCAAACACGCCATAGCAATCACTAGCTATGATACTCATTCCACCTACAAGGTTAGGATTGTACAAGTAGGAGAGAGAAAACATCAACTCATGCTATTTATTCAAGCAAGCTCAACAAGTACATCATACACTTGAGAATTAGGATTAAGGTTTCTCATATAGATGATTAGGGTTTCCATTTCAATACTTGTCATTAAACCCTAGGTACATCATCTCCCACATTCTCAGAGCACATTAGGGTTAAGCATCATTATTGTCATGACTAGTCAATCATCCCAAGCAACACTATGTTGCAATCATACAAAGATGTAGTGACCAACACCATCCCAGTGTAGCGACCAACATGATTCACATATGCAGCAACCAAAAAAAGCACATGGTGTAGCGACCATAGGTGATTAACACCTTGTTGGGACCAGACCAAAACACATGTTGCGACCAACCAACCAAGACACATGTTGCGATCGCAAGAAGACTCACGTAGCGACCATAGTAGTGACCCAAACCAAGATCAAGCACTATAGTGCCTGCAACACATCAACAAGTGTAGCCACCTCAAGCATCAAGGTAAGTGTAGTGACCACAAGGTTAGCCCACTCCAAACAACCCATAACCGACTCCAAAACAGAACTAAACCATGATCAAAATAGATGAAAAACATCAAGAAAACTAAGCATCATCAAGGGGGAAAGACTCCATGCATAGATGGTCATAAAAAACCCTAAAGCAAACATCACCAAGGTAAACGTGGAAAACCATGATGATATAAGGAAAACCATGTGTCCAACTCATCTAACCAAAGTCAAAACCTCCAGAATCATATGATGGTAAAAATAACATGGTGATAAAACCAAGGATCAAGATGCATGTAGAAACAACAACTCCCTTATCTCTTAGAAATCGGGTGCATGAAATTAGAGTTTAGGAAAAATAATATTCTATGTAAGAGCACTTCAGTAAACCCTAGATCATGATAACATTATCTAGCATCTTAGGATCACATTTTTGATATGAGAATAGTAACATGCAAGCAAGAGATATCGTGCAATAATAGTAGAGGGGGAAGTTATATAACCCGCCTTAAGAAGAAGATCAAGCTCCAAGGCCACAAGCTATAAAAGAGAGAAAGAAGCTCCAACTAGGATCAACTCCATGGCCACAAGGTCACCTCAAGAAGAAGAAAACATACCAAGGTCAAAGGAAAGCTCAAGATGAAGAAAACTCAAACCCTATGTAAGGAGTGGGATCCCATAGGGATCCACTCCCTACTAAAAATAAAGAGGGCAACATCCACCAACAAATTTTTTTCTCAAAAGGGGATGAAACCAAATTTATTTAACATGATTGTAGCATAACACAAAGTAGCAGTGAAACTGAAATATATATCTAACCATTACAAAGCTTCTTAACAGACTAAACTTTCACCACACAGGGTGACATAAAGGAAAACTAACTACATATGTAGAACTAGCTGAGGATCACCTAACAACTTCAAGCCAAGTCTCCCATGAAGTCATCTATCCTTGTTGCGATCCAGGTCCTCCTAGATCTCATCCTCCTTGACCAACACCTGGGGTTGGAAGCATACCCCATAAAAGGAAAAGAAAAGAGGATATCAGCAAAACACTGGTATGAACATGCTAAAAAGGAATTGAGCATTATATATTTTAAGAAAAGGTACATCAAGTAGATAAGGCTCCCCATGCAAAGGATAAGAACTACTCAATCGGGAATAAAAGGAAAGAATCATCAACATATGATAAAAGGAATACTTGCCATTAAAAACAATAATAAAAGTGGTGCCACAAAAGCACACGTAATATTTTTGGGGCACAAAACCCATAACAACCTGCATGTAGGTGAGATAAACATAGCACTAGAACAACATAAATAACAACTAGTAGACAACCCTCATAAAGTTGAAACCTGATAGAGAATGGCACATAACCAAACTCCCAATATATTTAAAAATTGGGCCAACCCCCATAAAGTTGAAACCCGGGTATGGGACACATAACCACCATCCCAAAATAAATAATAAGGGCACATAACCCAAAACCAATGTAAATTATATTACTCTAGGGATACTGAGTCACACAACATGCTTAATAGGGAGGCAAGTAAAAAGGTATAGTTAGATTTACAAATTAATCACCACATAAGTGATCATCATAAACAACCACCTCAAAGTGGGCATATAGTAACAAATTGAGTTCCATAATGAAAAAGACATAATAAAGATTCCAAAAGAAAGTCAAGAAGATATTATGATCACAAGATCACTAACAAGTAGGGTACTTCACATGAAGCATCATTTTCAAAAGGAAAATATATGATTTTTAGTTTATTATCCATAGGACCAAGAGAAAGACAATTTAGGTTATTGCTCAATAAATAAAAATAGGAGATGCTAACATACCTCTAATAGAGTCTAAAACACTTTCCAAAATCCTAAGCAAGATTAGAGTCCACTTGTCCTATTATAATAACCATATACATATATTAGCATTATATGCATTCATTAAGAACTCAAAACCCTAAAATTGTCAACGTTTTCTGCGAACCACTGAATTAGGTCTTGAAAACATCACCATCACCTTATTTAGGATTTTTTCATCAAAATAACATATAATATTGAGTATTTTGAAGATATTGACTTTTAGGGTTATTTTTAGTGATTTTTCGTTAATTAAAACATCCTCAAAAATACTTTTTTCAAAAACTCAAAACCAGGAAGCCAATTTATTTTTATTAGATAGATCATACTTTTCTGAGTTTAAAACATATTTTACTTTTAATTTTGGCCCAAGGGTTTACTAGTTATGAATTTTACAAATTATTAACTTATTAATTAGATTCATTAAAATCACTTCTTCAAAACATCTGATTCAAGTGACAAAACCCATACCATAAAAAAACTTACATTTCTCTCATTTTATTGACTATTTATGCATATTATTTTGATTAGGGATTAATTAGTTATGGATTTTGTAAAACCAACCAATAAGAAAATAAGAAAAAGCCAAATCATCAACAAGGGCCGAGAGAGAGAGAGAGAGAGAGAGAGAGAGAGAGATCGGGCCCAACTGAGTTGGCCCTTATCGGGTGAGGCCAAGTCTGCAGTCAAAGGTGCTGTTGACTCGTCCCAACAACAAAGAAAACAATGGCTGAAAGATGAAATTGCCCTTAGCGAGAAAAGCATAGAAGAAGGCGAAGAGAGGGGTACAAATCTAAAACCACATAGGGTTTCTTCCACCTCTACTCACACCACTGAGCGCAGCGTGAAGCTACTGCTTGATCGATTTTGGGATATTTTGCAATACACTACCTAATGCAAAATCGACGGCAATGAATGAAAGCCAAAAGGAAACTAAAGGGATCCATACCTTGAATTCGATTGGGGAGGCTCTGTGGTGAGAGAGAGAGAGGCACCGAAAGGTCAAGACCGAATCTTTCTTACCGACGGTAACACATACAAGAACTAGAGCAATTGGCTAGAGAGAAGAGTTGAGTAAGGGCTAGCGGAGACCCATGTGGGGTTATATATAGGTGGGATGTAGAATTAGGGTTTAACCCTATCAACCGTGAGAAGCTTTATGCCCAAGATTTGGGCGTTTCTTGGATATGAAGAAATAGAACTCGTCTAAGAAGTCATTGTGTGTGGGCTCTGATCTCCAAACCATGACATAAACACGATTAAAACTTAGCGGAAGCGAATCGGTAATCAGCGGAAGACAAAAATCACGGAAAATTAAAACTTTTCGAGATAAGAACTTGTATCCATAAAAACTCCTTTCATAAAGAGAGGTAACTGTTTACATCTCAGGATAATTACTTCTTGAGTAATTATATACATTCAAGATACAAAATCTCAAGATCACATAACACAAGACTCCAAGACCTGAGAGTACAGAGGACGCATAGGACTGACTCTAACTACACCACATGGCAGGACAAATCTCCACCTGAGATTACTGCTGCCCCTGGTGCTGCTGCTGAGATTGATCACTTGTAGGCTGGTTTCTTCGTCTCCGACGTCCACCTAAAAAGTTGAAGTCTACGGGGTGAGACAATTATACATAATTGTCCCAGCGAGAGTTATAACTCTTCGCCAGAAGCTTTATTATAACATCAAAGATTATTTTAAACAGTAAAGCCTTCAAAGCATTCTATAACAGTTGCAGATATAACAAGATCTCTACAAATTAGGAGATATGGAGAATATCAACATTATTGCAATGTAACATCAATCAACTAACTTGGAGTCATCTCTAACAAGTTATACTACATGGTTGATTATGTTTTACAAACAACATTATGCCCTGTGGAGATGAGGCTTACCACTCATACTCCAACTGATCGCTGAGAAGCCGCATCAGTATCATACATAGGTCATTAAGAGAGCCGGATTCTCATGACCTTCATCTTCCTCAGTCAGTAAGAGGATCACTTGTAGGACATCTTGTGTCTCTACTACTATAGCTCACCAGGGTAAACTGGTCCTTCGCTATTCTAGAGTCACAGTGGCGTTCTGTACTCTCTTCGTCATCAGGAGGTTTCATATTTACCTACCACTGATACGGATATCTGTGCTTTCTTCGTCATCAGGAGGTTTCATGTTTACCTACCACTGATACGGTATGGAACTATAGTGAAGGATGGATGGATTCCACATCTACATCACTTTCCTACACTAGGATGTAAGGTTCTACACATCCATGTACCCCACATACTCAAAAGTATGTGCTCCAGGAGTTCCCTATGGAAAACCTGTTTCACCATCACTTAATTTCTGACAATGATGGATCTATGATCAGGGCTCTACATTATACTTGATTAGTTAGGTACATTCAGTATTCTTTAACAGCATACATTGTTCTTCAAACAATAACAGTAGCATAGCAGCTATAAAAGAAGAATACTAAATGTAACAGGCCTAACTCATATCAATCATCATTTCTCATTATCCTCATCACAAGTCATCTCTAAAGCATGACCTTGATGGTATTCATGGCTCTCATAGCCCATTATCAGCATAGGATGCCACTAGCAAGGCATCAGATTACATTACTTATTCATAAGGCTACAACATGCCTTCAATGAATATAACATCAACATCCATACCTGGATATAATTACCTTCATATCAGAACCTGCATGATTAATACATCTGATAAAGGTAATATAACAATAAGGAATGTACTTCCTACTCTTGTCATAAGAGTTAAATCTTTAATTTAAATCAAATAGAGTTTATTGCTCAAAAGCATGCCATTACCCTTGAATTAGGGTTTACTATTCATATTACATGTCATCACCCTTGAATTAGGGTTTACTTATTCACATTACAGGTGAATTAAACTCATAACATCATCATGTATGAGTAACACCTTCATTGATGCTCTTGGATTAGTTAAAGGTTCATCATTTATCATAATTAGGGTTTCTATGATCTCACACAGGTGGATCATACCCTAATTATGCTCATTTCTGTGTATTGGGGATGCTTCAATTGAGTTTCCATTTAAAAGAGGTACTTTCTCTCTCTAGAAGTACTTTCTCTCTCTAGAAGTACTTTCTCTCTCATCATAAGGTTAGGTGATATCAACATCACTCTAAAACAGGTTGGGTTGAGTCATCATAGGCTATCATAGCCAAAAACATCACCATTAAGTGATTAGAGTTACTTTCTCTCTCTAGGGTACTTTCTCTCTCTAGAGTACTCTCTCTTTCATCATACTAATGGTTGATGATAACATTAGACTAGATCAGGTTAGATAGAGTCATTATAACTAAAAACATCATTCTCATGTAATTAGGGTTTGAATTGAGTAAAGTATAACTCAATTGACCCTTCAGGGGTATCTTGGTAATTCACCCCATTGATCATCATCATAGTCAAAAACCTTAATCAAATAACTCCTTACTATCTTAGATTATCATTAGTGTTTGATTTGAGCAACATTGAACCATCACATGATTGAATTCGGTTGAAAGTGTTGACCGATTGCTCACTTTGACCTTTCAAGTCCATGAGCCCCTTTCTAGCTCCAAGACCGTGAGCCTCCTCATGGGCTTGGGATCGTGAGCCCCCTCACGATCATGAGGTCGTGAGCCACCTCACGGTCTTGAGGTCGTGAGCCACCTCACGGTCTTGAGGTCGTGAGCCACCTCATGGTCTTGAGGTCGTGAGCTACCTCACGGTCTTGAGGTCGTGAGCCACCTCACGGTCTTGAGGTCGTGAGCCACCTCACGGTCTTGAGGTCGTGAGCTACCTCACGGTCTTGAGGTCGTGAGCCACCTCACGGTCTTGAGGTCGTGAGCCTCTCATGGTCTCAACCGCAAGGTCCTTCAACAAAGGTTCAACAAATCAAACGATGATGTCAACCGATGTTGAAGCCTTCAAAAGGTCCAATAACTGTTGACCACCTATGGATTGAGTTAATTAAGGTTATTCTTAACCAAATGGTCATTCAATTGACCCTCAATTGTTGACCAATTAGGATTGAAATCGATTCAATTAAGGTCTATCAATGTTCACCCATCAACACTCAACAATGTGTATCAACACAAGGTTGAACCCTTCAATTGAGCTCCAATTGGGCCCAAACTTGGCTCAAACGGTCTTGAGGTCATGTGGGTGGACCCCACATGGTCTTGAGATCGTTTGCCCAAGATTTCATAAAAATCTAAGGTGATTTGATAGAGGTTGAACCCTGATTGGTCACAAAATCAGAATTTTGATTAAATTGATAACTTATTTGCAATTGGTGTTCAATTGGTCAAATTACTCAACCCTAGACCTTCAAATGGTCTTGGGTGATTGTCCTCACGGTCTTGAGGTCATGTGGGTGGACCCCACATGGTCTTGAGATCGTTTAGGTCAATCAACCCTAAAAACCCTAATTAGATCACCATAATTTCAGTACTGATTTTATCTAGGGTTAGCCCTAGTATTCACCCTTCAACTCTTAGCCCGTTTGGAATTAGACCATCAAACTTGGTGAGTTGTTAATTAACATAATTTTGAACAGTAATCTCATGGGGTCAATGCTTAGTCAACGACCTTTTACGGTCTTGAGACCTTTTGCCCAAAAAGGCAATTTCAGACCGTTTGAAAATCAGCAATTAATTCATTTAAAGTTGTGACTTAAAAAGGTCATATCTCCCGATTCCTTTGGAGTTAGTCTCCCAAATTTTGAGGGTATTTAGCCTATATAATTAGGAACAGGTTTCTTATATGGTCCACGCTCGGTCAACAGGGCCAATCGGTCTTGAGACCGCGAGCCCTCTCACGGTCTCGAGACCGCGAGGCTCTCTCACGGTCTTGAGGTCGTGAGAGCAACTGTTAGGACCGTTTAGGGAAAAGAAAAGCGGTGGGTTTTTCTTGGAAATCACGCCTTCATCTTCTAGCTCAAGAACAGTACAGATATCCCACGGGTTTGCTTGCAAAATAGCAGGGAAAAGTAGGGAAATACTAGGAGCTATCATTAACTCGCATATAAAGATGAACAAAGTAAAGCATAGGTTTAGAGTTATAAAACCCGCCTAAAGCTTGCTTCTTGAGCTCCAAGCTTTCAAGATCCAAGCTCTAATGGAGTCCTTGAGTTTCCACAGGTTGGCCAAGGTGAAAACTCCAAGGAAGGATGAAAAGAGACGGCTAGAAAGATAGGGTTTCGAGAATTAGCCATGGAGATGACCTTGAATTCGAATTCTAACCATGGAATTAGGCAAGAAGAGGGGTTTAAACCTACCTTGCACCCCTTGATCGTCCTCCTTAGCTCCAAGGAAGTCCTTGGTCGTCTTTGGTGAAATGAAACAGTAAGGGAACGAAGGTTAAGTTCCCTTGCAACTAAAGGAAGGATGGCTTATATACATGGGGTAGGATTTTCAACATTAGTTCATAAGTTTCCCTTAATTCCAACTAAGTCCTTCCTTTATTACTTGCTCGTCCCTTCCTCTTTATTCTAAGGACAAACCTTATCTTAAGTTATAGAAAAGAAGGCAAGGAAGAACAGTCTAATAATAAATTTCATACTTAAAGGGATATTGCACATATACCCTGATTATTCCATCACAAAGCCTATTTCTTGACTTGACAACTCAATTGAGGTGAATTCCTCATCATTTCTTCTATAAATGATGGCAAAAGTCTAAAAAGATACATTAGATGACATTCTTTACAAATTGCTTCCCATCATTTGGGTAAATTGCATTTTACCCCAAATTAGGGTTTCAAGCCCTGGGATTGCTTCCACAGCTGCACCTTGGTGCTCTAGCTTGGGAAATCCCTCAAACTTTGCCAAAGAGATTCTCATGATGTCTCAACATCAGAGGAACATCTCATCATGTGCAAATTGCAAGCTAACCCTTTCAACTGGGTAAATTGCACATAGGTCCCTGTATATCAAAACAATGCTACAACTTTAAATAAAAAGGAGCAAATACTGAAATATACGTTTCTGAGAAGCTTAATTACATGCTCAGAGTTAATCACAAAGATTTAATTACATATTTAGGCAAAACACCTAGGGTTAACTCATAACCCAGGTCAGGGATGTTACAAATTATCCACCCCTTACAAGGATTTCGTCCCCGAAATCGATAAAACATATTACGAGAAAAGGGCAGGATACTTCCTTCTCATCTCATCCTCTAACTCCCAAGTGGCTTCTTCAATACCACGATGATTCCAGAGGACTTTTACAAGACTTATATCTTTCTTCTTTAACTTTTTAATTCGTTTATCAAGGATTGACACTGGTCCCTCTTCATAGGATATGTCATCATTCAATTCTACTTCTATAGGTTGTAGAACTGACTCGGTGTTTGGGTGACATTTCTTCAACATAGAAATGTGAAACACAGGATGTAACCTCTGTAATTCTGGGGGAAACTCTAGTTTATATGCTACCTTTCCAATCCGTTCAATGATTGGATAAGGCCCCATATATCTAGGAGCTAACTTCCCCTTCCTTCCAAAACGAAGGACCCCTTTCCAAGGTGAGACCTTAAGATACACCTTGTCTCCAACCAGGAACTCTAAAGGTCTACGACGTTTATCAGCATAAGATTTCTGCCTATCTTGAGCAGTCTTAATCTTATGTTGTATTACTTTAATCTTTTCCGTGGTTTGCTGCACCAGGTCAGGACCTAACAACTGGTGCTCACCAGTCTCAAACCAACACAAGGGTGATCTACAACGTCTACCATATAAGGCTTCATAAGGTGCCATATCAATACTATGCTGATAGCTATTGTTATAGGCAAACTCTATCAAGCTTAGGTGTAGATCCCAACTTCCGGTGAACTGGAGAACACATGCTCGCAACAGGTCTTCTAAGGTTTGTATGGTCCTTTCCGACTGTCCATCAGTCTGTGGATGAAAGGCCGTACTAAACCTCAGCTTAGTGCCTAGGGCATTGTGCAACTGTTCCCAAAAACGACTTGTAAACTGAGGACCTCTGTCCGAAACTATTGTAACAGGAACTCCGTGCAAACGCACTATCTCTTGAACATACAACTCTGATAACCTTTCCGCAGAATAGGTTGTTTTGACAGGTAAGAAATGTGCTGTCTTAGTCAACCTATCAACAATTACCCAAATGGAATCATGTCCTTTGCTTGTCCTGGGTAGGCCAACAACAAAGTCCATGGTCACATGGTCCCACTTCCACTGTGATATGGGTAAAGGTTGCATTGTCCCTGCAGGCTTCTGGTGTTCAGCTTTAACTTGCTGACACACAGGACACCTCAGAACAAACTCTGCAACGTCCTTCTTCATCCCAGGCCACCAATACAGATCCTTCAAATTCCGATACATCTTGGTGCTCCCTGGATGCATAGCATACATGGAAGAATGGGCTTCTTCCAGGACTAACTTCCTTAAGTTGTCCACATCCGGCACTATCATTCTTCCATTATAACAAGCTACTTGATCTTTTGAGTCATGAAACCCATCTTGCTTCTCATTTCCATACTCAGATCTTATATGTTGAACTGCAGCATCATCTAGCTGTGCTTCTTTAATCTGCTCTCTTAGGGTAGGTTTAATACGCATCTCAGCTAACAAACCGGCTAGCAATGACACCTTCAACTGTACATTGTTTTGCCTTAAAGAGATAAGCATATCTCTCCTAGAGCATACTAAAGAGTTTAGTTGTGCTCTATCCATGGTTGATGTTGCTGATTTCCTACTCAAGGCATCTGCAACAACATTGGCCTTACCTGGATGGTAATCAATTGTACAGTCGTAGTCCTTAATTAACTCCATCCAGCGACGTTGCCTCATGTTGAGCTCATGCTGAGAGAAGATATATTTAAGGTTTTTGTGGTCTGTGAAAATCTGGAATGTTTCTCCGTAGAGATAATGTTTCCAGATCTTCAAGGCATGAACCACAGCAGCTAACTCCAGATCGTGTGTTGGATAATTCTCCTCGTGTTTCTTAAGCTGTCGAGAAGCAAAAGAAATCACTTGTTTATCCTGCATCAATACACATCCTAGTCCATTCTTGGAAGCGTCACAGAAAACTATATAACCTTTTCCTTGTTCAGGTAGCACTAATACAGGTGCACTTGTCAACCTCTCCTTCAGCAACTGGAAAGATTGTTGACACTTATCACTCCAAGAAAAAGGAACATCTTTCCGGGTTAACTTGGTCAAGGGTAAAGCTATGGAACTAAAGTTCTTTATGAACCTTCGATAATAGCCAGCTAACCCCAAGAAGCTTCGAATCTCCGTCGGTGTCTTCGGTTGTTCCCATTGTAGAACAGATTCTACCTTTGTAGGGTCAACACGAATTCCCGAGGCAGATATCACATGCCCAAGAAAAGATACTTCTGGTAGCCAAAACTCACACTTGCTAAACTTAGCATACAACTTATGTTCTCTTAGCAAGGTCAAAGCTTGGCGAAGATGCTGCTCATGCTGCTGAGCATCCTTACTATAAATCAGTATGTCATCTATGAAGACGACAACACACTGATCAAGGAAAGGTCGAAAAACTCTATTCATGAGTTCCATGAATGCAGCTGGTGCATTGGTTAGTCCAAATGACATAACTGTGAACTCATAATGACCATACCTTGTCCTAAAGGCAGACTTGGATATGTCACTATCCTTAATACGAAGTTGGTGATATCCAGACCTCAAGTCTATCTTTGAAAAGACTGTTGCACCACGTAACTGGTCAAAGAGATCATCAATCCTCGGCAGAGGGTACTTATTCTTTATTGTCACTTTGTTGAGTTGTCTATAGTCGATGCATAACCGCATTGACCCATCTTTCTTTTTAACAAACAAGACCGGAGCACCCCAAGGTGAAGTACTCGGTCGGATAAAACCTCTCTCAAGTAACTCTTGAAGCTGTTTCTTGAGTTCTGCCATCTCGGCAGGAGCCATTCTATACGGAGTTTGAGCTATGGGTTTCGTATCTGGAATCAGATTGATTTCAAAGTCAATCTCCCGAGGTGGTGGTATACCAGGAAGTTCTTCAGGAAACACATCTTCGAATTCCCTGACTATGGGAACTTCGGCAGGATTGGAACTTTCCTTGGTAACATCTACCACATGGGCTAAGAATGCATAACATCCTTGCCTCAACAGCTTATCAGCAACCATAGCTGACACAAGACAGGTGGGCAGAATCTTTCTTTCACCTTGAAAGATCCATGTGTTGCTTTCATCAGCAAACACAGCCAACTTGGACTCACAATCCAAGACAACTCTATACCTTTCTAAGGTATCCATCCCAAGGATTATATCAAACCCCTGCATATCAAGTGGTATAAGGTCCACTTGAATACGATGGTCAGAAAAGAAAAGGATGCAGGGAGAACATACCTCCTGCAAAACGACAGACCCACTCAACGGAGTCTCTAACAACAAACTATCTGCTCTATGACTAACAGTCATATTGCAGTTACGAATCACTTCACGAGTGATGAAAGAGTGCGTAGCACCCGGATCAATCAGAACAGATATATTACAGGATATAGACATATCAGAATATAAAAGTTTCATCTGACCTGCCACTACCCGTGGATTGACAACTGCCTCAGGTGGGTTCATAGCATAGAACCTCGCAGTCGCCTGGTGTTGAGGTGGTGCTGATGATCCAGCTTGAGACGCTTGTCCACGTCCTCGAGCTGCTCCTTGATGTTGTCTATTCTGAGATCCCTGTTGATTCTGTCTCGGAGGTTGTTGTGTCACACCGATAGGTCTAGAACGGCAATCCTTCATCAAGTGTCCCACCTTACCACAGTTGTAGCAACTCTTCTCCTGTTGCTGTGGTCTGGGTGGTCCAGTAACTGACACTGATGCAGAACTGTGCGTTCCTTGAAGCGGTTGACTCCGTCCTCTACCTCTACTTGGTGTCCATTGAGTTTGAAAACTCGATCTGGGTGGTGGAGCGTTAGGTGCAGAGAATCTAGGTTTCTTGGAATCCCTAGATGAAGAACCCTGGAACTGGGGATATCTTTTATGGGTTTGTCTTTTCTCAACCACAGATCTCTCTATCCTTCGGACTGACTCAACGAAGGTAGAGAATCTCTCTCTGTTTTCTAAGGCAGACACAGGGGTTGACATATCAGAATTCAAACCCTTCTCGAATCTTCTGATTCTTTCCTCATCCGTAGCAGCCATATGCGGACAAAACCGCAACAGCTCCATGAACTTAGCTTCATACTCGCTAATGTTCATCATACCCTGCCTTAGTTTCTCAAACTGAGAAATCTTCTCATCTAGGAAGGTCTTTGGAAAATATCTATTGATAAATTCCCGACGAAACTCTTCCCATGAGAACTCTACTCCAGGTCTCTTCTGCTCTTCCATGTTCCACCAGTGACCAGCACTGCCTTTGAGAAGATAGACAGCATGTCTAACCTTCTCAGCTTCCGGAATCATAAGAATCCTGAAAGCCTTCTCCAACTCTGTCAACCATAAGTCATCATCTGCAGGATCGGCAGTTCCGAAGTACTCGGTAGCTCCGACACGACGAAGTCGTTCGAATGTCTTACCAATACCTTGTACTTCAGGCTGGACAGGTGCCCTAGGTGCAGGAATGGGCATCCTATCGGTTATATGTGTCATGGCAGTCATGAACTGCCCGAACATCGTCTGTACAGCTGGATCACTTATGTCAGCTGGGTCGAACTGGGGTGGCTCTCTTGGCGACTTAGGTGCAGGTTGTTCTATTCTCGGAACTCTTGCACCGCCTCGAGGTGCACTAGCACTACTCTCAGCCACGTGCTCATCGCGATGTTCTGACATTCTTATGTATCTTCTTCTCCTGAGGAGCAGAAGATTCTATTAGATAAGGAAGGAGTACTAAAGGTAGACTCGACATCCTAAGTCCTATGCCTCTGTAGACTCAACTGAACCTGGAGCTCTGATACCACTAATTGTGGGCTCTGATCTCCAAACCATGACATAAACACGATTAAAACTTAGCGGAAGCGAATCGGTAATCAGCGGAAGACAAAAATCACGGAAAATTAAAACTTTTCGAGATAAGAACTTGTATCCATAAAAACTCCTTTCATAAAGAGAGGTAACTGTTTACATCTCAGGATAATTACTTCTTGAGTAATTATATACATTCAAGATACAAAATCTCAAGATCACATAACACAAGACTCCAAGACCTGAGAGTACAGAGGACGCATAGGACTGACTCTAACTACACCACATGGCAGGACAAATCTCCACCTGAGATTACTGCTGCCCCTGGTGCTGCTGCTGAGATTGATCACTTGTAGGCTGGTTTCTTCGTCTCCGACGTCCACCTAAAAAGTTGAAGTCTACGGGGTGAGACAATTATACATAATTGTCCCAGCGAGAGTTATAACTCTTCGCCAGAAGCTTTATTATAACATCAAAGATTATTTTAAACAGTAAAGCCTTCAAAGCATTCTATAACAGTTGCAGATATAACAAGATCTCTACAAATTAGGAGATATGGAGAATATCAACATTATTGCAATGTAACATCAATCAACTAACTTGGAGTCATCTCTAACAAGTTATACTACATGGTTGATTATGTTTTACAAACAACATTATGCCCTGTGGAGATGAGGCTTACCACTCATACTCCAACTGATCGCTGAGAAGCCGCATCAGTATCATACATAGGTCATTAAGAGAGCCGGATTCTCATGACCTTCATCTTCCTCAGTCAGTAAGAGGATCACTTGTAGGACATCTTGTGTCTCTACTACTATAGCTCACCAGGGTAAACTGGTCCTTCGCTATTCTAGAGTCACAGTGGCGTTCTGTACTCTCTTCGTCATCAGGAGGTTTCATATTTACCTACCACTGATACGGATATCTGTGCTTTCTTCGTCATCAGGAGGTTTCATGTTTACCTACCACTGATACGGTATGGAACTATAGTGAAGGATGGATGGATTCCACATCTACATCACTTTCCTACACTAGGATGTAAGGTTCTACACATCCATGTACCCCACATACTCAAAAGTATGTGCTCCAGGAGTTCCCTATGGAAAACCTGTTTCACCATCACTTAATTTCTGACAATGATGGATCTATGATCAGGGCTCTACATTATACTTGATTAGTTAGGTACATTCAGTATTCTTTAACAGCATACATTGTTCTTCAAACAATAACAGTAGCATAGCAGCTATAAAAGAAGAATACTAAATGTAACAGGCCTAACTCATATCAATCATCATTTCTCATTATCCTCATCACAAGTCATCTCTAAAGCATGACCTTGATGGTATTCATGGCTCTCATAGCCCATTATCAGCATAGGATGCCACTAGCAAGGCATCAGATTACATTACTTATTCATAAGGCTACAACATGCCTTCAATGAATATAACATCAACATCCATACCTGGATATAATTACCTTCATATCAGAACCTGCATGATTAATACATCTGATAAAGGTAATATAACAATAAGGAATGTACTTCCTACTCTTGTCATAAGAGTTAAATCTTTAATTTAAATCAAATAGAGTTTATTGCTCAAAAGCATGCCATTACCCTTGAATTAGGGTTTACTATTCATATTACATGTCATCACCCTTGAATTAGGGTTTACTTATTCACATTACAGGTGAATTAAACTCATAACATCATCATGTATGAGTAACACCTTCATTGATGCTCTTGGATTAGTTAAAGGTTCATCATTTATCATAATTAGGGTTTCTATGATCTCACACAGGTGGATCATACCCTAATTATGCTCATTTCTGTGTATTGGGGATGCTTCAATTGAGTTTCCATTTAAAAGAGGTACTTTCTCTCTCTAGAAGTACTTTCTCTCTCTAGAAGTACTTTCTCTCTCATCATAAGGTTAGGTGATATCAACATCACTCTAAAACAGGTTGGGTTGAGTCATCATAGGCTATCATAGCCAAAAACATCACCATTAAGTGATTAGAGTTACTTTCTCTCTCTAGGGTACTTTCTCTCTCTAGAGTACTCTCTCTTTCATCATACTAATGGTTGATGATAACATTAGACTAGATCAGGTTAGATAGAGTCATTATAACTAAAAACATCATTCTCATGTAATTAGGGTTTGAATTGAGTAAAGTATAACTCAATTGACCCTTCAGGGGTATCTTGGTAATTCACCCCATTGATCATCATCATAGTCAAAAACCTTAATCAAATAACTCCTTACTATCTTAGATTATCATTAGTGTTTGATTTGAGCAACATTGAACCATCACATGATTGAATTCGGTTGAAAGTGTTGACCGATTGCTCACTTTGACCTTTCAAGTCCATGAGCCCCTTTCTAGCTCCAAGACCGTGAGCCTCCTCATGGGCTTGGGATCGTGAGCCCCCTCACGATCATGAGGTCGTGAGCCACCTCACGGTCTTGAGGTCGTGAGCCACCTCACGGTCTTGAGGTCGTGAGCCACCTCATGGTCTTGAGGTCGTGAGCTACCTCACGGTCTTGAGGTCGTGAGCCACCTCACGGTCTTGAGGTCGTGAGCCACCTCACGGTCTTGAGGTCGTGAGCTACCTCACGGTCTTGAGGTCGTGAGCCACCTCACGGTCTTGAGGTCGTGAGCCTCTCATGGTCTCAACCGCAAGGTCCTTCAACAAAGGTTCAACAAATCAAACGATGATGTCAACCGATGTTGAAGCCTTCAAAAGGTCCAATAACTGTTGACCACCTATGGATTGAGTTAATTAAGGTTATTCTTAACCAAATGGTCATTCAATTGACCCTCAATTGTTGACCAATTAGGATTGAAATCGATTCAATTAAGGTCTATCAATGTTCACCCATCAACACTCAACAATGTGTATCAACACAAGGTTGAACCCTTCAATTGAGCTCCAATTGGGCCCAAACTTGGCTCAAACGGTCTTGAGGTCATGTGGGTGGACCCCACATGGTCTTGAGATCGTTTGCCCAAGATTTCATAAAAATCTAAGGTGATTTGATAGAGGTTGAACCCTGATTGGTCACAAAATCAGAATTTTGATTAAATTGATAACTTATTTGCAATTGGTGTTCAATTGGTCAAATTACTCAACCCTAGACCTTCAAATGGTCTTGGGTGATTGTCCTCACGGTCTTGAGGTCATGTGGGTGGACCCCACATGGTCTTGAGATCGTTTAGGTCAATCAACCCTAAAAACCCTAATTAGATCACCATAATTTCAGTACTGATTTTATCTAGGGTTAGCGCTAGTATTCACCCTTCAACTCTTAGCCCGTTTGGAATTAGACCATCAAACTTGGTGAGTTGTTAATTAACATAATTTTGAACAGTAATCTCATGGGGTCAATGCTTAGTCAACGACCTTTTACGGTCTTGAGACCTTTTGCCCAAAAAGGCAATTTCAGACCGTTTGAAAATCAGCAATTAATTCATTTAAAGTTGTGACTTAAAAAGGTCATATCTCCCGATTCCTTTGGAGTTAGTCTCCCAAATTTTGAGGGTATTTATCCTATATAATTAGGAACAGGTTTCTTATATGGTCCACGCTCGGTCAACAGGGCCAATCGGTCTTGAGACCGCGAGCCCTCTCACGGTCTCGAGACCGCGAGGCTCTCTCACGGTCTTGAGGTCGTGAGAGCAACTGTTAGGACCGTTTAGGGAAAAGAAAAGCGGTGGGTTTTTCTTGGAAATCACGCCTTCATCTTCTAGCTCAAGAACAGTACAGATATCCCACGGGTTTGCTTGCAAAATAGCAGGGAAAAGTAGGGAAATACTAGGAGCTATCATTAACTCGCATATAAAGATGAACAAAGTAAAGCATAGGTTTAGAGTTATAAAACCCGCCTAAAGCTTGCTTCTTGAGCTCCAAGCTTTCAAGCTCCAAGCTCTAATGGAGTCCTTGAGTTCCCACAGGTTGGCCAAGGTGAAAACTCCAAGGAAGGATGAAAAGAGACGGCTAGAAAGATAGGGTTTCGAGAATTAGCCATGGAGATGACCTTGAATTCGAATTCTAACCATGGAATTAGGCAAGAAGAGGGGTTTAAACCTACCTTGCACCCCTTGATCGTCCTCCTTAGCTCCAAGGAAGTCCTTGGTCGTCTTTGGTGAAATGAAACAGTAAGGGAACGAAGGTTAAGTTCCCTTGCAACTAAAGGAAGGATGGCTTATATACATGGGGTAGGATTTTCAACATTAGTTCATAAGTTTCCCTTAATTCCAACTAAGTCCTTCCTTTATTACTTGCTCGTCCCTTCCTCTTTATTCTAAGGACAAACCTTATCTTAAGTTATAGAAAAGAAGGCAAGGAAGAACAGTCTAATAATAAATTTCATACTTAAAGGGATATTGCACATATACCCTGATTATTCCATCACAAAGCCTATTTCTTGACTTGACAACTCAATTGAGGTGAATTCCTCATCATTTCTTCTATAAATGATGGCAAAAGTCTAAAAAGATACATTAGATGACATTCTTTACAAATTGCTTCCCATCATTTGGGTAAATTGCATTTTACCCCAAATTAGGGTTTCAAGCCCTGGGATTGCTTCCACAGCTGCACCTTGGTGCTCTAGCTTGGGAAATCCCTCAAACTTTGCCAAAGAGATTCTCATGATGTCTCAACATCAGAGGAACATCTCATCATGTGCAAATTGCAAGCTAACCCTTTCAACTGGGTAAATTGCACATAGGTCCCTGTATATCAAAACAATGCTACAACTTTAAATAAAAAGGAGCAAATACTGAAATATACGTTTCTGAGAAGCTTAATTACATGCTCAGAGTTAATCACAAAGATTTAATTACATATTTAGGCAAAACACCTAGGGTTAACTCATAACCCAGGTCAGGGATGTTACATTGTGTGCGGGACATCTCGACGAATTAAATGCAAAAGAAATCACGGAAAAAGGACGTATATAGGACGAGAAAATTGGGATTCTCTGAGCAACCCACCCGGGGGCACTATAGCACGTCGACCGCGGGTAGGAGATTATTCGAGAATCATCAGATCAAAATCCAACGGTTGGATCCATGCGTCAGATAAAAAAGGAAACCTTATCCAAATTCAAAATCAAATAAAGTGATACATATTGTATTAAATGATTTTCTCTCTCTTCATTTGAGGTCTTAAACGAATTCCAAATTGGCTAAAATTTTACAGAGAGGATAATTTGGATATGTAGAATCCGAATATAAAATTAGATTTACCTTTTGAAAATTTTTAATGTGTCAAATAAATTAATTACTATTTTCTCTTTCCTCCTTCATTAATGACATTACGATTATCCAAAAATTATAAAACTTGACCCATAAGTCATATTTAACATGTTGGATACGAATTTGCCATAAATTTTAAATGTTGAAGTTATTTTTGTAAATATTTAATATTTTGAAGGTTCTACACGCTTTCTCTCTCCTAATTTCATCTTTTTATCAAACTTTCTCCAAATTGAGTGAAAATTCACCCAAAGGCATATTTTATTATGTAGATTACGAATCTAAAATTATTTTCCACTTTTGGAGTCTAAATATTTTATTTCATATTTTTAAAGTAAAACACTCTTTTCTTTTCTAAATAAAATAGATATAGTTGTTATTATCCTAAATTGGTGAAACTTGGCCTCCAAGCCAACCCATATCTCACGAAAACAAATTTGAGGTTATTAGTATCCAAGAAATTTTCCTTCTAACATATTATTCATTATTTCTATTATTTCTCTCATTAATAATTCCAATATCTCATGTTTTAAGCATTATTTTTTATTCCCTTTTTCTCTTTCTTGCTCCCTAAGGCACAGAAAAGATATAGAACGAATATATACCTACATTATCCCACATAACATTATCTATTTCGTATTTTGTGGAATTATAACTCACTATTCTCAATTATGGACACTTTGTCTTTTATGCACATATCCTATGTACCTTTTATTGCTTTTATAATTAATCTAAAGGTATTGGGTAATATTAATTTACGTTTTAATGTGATTTATTCATGCATTAATATATTTAAGGTCACCAAAGAGCATATTATAATCCTTTTTTGGCTAAACCTCCAAGAACTAAGGGTTCTAAGCTATTAACCCTGGAATAAGATTAAGTCCTAGGTTTCAGTATGGTACAACATATCACCCCTTAAAGAGATTTTGTCCTCAAAATCTAAACAACTATCTACTACCCCTTAAAAGATTTATCCTAATAAGTCATAAGGTTTCCTGCACAAGGCGAGGATACTAGGTATAAGAAACCTAAGGTAAAGGTAAACATCCTAAGGGAGACATGTTTGAAACAGTTAGATAGCCGACATCTACAAGCTCTGATACCATGTTGTAAGGAGTAGGATCCCATAGGGATCCACTCCCTACTAAAGATAAATAGGGAAACATCCACCAACAATTTTTTTTTCTCAAAAGGGGATGAAACCAAATTTATTTAACATGATTGTATCATAACACAAAGTAGCAGCGGAATTGAAAGATATATCTAAACATTACAAAGCTTCTTAACATACTAAACTTTCACCACGCAGGGTGACATAAAGGAAAACTAACTACATATGTAGAACTAGCTGAGGATCACCTAACAACTTCAAGACAAGTCTCCCACAAAGTCAGCTATCCTTGTTGCAGTCTAGGTCTTCCTAGATCTCCTCCTCCTTGACCAACACCTGGGGTTGGAAGCGTACCCCATAAAAGGAAAAGAAAAGAGGATATCAACAAAACATTAGTATGAGCATGCTAAAAAGGAATTGAGAATTATATAGTTTAAGAAAAAGGTACATCAAGTAGAGAAGGCTTCCCATGCAAAGGATAAGAACTACCCAATCGGGCATAAAAGGAAATAATCATCAACATATAATAAAAGGAACACTTGCCATTAAAAACAATAATAAAAGTGGTGCCACAAAAGCACATGTAATATTTTTGGGGCACAAAACCCATAGCAACATGCATGTAGGTGAGATAAACATAGTACTAGAACAACATAAATAACAATTGGTGGCCAACCCTCATAAAGTTGAAACCTGATAGAAAATGGCACATAACCAAACTCCCAATATATTTAAAAATTGGGCCAACCCCCATAAAGCGGAAACCCGGGTATGGGGCACATAACCACCATCCCAAAATAAACAATAAGGGCACATAACCCAAAACCAATGTAAATTATATTACTCTAGGGCTACTGAGTCACACAACATGTTTAATAGAGAGGCAAGTAAAAAGGTATAGTCGGATTTACAAATTAATCACCACATAAGTGATCATCATGAACAACTACCTCAAAGTGGGCATATAGTAAAAAATTGAGTTCCATAATGAACAAGGAATAATAAAGATTCCAAAAGAAAGTCAAGAAGATATTATGATCACAAGATCAGTAACAAGTAGGGTACTTCACATGAAGCATCATTTTCAAAAGGAAAAGATATGGTTTTTAGTTTATTGTCCATAGGACCAAGAGAAAGGCAATTTAGGTTATTATTCAATAAAGAAAAATAGGAGATGCTAACATACCTATAACAGAGTCTAAAACACTTTCCAAAATCCTAAGCAAGAGTAGAGTCCACTTGTCCTATTATAATAACCATATACATGTATTAGCATTATATGCATTCATTAAGAACTCAAAACCCTAAAATTGTCAACTTTTTCTACAAACCACCGAATTAGGTCTTAAAAACATCACCATCACCTTAGTTAGGACTTTCTGATCAAAATAACATATAATATTAAGTATTTTGAAGATATTGACTTTTAGGGTTATTTTTAGTGATTTTTAGTTAATTAAATCATCCTCAAAAATACTTTTTCAAAAAACTCAAAACCAGGCAGACAATTTATTTTTATTAGATAGATCATACTTTTCTGAGTTTAAAACATATTTTACTTTTAATTTTGGCCCAAGGGTTTACAAGTTATTAATTTATTAATTAGATTCATTAAAATCACTTCTTGAAAACATCTGATTCAGGTGACAAAACCCATACCATAAGAAAGCTTACATTTTTCTCATTTTACTGACTGTTCATGCATATTTTTTTGATTAGGGGCTAATTAGTTATGGATTTTGTAAAACTAACCAATAAGAAAATAAGAAAAAGCCAAATCATCAACAAGGGCCGAGAGAGAGAGAGAGAGATTGGGCCCAATTGAGTTGGCCCAATCAGGTGAGGCCAAGTCTGTAGTCAAAGGCGCTATTGACTCATCCCAACAACAAAGAAAACAATGGTTGAAAGACGAAATTGCCCTTAGCGATAAAAGCATAGAAGAAGGCGAAGAGAGGGGTACAAATGTAAAACCACAGAGGGTTTCTTCCACCTCTGCTCGTGTGACTGAGCGCAGCGTAAAGCTGCTGCTCGAATGATTTTGGGATATTTTGCAATACGCTACCTAATGCAAAATCGACGACACCGAAGGAAAGCCAAGAGAAAAATGAAGGGATCCATACCTTGAATTTGATTGGGGAGGCTCTGTTGTGAGAGAGAGAGGCGCCGCAAGGTCAAGACCGAATCTTGCTTACCGGCGGCAACACATACAAGAACTAGAGCATTTTGCTTGAGAGAAGAGTTGAGTAAGGGCCAACGGAGACTCATGTGGGGTTATATATAGGTGGGATGTAGAATTAGGGTTTAACCCTGTTGGCCGTGAGAAGCTTTATGCACAAGCTTTGGACATTTCTTGGATCTGAAGAAATAGAACTCATGTAAAAGTTCGTTGTGTGTGAGACATCTCGACGAATTCAATGCAAAAGAAATCGTGGAAAAAGGACGTATATAGGTCGAGAAAATTGGGATTCTCTGAGCAACCCACCCGGTGGCACTGTAGCAGGTCGACCGCGGGTAGGAGATGATCCGAGAAATTATGAGTGCAAGTAATTATGATTTTTTTTTTGGTCGGTCGAAAATGCGTGTTGCTTTTTTGTATTTTTTTCTTTGTTTCTGTATAAAACTATCCATATTCAAAAGAACTGAAGATAGAAAAAAAGAAAGGGCAAACTATAACTATACAATGAATATAGCAAGTAAGCCAGGACCAGAAACCCCATCCTCTATATATCAAACTGATCTTCAGACTCCAATCTTCAAAGAAGCAGGTGCTTGAGAAAGATGGCAACATAAAACAAACCATCAAGACTGTTCAGGCCAACCATTAGAGGGGAGCAGACAAGGAAATCTCAGCAATTCTTCAACCAAAGAAAAGACCAAGCTCAGGAGAAAAAAGATCGTCAACCCAACATCATCCAGCCAGCACAACTCAACCATCACAACCAAGTCATGTTGTGAGAGGGGAGCAAAAACCATCACAGGGCAGAAACAAAACCAACTTCAACCATAATAGCATTACTAGCCAACCATGGGGGGAGAGAAAACCCAAGGAACTACAGATAAGCTTCCAGGCAGCCAACAAACCAACCCGCAACACAAGGGAAAAAATCAAAAAAAAATGATCTTCAGCTTACCACTGCAGCCTGAATGGAGCCACAACCCCAGTAGCAACTCAACAATAGAAACCGTGGAGAAGCAACCTAAAACATGCAGC
The DNA here is from genome assembly GCA_963693085.1 of Alisma plantago-aquatica. Taxonomy (NCBI): domain Eukaryota; kingdom Viridiplantae; phylum Streptophyta; class Magnoliopsida; order Alismatales; family Alismataceae; genus Alisma; species Alisma plantago-aquatica. The sequence goes on from OY856412.1 coordinate 64,439,854, forward strand.
TGCAGACACCAAGTCTTCAGAAGATAAGCCAACAGAACCCAGCAAGCAAGCAGCAGATCTAGAGCAACAAAAAACATCAGATAAACAACTGCAGCTTGAACACCAAGACACGACCACCACAGATTAGAAAGATGACTAACATCCAGACCAAAACCAACTCCCTGTCACATCCCAACAGATAGCTAACACTAAAAGGCTCCATGCCATATGGTACCCAACACTCCTCAAAGAAGCCCAACCCAAGAGCAACCACTAACAGCAGATAGGATGAACATAGATAACTAAACTCTCAGAAACCCGACCATCACCAACCCATCATGAGAAACAACCTTCTCCATGGATAAACAAACAACATCCTCCCCCATCAAGCACCAAACCCTCCAAGCAGACAACAACAAACCATCAACCAGATAAAGCTGATCCAAGAGTAGCATTCAGAGATCAGGAAAACACTCTGCCATCACAGGAAAGAAAAACAAAAAAAAGCAGCCACTAACATCAGACCACTCTGCCATCAACCAACCAAAACAGTAGCTTCTCCAACGACAAACAAAATTATGTAGTAACCATATGATGCAGCAACCAACCATAACCATCTGCCACTAACAACAGAAGGAATGAACATGACAGCCCAGGCTCTCATAAAACGACCATCACCAACCCAACAGAGAAATAACATCCTCCTCCATCTGACAACACCCACCAAGAAGAAAACAGCAACCCCATAAGCAGAAAAAATGACACCAAGAATAGAAACCAGAGAACAAAACACCAAGAGACTCAAGCAAAGAACACACTGCCTCATCAACTCAAATCAGCCACCAACTGCTTAACCAAATTAAACAGAACACCAGGTTCTCTAGAAACATTACTGTGCACCCTCTTGTTCCTTTCATTCTATAAAAGATAGAGCACCACAAAGCAAAGTAATTATGATTGTTTGCATGTTAAGTATAAAGTACACATTATCATTGGAAGTTTAATGTTTTAATCATGATCACTCTATATTATTGCTTGATGATTGCTATATGTTATGTCCTATGGTTAAAATGTTCATTATGATTTAGGTTTATGATTCATGACTCATGAAATGAATGTTAATGTTTAAGAGGGAGAAATCCCATCATGTTAAGAGATCATGTTCAAGAGGGAGAAATACCATCATGTTAAGTTCAAGAATCATGATTATGTTAATGTTAATGTCATGTTAATGATTAAGTTAATTGGAATTGAACCAGTTTTATATGCTCCCGAATCATGGACTTTAAGGGGTAATAAGGGCTTTCCTAGCATCAAGGGCTATCCTAGAAATCATGTGCTCCTAAGGGGGGCGTTATAGAGGGATGCATACATTTACTATTTAATTCTTCATGTTAAAAATGATTCAAAAACAGTATAGTTAATTCATGTCAATTTTTCTTACATGTCAAGTATATTTACTTTGCTTATAATATAAATGCCAATATCATTTACTTATGTGTTGTTTTTCCTCTTTACATGGCTGGGGACTCGATGTCCCCAAGAATTGGAGCAAGTAAGGACTCAAGAGGAGAAAACAAGGACTAGAAGACCTATAAGAGCTATCTGGTGGGGTGCCATCCATACTAGGTGATCCAATTAATTAGACATGACAACCTTTATGGATAGATTTTCATGTTTAGACATGTTATAGAACTCAATTATAGTTTCTATTACAATGTATGAATATAAATGGTGAAATATGTGTTTATTTTCTATGATTTCATAAATTTGACATTCCCCTTCATAATTAAAGTTTTTGCTCAGTTATATTATATATCATAAGGTGGGGTGTTACCTTATGGTATCAGAGCCAATAAATGGATGGCCACCAGGATGCAACCGATTCACATGTTCTAACCCTAGGTTTATGTGACTTTTTCAGATGGCGCCTAAGAGAGAAGACAAGGGAAAGCATAAGGATGATGGTGCTAGCTCTTCTAGTGGGAAAAGTGGACCAAGAGGGAACAATAAGCCAACCCTAGAAGATTTGGTCCAAGCCCTCACCAATGTCTTAAAACAAGGACAACATCAGCATAGACATCATTAACTAACTCTAGTGGACTTCCTAAAGATAAGGCCGACTCTTTATCGTATGAAGGAGAGGTTAATGTAGTCACCAAAGATGAGGAGTGGATTAGAGGCATGTAGCATTACTTTCGATACATGGAATGCCCTCAACACTCTATGGTTTGCTTTGCAACCCACATGCTCAAAGGAGCAGCTCGCACATGGTGGGAAAACTTCCTCAACTCAAGGGCAGTTGATGCACCTCCACTGACATGGTAAGGGTTTGTTGAAGCCTTCCAAGAGCAATATGTGTCTAAAGCCATGATTGAGAAGAAGGAACTAGAGTTTGCAAATTTGGCTCAAGTGGGTGACATGACTGTAACCCAATATGCCATGAAGTTTAGGGTCCTCTAAAAGTATGAATATGATTTTGATGAATGTCGACGGACAAAGAAATTCATCTAGGGACTCATGCCTGACTTGAGCTTTGCCTTGTCAGGAAGAGGCCACAAGACCCTCCTGGCTGCCCTAGATGCATCCCTAGAGCTTGAAGATACCCTAGAAGATCCTATAATAAAGAAGTTTTCTAGAAGAACAGCCAATACCAACCTCCCAACAACCCTAAGAGGAAGGTACCTGAGCCTACAATAGAAGCTGAGAAGCCCCAATGTCCAACGTGCAATAAGAACCATGCAGGCCCATGCATGTATGGTATGAGTGCATGCTACTATTGTAGAGAAACTGGACACCTCGAGTCAAATTTCCCTAAGCTCACAAAGAAGGACCATGACTAAAATAAGGACCATAATCCACCTCGTGAAAGGAAAGCTATAATTTTTGCTATGGAAGTAGAGAGGGAATATGAAGAATGATGTATTAATTAGCTTACACTCATTTGAACCCTTTTTATGAATTAAATTCATTTTTTTGTGAAAATTTTAGTAATTCTTTCATTATGTGAAGAAATAACAAAAACCATAAGGTGAGTAGTACCCTAGAAAATTTCTAGGAAAAAATGTTTCAAGGTGGGTAGAATTGTCACACCCCAATTTTCATAGCCAATTTAAAACTTAGAATGGAATTTTTTAAATGAGGGGTTTTATTGAAAAATACCAATAATGGTTGTCCTTACACGAAAATGGGTTGAGAAAACTCAAAATAAGACTCAAATTCATATTTCACTTTCAAATATGCATTATGTATATGCATTAACTCATATTAATCCTCTTTCATTTTCTTTCTCCTCCAAAGTGACCATAAAACATACAAAGAGGTTAAAGAGGTGACCATGTGGTTATTGAATGAGTAAAACTTGAAATGGTGAATCAAGGATTCAATAAAAGGAGCCTTTTTCAAAATTGTCATACCTTTAATGCATTAATATTAAGATTAATAGCCAATATAGGAATTATGGACTGAAACATGTACAAAACCGAAATCTAGTTGGCTAGGAATATTCTAAACCTTATAATTAGTCCATGGTTCAAATTTGAACTCATTTGATCCATGTTTGAACCCTCAAATGAATTAAACAAGTTTGAATATGGTTTGACTAAGGAAATATTCGAATTTACATTGATTGCATTCATTTTTCCTAAGATCTCAATCATTTAAAGATGTAAGGCATTAAATATTTTGATTTTAATCTCCCGTGCCCATTCGATGGTTTCCTTTTAATCTTCCCAAGATCCGACGGCCCAGAGGTCATCGTCAACCTCCGTGACTCTCTCCGCCTGCAACCGTTATACAGGTCCATCTCCTCTGACTTTGTTCTCCCTCTTCACTCCACCATTCAACGAGACTTTTCACCCAATGTTTTAGTCTCTCTCTCTCCAAAATTTATCAATCCTTTAATCACCATCTGCCTTGACTGAATGAGGAAACACCCAAACTAGGGCATCACCTCCTCTCAATTGAGACTTCACAAACACCACCTCGATGCTCCTCGAACCTATATAACGTGCCCAAAAGCCCCGCTGATCACCACCCATCTCTCCTCCTCAGTTAATTTCACATCCAATGCTACAAGCTACTCCTCCCTACTCGACCTACTATTTCGGAGATCTAGGCATCACTCCAATCTTTGGTACATCCTCCTATGCAATTGAGGCATTGGTGAGCATCCCTTCTACCTCTTATTGGATTCCTCATAACTAGTTTTCCATGTTGATCACTGGAACACCATGACCTATAAGGTGGATGCTTGTTCATCGTCGATACCTGCCGTCGTGGCCTCTAGTATCCCTCCGCCCACGACAATGCTTGGATTGACCTGGCCTCACCTCGAAGAATGTTTTGGAGACCTTTGTTGAAGTTTCTCTCATTGTTTTTAGTAGTTTTGATCTCGATTTGCTCTCCCATGTTTATCGAGTTTCTTCGGTGTGTTTTGGGGACACAGAGGTCCTCGACCCTTGGTGTTTGTTCCCCCATCTTTTCCAGACTTTGAATATCATGATCGAATATCCTATTTTCTTGTATATTGTCTAATGTTGCGTTGTAGAACTAGAGTTGAAGTCTCCAGGTTGCTGCTCACGCCATGGCCAAAGAGGGAACAAAATTGGTCAATCAATGGATCATGTTGCCCTTGATAGTTTGATGGGATTATTTGTGTTGCAAGGGCAATAGTGGTATTCTGGATCTTATTTTCTTTTTTTTCGTGAGTTTTGATAGATAACTCAAAATGACAAGATTGCCCCCATCTATTTGATTATATGTAATGCCCACCTAAGGTACTTTAGTACTTCCATGTTTTATTTACATTGGATTAACATTGATTTAAATTGATGTCACAATATAGTTCTCTACTCTCTGTCTGGTCCATTTTTAAATATTCACTATAAATCCTAGGATGCTCAGAAAAATACAAATAAGTAGTCATTGGAAAGGGTTTTTCGAGAGGAACATGATTTTATGGTTTTCAAGACATGATTTGCATTCCCATTCTGATATTTTATTAGAAACCCTATTTGGACTCATGAAACCCTAATTATGTGTTACATGTAATTAATATGATCTAAGTCAATCTAGTTTTCCTAAGTTAATGATGTTGATTAGTGAGCCTAACCATGATGCACTCAAACCCTAATTCAACCTGAAATCAATACAAGGTATTGATTAATGATGTTTATGAATAGGTACTTAGAGCCTAATCAAGAAATAAGGAAGTTTGACCTAGTTTTGGCTCAAGGACAAGAAGCCTATCTTAGGATCTACATTGCTCCAAGGTAAACGGGTCATGATACAGAGCATAAGTAATTATGATTGTTTGCATGTTAACAACAAAGTAGACATTATCATTGCAAGTTTAATGTTTTAATCATGACCACTCTATGTTATTGCTTGATGATTGCTATATGTTATGTCCTATGGTTAAAATGTTCATTATGATTCATGTTTATGATTTATGACTCATGAAATCAATTTTAATGTTCAAGAGGGAGAAATCCCATCATGTTAAGAGACCATGTTCAAGAGGTAGAAATCCCATCATGTTAAGTTCAAGAATCATGATTATGTTAATGTCAATGTCATGTTAATGGCACATTAACGATCAAGTTAATTGGAATTGAACTTGTTTTTATATGATCCCTAATCATGAACCTCAAGGGGTTGTTAAGGGCTTTCCTAACATCAAGGGATTTCCTAGAAATCATGTGCTCCAAAGGGGGCGTTGCAGAGGGATGCATACATCTACTATTCAATTCTTCATGTTAAAAATGATTCAAGAATGATATAGTTAATTCATGTCTAGTTTTCTTACATGTCAAGTATATTTACTTTGCTTATATTATATGTTCCAGTACTATTTACTAATGTGTTTTTTACCCTTTTCATGGCTGGGGACACAATGTCTCCAGGAATTGGGGCAAGTAAGGACTCAAAAGGAGCAAGAAAGGACTAGAAGACCTACAAGAGATATTTTGTGGGGTGCCATCCATCCTAGGTGATACAATTATTTATACATGTTAACGTTTATAAATAGCTTTCCATGTTTAGACATGTTATAGAATTCAATTATAGTTTCTACTACAAGAACAATGTATGAATCTCAATGGTGAAATATGAGTTTATTTGCTATGATATCATGAATGCAACATCCCCCTTTAGAATGAAAGCTTCCGCTCAGTTATATTATATATCATAAGGTGGGGTGTTACATTATGGTATCATAGCCAAAAAAATGGATGGACACCAGGAAGCAACCGATTCATATGTTCTAACCCTAGGTTTGTGTGACTTTTTCATATGGCCCCTAAGAGAGAAGACAAGGGAAAGGGTAAGAATGATGGTGCTAGCTCTTCTAGTGAGGGAAATTGGATCAAGAAGGAACAAGAAGACAACCCTATAAGATTTGGTCCAACCCCTCACCAATGTCATAATACAAGGACAAAATCAACCTAGACATCATTAACTAACTCTAGTGGACTTCCTAAAGATAAGGCCCGACTCTTTGTCGGCTGAAGGAGAGGTTGATGTAGTCACCAAAGATGAGGAGTGGATTAGAGGCATGGCGTATTGATTCCGAGACATGGACTACCCTCAACACTCTAGGGTTCACTTTGCAACCCACATACTCAAAGGAGCAGCACACACATGGTGGGAAAACATCCTCAATTCAAGGGCAGCTGATGCACCACCACTCACATGGTAAGGGTTTGTTGAAGCCTTCCAAGAGTAATATGTGTCTGAAGTCATGATTAAGAAGAAGGAAGTAGAGTTTTCCAACTTGGCTCAAAAGGGTGACATGATTGTAACCCAATATGCCATGAAGTTTAGGGTCCTCCAAAAGTATGGCTATGATTACAATGATCGTCGCAGGACAAAGAAATTCATCTGGGGACTCAAGCCCAACTTGAGCTTTGCCTTGTCAGGAAGAGGCCACAAGACCCTCCAGACTGCACTAGATGCAGCCCTAGAGCTTGAAGATCACCCTAGAAGATCCTACAAGAAAGAAGTTCCCCAAAGGAACAACCAATACCAACTTCCCAACCACCCTAAGAGGAAGGTACCTAAGCCTACAATAGAAGTTGAGAAGCCCCAATGTCCAACGTACAAGAAGAATCATGTAGTCCCATGTAGGTATGGTACGGGTGCATGCTACTATTGTGGAGAAACCGAACACCTTAAGTCAAATTTCCCTAAACTCACAAAGAAGGGCCATGACCAAAACAAGGACCATAACCCACCTCCCAAAAGGCAAGCTAGAATTTTTTCTATGGAAGTAGAGAAGGAAGATGAAGAATGATGTAATAATTAGCTTACATTCATTTGAACCCTTTTTATGAAATACATTCACTTTTGCAAATTTTGGTAATGCTTCCATTATGTGAAGAAGTAACAAAAATCATAAGGTGGGTAGTACCTTAGAAAATTTCGAGGACAAAATTTATTTTAAGGTGGGTAGAATTATCACATCCTAATTTTCATAGTCAATTTAAAACATAGAATGGAGCTTTTCTAAATAATAATAGTTGAGGGGTTTTAATGCAAAATACTAATAATGGTTGTCCTTATACAAAAATAGGATGAGAAAACTCAAAATATGACCCAAATTCATATATCACTTTCAAATATGCATTATGCATATGAATTAACTCATATTAATCCTCTTTCATTTTCTCTCTCCGCCAAAATGACCATAAAACTCAGGAAGTGGTTCAAGAGGTGACCATGTGGTTATTGAATGAGTAAAACTCGAAATGGTGTCTCAAGGATTCAATATTATGAGGTTTTTCAAAATTATCTTTCTTTAATGCATTAATATTAAGATTAATAGCCAATATAGGAAATATGTACCAAAACATGTATAAAACCAAAATCTAGTTGTCTAGGAATATTTTAGACCTTATAATTAGTCCATGGTTCAAATTCAAACTCATTTGACCCATGTTTGAACCCTCAAATTAATTAAATAAGTTTGAATATGGTTTGACTAAGGAAATATTCGAATTTACATTGATTGCATTCATTTTTCCTAAGATCTCAGTCATTTAACAGTGTCATGTGTTAAATATTTTGATTTTAATCTTATACGCCCATCTGACGATGGACTTTTAATCCACCCTCGATCTAACGACCCAGAGGTCATCGTCAACCTCTGTGACTCTCGCGACCAGCAACCGTATCACAAGTCCATCTCATCTGACCTCATTATTCCTTTTCACTCCACCATTCAAAGAGATTCTTCACCCTACATTTTAGTCTCTCTCTCCTAGATTTAATGATCCTTTACTCACCATCTACCTTGACTGAATGAGGAAACACCCAAACTAGGGCATCACCCCCTCTCTATCGAGACTTCACAGACACCACATCGATGCTCCTCGCACCCACATAAGGTGCTCAAAAGCCTTACCAATCACCACCAATCTCTCCTCCTCAGTTAATTTCACCTCCAATGCTCTGAGCCACTCCTATATACTCAACCTACAATTTTGGCGATCTCGGTGTTGCTCCAACCTTCGATACACCCTACTGTGCGATTGAGGCATCAGTGAGCATCCCTTCTACCTCTTCTTCGATTCCTCATAACTAGTTTTCCATGTTTATCACTAGAACATCGTATCCTATAAGGTGGATGCATGTTCATCATCGACGCCTGGCTTCGTGGCCCTCCAGTAGCCCTCCTCCCGCGACAACAGTTGGCTTGACCTTGCCTTGCTTCCGCAAATGTTTTGGAGACCTTAGTTGAAGTTTCTCTCCTTGTTTTTAGTAGTTTTGATCTCAGTTTTCTCTCCCATGTTTATCGAGTTTCTTCGGTGTGTTTTAGAGACACAGAGGTCCTCGACCCTTGGTGTTTGTTCCCCCATCTTTGCCAGACTTTGAATATCATGATCAAATCACCTATTTTCTGGTATATTGTCTGATGTTGCATTGTAGAACTGGAGTTGAAGTCTCCAGGCTGTTGCTCACACCATGGACAAAGAGGGAACAAACATGGTCAATCAATGGATCACGTTGCCCTTGACCGTTTGATGGGATTATTTATGTTGCAAGGGCAATAGGGCTATTCCATGTCTTATTTTCTTTTTTTTTCATGAGTTTTGATAGATAAGTCAAAATGACAAGATTGCCCCCATCTATTTGATTATATGTAATGTCAACCTAAGGTAATTTAGTACTTCCATGTTTTATTCACATTGGATTAACATTGATTTAAATTGATGTCACAATATAGTTCTCTACTCTCTGTCTAGTCCATTTTCAAATATTCACTATAAATCCTAGGATGCTCAAAAAAATACAAATAAGTAGTCATTGGAAAGGGTTTTTCGAGAGGAACACGGTTTTATGGTTTTCAAGACATGATTTACATTCCCATTCTGATATTTTATTAGAAACCCTATTTGGACCCATGAAACCCTAATTATGTGTTACATGTAATTAATATGATCTAAGTCAATCTAGTTTTCCTAAGTTAATGATGTTGATTAGTGAGCCTAACCATAATGCACTCAAACCCTAATTCAACCTAAAATCAATACAAGGTATTGATTAATGATGTTTATGAATAGGTACTTAGAGCTTATTCAAGACAAGAGGAAGTTTGACCTAGTTTTGACTCAAGGACAGGAAGCCTATATTAGGATCTACATTGCTCCAAGGTAAACGGGTCATGATACTGAGCATAAGTAATTATGATTGTTTGCATGTTAACTACAAAGTAGACATTATCATTGCAAGTTTAATGTTTTAATCATGACCACTCTATGTTATTGCTTGATGATTGCTATATGTTATTTCCTATGGTTAAAATGTTCATTATGATACATGTTTATGATTTATGACTCATGAAATCAATGTTAATGTTCAGGAGGGAGAAATCCCATCATGTTAAGAGATCATGTTCAAGAGGCAGAAATCCCATCATGTTAAGTTCAAGAATCATGATTATGTTAATGTCAATGTCATGTTAATGGCATGTTAACAATCAAGTTAAATGGTATTGAACTCATTTTTATATGATCCCTAATCATGGACCTCAAGGGGTTGTTAAGGGCTTTCCCAGCATCAAGGGATTTCCTAGAAATCATGTGCTCTATAGGGGGCATTACATAGGGATGCATACATCTACTATTCAATTCTTCATGTTAAAAATGATTCAAGAATGATATAGTTAATTCATGTCTAGTTTTCTTACATGTCAAGTATATTTACTTTTCTTATAGTATACCTTCTAGTATTGTTTACTAATGTGTTTTTTTACCCTTTGCATGGCTGGGGACGCAATGTCCCCAGGAATTGGGGCAAGTAAGGACTCAAAAGGAGCAAGCAAGGACTAGAAGACCTATAAGAGATATTTGGTGGGGTACCATCCATACTAGGTGATCCAATTATTTAGACATGTTAACCTTTGTGAATAGCTTTCCATGTTTAGACATGTTATAGAATTCAATTATAGTTAATACTGCAAGAACAATGTATGAATCTCAATGGTGAAATATGAGTTTATTTGCTATGATTTCATAAATGCAACATCCCCCTTCAGAATGAAAGCTTCCACTTAGTTATATTATATATCATAAGGTGGGGTGTTACATTATGGTATCATAGCCAAAAAAATGGATGGCCACCAGGAAGCAACCGATTCATATGTTCTAACCCTAGGTTTATGTGACTTTTTCATATGGCCCCTAAGAGAGAGGATAAGGGAAAGGGTAAGAATGATGGTGCTAGCTCTTCTAGTGGGGGAAAGTGGACCAAGAAGGAACAATAAGACAACCCTATAAGATTTGGTCCAAGCCCTCACCAATGTCATAACACAAGGACAAAATCAACCTAGACATCATTAACTAACTCTAGTGGACTTCCTAAAGATAAGGCCTGAATCTTTCTTGGGTGAAGGAGAGGTTGATGTAGTCACCAAAGATGAGGAGTGGATTAGAGGCATGCAGTATTGCTTCTGAGACATGGACTACCCTCAATACTCTAGGGTTCGCTTTGCAACCCACATGCTCAAAGTAGCAGCACACACATGGTGGGAAAACATCATATATTCAAGGGCAGCTGATGCACTGCCACTCACATGGTAAGGGTTTGTTGAAGCTTTCTAAGAGTAATATGTTTCTGAAGTCATGATTGAGAAGAAGGAAGTAGAGTTTGCCAACTTGGCTAAAAAGGGTGACATGATTGTAACCCAATATGCCATGAAGTTTAGGGTCCTCCAAAAGTATGGCTATGATTACAATGATCGTCACAGGAAAAAGAAATTCATCTGGGGACTCAAGCCCAACTTGAGCTTTGCCTTGTCAAGAGGAGGCCAAAAGACCCTCAAGACTGCACTAGATGCATCCCTAGAGCTTGAAGATCACCCTGGAAAATCCTACAAGAATGAAGTTCCCCAGAATAACAACCAATACCAACCTCCCAACAACCCTAAGAGGAAGGTACCTAATCCTACAAAAGAAGTTGAGAAGCCCCAATGTCCAACGTACAAGAAGAACCATGTAGGCCCATGCAGGTATGGTATGGGTGCATGCTACTATTGTGGAGAAACCGAACACCTTAAGTCAAATTTCCCTAAACTCACAAAGAAGGTCCATGACCAAAACAAGGACCATAACCCACCTCCCAAAAGGCAAGATAAAATATTTGCCATGGAAGTAGAGAAGGAAGATGAAGAATGATGTAATAATTAGCTTACGTTCATTTGAACCTTTTTTTATGAAATACATTCACTTTTGCAAATTTTAGTAATGCTTTCATTATGTGAAGAAGTAACAAAAATCATAAGGTGGGTAGTACCTTAGAAAATTTTGAGGAAAAAATTTGTTTTAAGGTGGATAGAATCGTCACATCCCAATTTTCATAGCCAATTTAAAACTTAGAATGGAGCTTTTCTAAATAATAATAGTGGAGGGGTTTTAATGCAAAATACCAATAATGGTTGTCCTTATACAAAAATGGGATGAGAAAACTCAAAATACGACCCAAATTCACATTTCACTTTCAAATATGCATTATGTATATGAATTAACTCATATTAATCCTCTTTCATTTTCTCTCTCCAAAATGACCATAAAACTTAGGAAGTGGTTCAAGAGGTGACCATGTGGTTATTGAATGAGTAAACCTCGAAATGGTGTCTCAAGGATTCAATATGATGAGCCTTTTCAAAATTGTCTTACTTTAATGCATTAATATTAAGATTAATAGCCAATATAGGAATTATGTACCAAAACATGTATAAAACCAAAATCTAGTTGTCTAGGAATATTTTATACCTTCTAATTAGTCCATGGTTCAAATTCAAAGTCATTTGACCCATGATTGAACCCGCAAATTAATTAAATAAGTTTGAATATGGTTTGACTAAGGAAATATTTGAATTTACATTGATTTCATTCATTTTTCCTAAGATCTCAGTCGTTTAATGGTGCCATGTGTTAAATATTTTGACTTTAATCTCGTACGCCCATATGATGACTGCCTTTTAATCCACCCTCGATCTGACGGCCCAGAGGTCATCATCAACCTCCGTGACTCTCGCGACCAGCAACCGTATCACAAGTCCATCTCATCTAACCTCGTTATCCCTTTGCACTCCACCATTCAATGAGATTCTTCACCCTACATTTTAGTCTCTCTCTCCTAGATTTAACGATCCTTTACTCAGCATCTGCCTTGACCGAATGAGGAAACACCCAAACTAGGGCATCACCCCCTCTCTACCGAGACTTCACAAACACCACATCGATGCTCCTTGCACCTACATAAGGCGCTAAAAAGCCCTACCAATCACCAACCATCTCTCCTCCTCAGTTAATTTCACCTCGAACACTCTGAGCCACTCCTCTCTACTCAACCTACAATTTTGGCAATCTCGGTGTCGCTCCAACCTTTGATACACCCTACTGTGCAATTGAGGCATCGGTGAGCATCCCTTCTACCTCTTCTTCGATTCCTCATAACTAGTTTGCCGTGTTGATCACTAAAATGTCGTACCCTATAAGGTGGATTCATGTTCATCATCAACGCCTGGCTTCGTGACCCTCCAGTAGCCCTCCTCCCGTGACAACACTTGGCTTGACCTTGTCTTGCCTCTGCAAATGTTTTGGAGACCTTAGTTGAAGTTTCTCTCCTTGTTTTCAGTAGTTTTGATCTTGATTTTCTCTCCCATGTTTCTCGGGTTTCTTCGGTGTATTTTGGGGATACAGAGGTCCTCAACCCTTGGTGTTTGTGCCTCCATCTTTGCCAGACTTTGAAGATCATGATCAAATCACTTGATTGCTAGTATATTGTCTGATGTGGTGTCATAGAATCGGAGTTGAAGTCTCCATCCTGCTGCTAGTGCCATGGTCAAATAGGTAACACATCCCGATCAATCAATGACCATGGTTCCCTTGGTCGTTTGATAGGATTATTTATGTTGCAAGGGTAACTAGGGGTATTCCTGTTCCTATTTTCTTTTTCTTCACAAGTTTTGATAGATAAGTCAAAATGATAAGATTGCCCCAGTCTATTTGATTATATTAACATGCACCTAAGATCCTTTAGTAGTTCCACATTTTATTTATATTGGATTAATCATTGATTTAAATTGATGTCACAATGTAGTTCTCTACTCCCTGATTGGTTCATTTTCAAATATTCACTATAAATCCTAGGATGCTCAAAAAAATACAAATAAATAGTCATTGGAAAGGGTTTTTCTAGGGGAACATAATTTTATGGCTTTCAAGTCATGATTTGCATTCCCATTATTATGTTTTATTAGAAACCCTATATGGACCCATGAAATCTTAATTATTTTTTACATGTAATTAATATGATTTAAGTCGATCTCATTTTCCTAAGTTAATGATGTTGATTAGTGAGCCTAACCCTAATGCACTCAAACCCTAATTCATCCTAAATCAACCTAAGATCAATACAAGGTATTGATTAATGATGTTTATGAACATGTACTAAGATCCTAATCAAGATAAGAGGAAGTTTGACCTAGTTTTGACTCAAGGATCAGGAAACGTATCTTAGGATCTACATTGCTCCAAGGTAAATAGGTCATGCTATTGAGCACAAGTAATTATGATTGTTTGCACGTTAAGTAAAAGGTATACATTATCATTGCAATTTTAATATTTTAATCATGATCACTATATATTATTGCTTGATGATTGCTATGGGCATGTTTGGTTGCTTGGATTTTCCTGTATTGGATTGTATTTTGGACTCCAGTTTAACAAATTTTATGTTTGATTTGCAGGATTGGAGAACTGAGGCTAATCCCGGGATTTTCAGACATAATAGGAATCCCGCATTTTGGTCTCCATCAAAATTCTCCCGGACGCCAAAATCCAACATGGCGAACGTCGTGGATACACAAAAAAATAAATCCCGCACTTACAAAATCCAGCAAACCAAACATAAAATTTTATTTTGTGGGATTTTGACAATGCAACATTTTAATAATGCGGGATGGACAAAATACATGATTTCTAAAAATCCGGCAAACCAAACGTGCCCTATATGTTATGTTCTATGGTTAAAATGTTCATTATGATTCAGGTTTATGATTTATGACTCATGAAATCGATGTTAATTTTCAAAAGGAAGAAATTCCATCATGTTAAGAGATCATGTTCAAGAGGGAGAAATACCATCATGTTAAGTTCAAGAATCATGATTATGTTAATGTTAATATCATGTTAATGATCAAGTTAATTGGATTTGAACTAGTTTTTATATACTCCCAAATCATGGACCTCAAGGGGTCGTTAAGGGCTTTCCTAGAATCAAGGGATTTCCTTACAATCATGTGCTCCTAAGGGGACGTTATAGAGGGATGCATACATTTACTATTCAATTCTGCATGCTAAAAATGATTCAAGAATGCTATAGTTAATTCATGTCAAGTTTTCTTACATGTCAAGTATTTTTTTTGGTCGGTCAAAAATATGTGTTACTATAACTAAAAACTTTAGGTACATTTGCACCCCTAATAAGAAAATTTGAGCCTTGATACACCAAATAGGTGGGTATCTAGGAAACTAAAAATAAACACCACACTTGGACACTGAACAGGAAAGACTCCACTCTATACACCACAAAACCAACAAAACATGACAAAAGAGAAGTCCAGACCACAATAACATTAAGCGCACCCACAAAGTATGAAGACACAGATTTCACCAGCATCCTTCCTCGAGAGGTAAGGGGAGCAGAAAGACTAATCCCCCTACAAGCGTCCAAGGTTTAGAGACTCTTCATAATTATGTGCAATCCCAGTAGAATCGTTTAATAAAACCTCAGCAAAACATATCTGAAACATTTCACTCCAACTCTGACCAAGAAACAATGTGAATTCAGATAGGTATCCATTCAAGGTCCCCTTCACTACATTAATGATCACCCACAAAGTGTGACTGAGATCTCAAACAGAGCACCTTTCTTCATCACAATCCTCCTAATCTTAGATGCAACAGAAAAATAGAAATGTAGGATGATGGAAAGGACTCATCCAGTTCCATCTAGCTAAGAAGAGTCTCCCACATCTCCTCCTTCTGCCTTGGGTTTCTTCCTCTTCTTCTTTTGCCTCGGGCTACCATTGATCTTGAAATCCTTCAAGAGGTCCGGTTCGAGGTCACAAGAGCAGCAAGACTCTTTGTCGGAGTCCTGGTTCACTATCCTGGTGTACTCCAGGTAAATACCTGATGCTCGCATCATGTTATTGGCTCCTTGCAAGGAGAGCTTCAAGTTGGTGAGGGACAGATCCCAATCTAGATTCAGTCCTTCCATCGATTCTATGGTAGAGGAGCAGAACATCTCCGGTTCCATGAAGTATGGAGGAACCTTGCTAGATTCGGTATTCAACTCTCTCTACACGCTAGTCGACTTCAAAGCTCTGGGTCCATGCCCCTCAGCAGGGACCTTCTCCTTGGCCTTCCGTCGAGCACCTTGAGTGTTGTTGAGTTTCCCAACACACAGCTGAAGTTCGTTGATGGCTGCTCTGTGCCCAGCAATCAACGGGCAAGAAGTTTGCCTATGGCCGAAACAAGAGAACTTGGAACAAAAGGTCGGCCTCGAGATGAACACAAGCTTGAGTTTCCTTGGAGCTCCATCTAGTTCCACCGTCAAATCCTAGGGAAAACCTAACTTAGCAGGCAAATGCACATAGACAAGGGCTTCATTGAAGCAATTGATAGCGAGGGCCGATTCAACAAAGTCAAACGACCTTCCTATCAAGCTAGAGATCCCATTTAGATTGTTCATAATCCAAGGAAGGTTAGGATTTTCAATCTTAACCCATACCGGAAGATTTTGAAAAGATAGGGGGTCAAGGGTGACTCCAGGTTCCCAAGGATGGACGATGACCAAAGCCCCGTCGAGCATCTAAGGGGCTTTGTCCAACACTCTATCCCTTTCCTTGGCTGTCAGAAGCTTTACTATGAACCCTTATGGCTCTTTGGCAACAATTTGGAAATCATCACTAGGCCTCCACTAGCACTTGATCCAGCCATGAAGCTGGCTCTTAAACGGTTTCCTCACTGTGAAGTGAATAGAAACATATTCACTCTAGGAAGGGACAACCACATCCTTTTTCGATAGCGCAAAGAGCATGGATCCATTTCTGACGACCGGCTCAACATATTCCATGACATCAGGAGCACTACAATCCCTACCAGGGCGACTGGAAAGCATCCAATCACACACCATCGAGTTTTTGGATACACCTTTATCCTTTGATGGTGATTGCGAGGAGGAAGATGAACGAGGGATAGGGCTTGAGGTGGATGAGGGATTCTTCGAGGACTCCTAATTGTGTGGGATTTGGGGGTTCTCCACTCCATAAATTGCACTTGAGTCCACCGGAGGGATCGAAGCCACCGTTGACCCATAAGAACCACTGTCGTCACCTGCTTCATCAGATCCCCTAGAGAATCACCCTCTGCCTCTCCCTCTTCCACTCTTCCTCCCTCTCGCCATACATGTCAAGTATATTTACTTTGCTTATATTATAAAGTGCCAATACCGTTTATTGATGTCTTGTTTTCCCCTTTGCATGGATGGGGACACTATGTCCCCAATAATTGGAGCAAGTAAGGACTCAAGAGAAGAAAGCAAGGACTAGAAGACCTATAATAGCTATCTGGTGGGGTGCCATCCATACTAGGCAATCCAATTATTTAGACATGTTAACCTTTAGGAATAGCTTTCCATGTTTAGACATGTTATAGAACTCAATTATAGTTTTATTCCAAGAACAAAGTATGAATATCAATGGTGAAATATGTGTTTATTTTCTATGATTTCATAAATGTGACATCCCCCTTCAGAATGAAAGCTTCTGCTCAGTAATATTATATATCATAAGGTGGGTGTTATAGTGTCTGTGCTATCGGCTGTGTACCCGGGCCAGATTGATCTCAAAATCAATATCTTGGGGAGGGAGAACATCTGGAAACTTGTCAGGAAACACATCTTCAAACTCACAAACAATTGGAAGTTCCTAAATACTAGGATTCCTCTCCTTGTCTGTAGCAGCCATATGCAGACAAAACCTCAGAAGTTCCATGAAGTTGGCCTCATACTCTTTGATCGTCATAGGTTCTTGATGGATCTTCTCAAACTGTGTGATCTTCTTGTCTAGATAGGTCTCTCAGAGGTATCAATTCACAAACTCTCACCAAAAATATTCCCAATTGATCACAACACATGGCCTTTTCTCCTCCTCAATGTCCCACCAATGGCCAACGCTCCCTTTCAACAAGTACATTGTGTGCTTCCCCTAATCCTCTTCAGAGATATTGAGGATTTTGAAGGCCTTTTCCAACTCAGTCAACCACATATCAACATCATCTAGATATGCCTTACCGACATAATCCAACTCCCAAACATGCCTTAACCTCTCAAAAGGTCTTCCAAGATCCCTGGGAATTCGCATTGGGAACAACTGCCCTAGCTTGGGGTACGAGCATTCTATCCATCATATGCGTCATCATGGCTATAAAATGTCCAAACATGGACTGAAAAGCAGGATTGTCCACTATTTCTGGTTCAAACCGAGGCACTTCAGGCTCTCCATCAACCCTTGCATGTCTCCTGGCACCACCTCCTAGTGCAGTAACACTGCTCTCAGCATGTTCTTCGTGTTCACCAGACATATCTTTTCTTCTGTTCTTCTTCATTTACATAAGCAGAAGTTACATTAAGTATGTCAGATGACATGAGAACAGACACAAACCCTAGTCCTATGTCCCTGTAGACTCAAAGAACCTAAAGCTCTGATACCATCCAAATTGTGATGTCCATCGCTACACAAAAATGAGATAACCCAAAACAAAGCTTGGAACTAACACTAACATCCATAATTACAATAAAATAGGGTAAATTAAAACTGATTCAATATAACCATAAAAGTGGAAACATATTAAATTTGAGTCCACACAATGTCACATGTATTACATATCATGTCACAAGATGATACATATCACTGTTCACTTGGCCAGCTTGCCACAACCTATTACATATGATAACTTGTTCAGATATACAAGCCATATTTGTAAAACCATGGCCTACTATCAAAAACTTGTATTGATATACAATGTCTACAGAACACCACCAAGGACCTGAGAGTATAGGGATGACACATAAGACTCTACTAAAAAACACTAGCAGTATATCCAACCTTTAACAACTACTGCTCCTCTTGTTGCTTAGCCTCGACCGCATGATCTCTACCTCATCATGAACGGCCTCCTAAAACATGTAGAAACCCACAGGGTGATACCAACATCCCAGCGAGAGATATAACTCTCCGCCAACAACTATTATATGCACATATAAATTAAAGCAATGAGATAGCATTATTATCAGGTTGAGCAGATTCAACCAAATGATATGAGCAAAGCAATGAACATTGTGTAAGAAATTTAAGCATCTACAATTGAGTAGTAGAACATCTTATATTTTTAGAAGGAATATGAAAAACATGTATAATAGTTGATATCTCTTACTGCATTATAAATCTACTAATCAATACAAGAGACAAGGCAAAGGGTCATTCAATGTGAGTCATGTTTAACCCAAAGGAAATATACTACACAGATGTATCATGTCTTTTATTATGCCCTGAGGAGATGAGGTACACCACTCATGTCCCCACTGACCACTACTAAGTCAAAATCAGTTCCATAAAAGATCTTGGAGGAGCCAAACTCCTATGATCTCCCATGCCCTCAAGTTATTCTGAGTCTGCCACAGTGACATATAGAGTCCAACGAATTTAATTACTTTCCCGAGGATTTGAGTTTTACCACCCAAATCCAACTGACACTACTAATTCAAAATCGGTTCCATAAAAGGTCAATGGAAGAGTTGGGATCCACAACCTCTCCCACACCTCCCGTTCAGCATGAGAGTAAGACAATAGAGACATGTCAGTCATTTACAAAAGTGACTTATAGTCAACAAACTGTTCATCTCACGCATGGCCGTCCACATATAACAACACCTAGCCCACCTTGGTACATGTAACAATGATAGAAGAACAGTCTCACACATGGCCATTCTAACAAGAAGGAGTGGCTCACATATGGCCATCCATATCACAATGAGATCAGCTCATGCATGGCCATCTCACACATCATGTAATTAGGAATACAAGGTGACACTCGATTTGTACCCCCACATATTCAAAAATATGTGCTCCGAGTAAAACTCATTTCACCAATCCAACAATTAAGGCTGAAACTAGAAAGGATCTATGGCACATGCAAAACTATAGGGATTATGTTTCACTTGTTTAGTTATGCCAATTAAGTATCTTCAAGCATCAATTAAGTTATAATGTACAAAATCATAGCAAGCACTACAAAGGTAAGGGCATGGTACACTTTCAAGGATATAAAACATATAATGGTGAACTTATCACACTATCACTACATAACACATGTACACTACCATTCACAAGACCATCATCACTATTGCACAACCACTAATAGCTATCACTAATGTCACATCATTGAGGGATATCAATCCCTTAATCATAACACTAGAGTGTATCACATAACAACAGGCATCAAGCCACCACTAGGTCATAGGACCCATTCACATCATTCCTGTATTGCAAGTATTTCAACATGACTCATAAAGGCTCATTTAACTAATGTCACATCATACTCATCATAGCATGCACTAGCTATGATTTTCAAGCTCATATCACCTGCATAGTTAGAAATTGATAAACAAGAAAGAGGAAACATCCTAAATCCATGTGTCACATCATTATCTCCACATGCCTCAATTATTCATGACCATCACCATAGCATACCAAGCAATGGAATGCATTAAACCTACAACATTAGGGGTTCAAGGACAAGAGAGATAATATCATAACATAATATCCATTCAAAGAAAGAGAAGCAAACATGTCACATTTTGCATCATTAGGATTAGGGGTTTCCCTCCATAGATGACTAGAATTTACAAGACTAGGATCAACCATAAACCCTATAACCATCACCCTACATCATCTTGGAGTGTATAATGATTAGGAGACATCAGTAGAGTTGATTAGATAACATTCTAAACAACATTATATATGGCCTATGTATCATTCATATATGAATATCATTAAGTGTTCACATGTGCTTCTCATCCACCTACCATCACCCCATATTGACCACAGAACCACATAGGTCACGACCATCCATCATGGTTCATGTCACGACCGTGGCACTCATGTGTCTCAACCATCCACCAACATGTCATGACCTCCACCCCCTAGGTCATGTCGCGTCCGCAACACTTAGGGTTAGGGTTCCACAAAGCATCTCGACCAAAGGTGTCTTGACCTCAACATGTCTCAAGCTCCACCCATGTCGCGACCTCCCTGCAAGAACATATCACAACTAAGACAAGGGCATGATCTTAACTCAAAAACTAGAGTAACAACTTACCCAAAATAGAGGTCAATTTGGTCATCAACACCCAGTGTCGCGACCTTGAACAAAACAAGGTCCATCTCAACAAAAGGGGAGTATCTCGACCAAGACCAACCATGGGTCACGACCATCATGGAAATAGTTGTCTCGACCATCCCAAGATGTGATATCTTGACCCCAAAATAGAAGACAAGGACAAAGAAAACCATCATGGATATGGAGGAGAAAGCTCAAGCAAAACGGTCACCAAGAACCCCAGTTCATGCATCATGGATCCATCATGAAAGGATCTCATGCAATATAGGTAAAAATATGTTTAAGGAACCCAAAATAGAACCTAAACTCCATAACATCTAGATACTCAAACATCATGCATTTGAGCAACACCAAGGTAAAAAGGATAGAGGAAGATCATCATAACACCACAATCATCAAAATCGGGTATATGAAATTACGGTTTTAGATTTCATCCAAATCAAGCAAGATATTCACAACCAAGCAAGTTCTAGAGATTATCATCATCTACTAGCATGTTAGGGAAACATTTTTGAGAGAGAACAAAGAATCTTGCTTGCATGAAAGAGTGCAAGTAATAGAGAGGTAAAAGAGTTATATAACCCACCTTAAGATGATCACCACCAAGAGCCCCAAACTCCAAGATTAAGATCTCTAAGCTCAGGATCCAAGGGTTGAAGAAGCTTCACCAAAAGCTCCACACTCATCCGCAATAGCATCTCAAGAAGGAGAAGACACCAAGGTCAAAACTAGCCCAAGGAAAGAAGCAAAGAATCTCTTTCCCAAACCAAAAGAGAAAGGGAGAAAGAGAGGAGAAATCCTCTTCACACTTGGGTCTACCTTGTCAAAACATGGTCTATGACCCTTGTGATGAGGAGTTTCTCTCCCAAAATGACCAACATGGAAGAACCATGGTGTTATAACCCCAATTTTTGGGTTCAATTAATGAGAAATGCAATTTATCATATTAAGGATAATTGAACAAATAATGAAGTGATTTGTTTTGAATAATTGGATTTCGTTTAAAATAGCCTTGTTATTTGATTTGTGGGCTGTATTGGCTATTGGGCCCAATAAAAAGGAAGATAACAAAGGAAATTCAATTAGTAAATGGATAATTGAATATTTGAGAAAAGAAATAATGGAAACCTCTAGAAGGCAAATCCAAAGAGGATTTCGTGCCTCTTGGATTCCTTGGGTTCCAAGGAGTCTAAAGTTGCAAAGAAAAATAAGAAAAAGAAAAGATTATTCTATGTATTTCCTTTATGAAGAAAGAAATTGGGAAATAATGGTAATATGTGAAATTAAGTGAAAAGATGGATAATTGAGTTCCCTTTATGGAATTTCGTATCTATGAGATTTCTAATGATAAAAGGGATGCCAATGAGTAAAATAAAAGAGAAATAAAAAGAAATCCTCAAAAAGGAATATTTAAATAGGAAATAAACAAGATAATGTGAATTAATGCATAAAGGTGCATTAAGGAAGATAATGAGTATTCCAGTAAAATAAATTTCGAAATAAGAGAGTGCCTTGGGATCCAAGGAGTCCCAATAAAGAGGAAAGAAAGATAAAATACCAAAAAGACAAAATAAGAGAATAATGATAAATAGAAATCTAATAATAAAAGAAATTGAGATAATGCTAAAAACAATGTGCAATTCTCTAAGAAGAATAAGTGTTTACTCATCATAGAGTGGAATTCGAATTCACTTGGTTTCTTGGGATAAAAGGAATCCCAATAAGGAAATAAAAGGTGAATGAGAGAGAAAAAGAAGATAAATGTGTTTCATTATTAATGGATTTTATGTTATTTTCATAAGATGGTATTTTCCATCAAAAGGAAACATGATTTCGTGTTGATGGTTGAAAAAGCAAGAATAAAGAGAATATATGAAGGAGATTCTCGAATTCCTAATTATCCATGAAATAATGATTATCAATGGAGAGAGAAAGAGAGAAACTTGCTTTCTAAAGAAGGTTTTTGGTTTCCTAATGGGACAAGACCTTGCGGCTGGTTAGATGCACATCTTAGGGTGCGAAAACTCTACCCTATAAAAGGGGTAGGGCTCAGAGGTGAGTTCTGGAAAAGATGCACGTATCCTTTCTTCCCTCTTCTTCATCTTCATCGAGCAAACCCTAGTCCAGGGTAGCAGCGTGAGCAAGGAAGAAGAAGGAGCCTAGGCAAGGTTGGAGTGAGGGCTCGATGAGCCACGTTGCCAAAGGGCAACTTGGCCGTCGAAGACAGGCCCTGGAGCATGCTTATCGGAAGCCGCAAGGCTGCAGGAGCGGCTGCAATAGGAAGGGCCGGCGAAGGAGAAACCGGTCGACTTGACCGTGGTTCGAGGGACAGCTGTGTGCGCCCAAGCTATTCGGAGACAGAGAAAGCTTTTCCGGTGGTCTTCGAGCCCAGACCTGGGCGGGAGAGCCGCGCCAAGGCCTGCCCTAGGCGGCCGCGGCTGTTGCTGAACGGAGGAAGAAGATGACGCCCATTGGACGATTTTACCCCTCCGAGGGTTAGGGAGCCTGCCACTTAGTCGAGGGTAAAACGGACATTGCGTTATGTTTTCCAAATCAAACGCGTGCATGGATCTGACGACGTGGCAACATGCCATTGGCCGAGTAAGTATTTTCTTGCAAAATTCATATCTAGCAAACCGTAACTCAGATTTAGACGAATCTTATATGAAAATTAATCCTCAGAACGAGAGGAATCCATTAAAAATATTATCAAATATTGATTCCGTTTCTAATTGTAAAAGTACTTTAAGATGATGAAAAGTGCATTAAAGTTGAGTTAAAAACCCTATTTGTAATTAAAGGTTGAATCTAAGATGTTTAATGGGTTAATTGAAGTAGTAATAACCTGTTGGATGATAATGCTAGATTCAAACCTGATCTAAAGGTAGAATTGCATGATTTAGGGTTATACCTCATATAAGAATGATTAAATAATTTAGAAACCCTAATTTAGGGTAAAAGAAGATGAGATCATTTTTAGATTGAAAAATGTGAAAGTATGATTGATAAATAATTGTTCTAAGTTATTTGTATATGAAATTTCTTAATCCTGGATAAATATCCTAAAAGTAGTAATTAGGGTCTTTTCATGAATAAAAGATGGAATTGATGACAAAATGAGTTCATATGGTAATTAGACCCTAATGAGATTTGAATTAATGATAGATGCACATAATGATCTTGTCATGAATTAAAAGGGATAAAAATAGTAGCTTTAATGAAAAAGAAGTTTAATGAAATTAGTTGATGAGTAATGTACCGGTAAATGTGAAGATAGGGTTATATGTTGTGAGATAACCTTAATACTGAAGAATAGATAAGATAACTAGGGTTTTTGAGTAATGGCATAAAATTAGGGTTTAATAAGGTAAAAGATGAAGGGAAACCCTAATTTCAAAATGAAACCCTAAAATGGATGCAAGAAACCATAGAAAGGGAAACCAAGTTAATAGAGTAGATTCCTGATGAAGTGTGTAACAATAGAGTATATATTCTTTTCAGGGATTATGTGATGATTGAATTACTTGCTTGGATCTGTTGATTGACTTGATTGTATACACATGAAGTATATGATGAATTATCTACATGACTCATCAAATCAGGTATGTGGTTACGCTTATGACTAACCGAGTTAGTTTTCCGATGGATTCCCGAATGTGTAATCGCATTGAATGCAACTAAACTGTTGGATGTTTATTTATTTCATGCAACTATAAAGTGACTATGATTATCACTATAAATGAGTAGATATATAACTGGCTAGATCCGGGTCCACCTCTGTTACTTTGAAAAGGCTAAAAAGGGGTAATCCTAGAGCAAGGTCTAGGTTATCGAGAGTTAGAAATTGGGCTACCTACGTGTAGTGCCATGCGACTCATTAGCCTGCCATGAGTTAAGGAGTGGGCTACTTACGGGTAGTGCCATGTGACTCAACCCTAGAAACTGGTTCACCTATGGGTGGGACCATGAGGGGTTTAATGGGGATCTACCATAAGGAAGGTAGGATCCAGGTCCACTGCAGGGATAGTACAGAGGATAGGGTACTCGTGGATCGCGGATGTTATATGTAAAATGTAATCTTGACTGATTAATGATTAATTGAATGATTACATGGTTATCATAGTTGCAAGATTATTGTTTCCCCCACATACCAGCTATGGCTGACTGACGTTTTGTTTGTCGGCGTTTTAGGTACAATGAAATGAACAAACAGTAAAGTGGCACATGTGATACTAAAAGAGAATTAAAGTACAAAGGAGGATTAGATAGATTAGTATCGGCATGGATAGAAATATAGAGATCCAAGTTTTCAAAAGGTATGTACAGAAAAAATTTTATTACCATTTTCAGTATAGTCTGTTAGAATTTAATAATTGTTGATGGTTATATGTCGAACCTTTGATCCGGGATTAATGGGTGCGGCTTCGACCTCTTGGTCTCCCTTAATTGGGGGTTATCGGGAGGTGGGGTCGTAACATTTGGTATCAGAGCGTAGGTTCCTCATTTAACCACTAATAATTATTAAATTTTACAAACTCCATAGAACCCAAGGGAGTTATTAGAGGAGTATCCGAATGACGGAGGTGTCTAGAAAGGGATCACGACCGGGGGCTGGCAAGATTTTCCTCCGCACCGCTAGTCGGAATACGAGGACTCCTGGACCCGTGTGACCGCCTGGCCAAAGTCTTAGGGTATGAATCGAAATAAGATACCTTTAGGACTTCTCATCCTATTCATCCCTTCTCATCACAAAATTCTGATAAGGACCTAAAGGATTAGGGTTTTCTTTCTTCTCCTCACCCTCCTGAGGTATGGGAAAGGTTAATAAGGTTTAAGGAATCCTCCATTAAATGAAAGGCATGTAAATAAGATGTCATGGACATAAGCTTAATAGATTAAGCGCAAAATAAATAATAGATACATGTTTAGGTCGTATGACATAAGATGTCATGTCCTCAAAAGAGACCTGAGGCTAGACCTTCTTATCAGGAGGATAAGTCAGTCTTGGAGATAGAGATCTCCATTTCTAGTAGAGACCTGGCGCACCCTATGAGAATGATGCTAACCCTAACCCTAAGTGAAGGTTAGAGAGAGATGAGTTGGACCAGGTGTTTGATAGGACATGCCTTTGCGATGCCATATGATCCATGGATGACCTAACACCTTTGGCAACCCAACCCTGGGAAGGATCGTGCATGTCAGGGTAAAGGATAACTCCTTAGATGATGAGGTTAGTGAAGGACCTTAGAAACCCTATGGGCATGTGCAAGTAGGGTATAGCTAGCACCTAGGGCACGTCATAGTGCTGACGGTAGGATGAAACCCAGGATAAGGAATCATGATGGAGCATAAAGGGTTATGGATGATCTTGAGCAACCATAAGTTCAAACCTAGGCTTCACCCATGTAGAGCATGCCTTTGAGGTTGAACCTTCATAAAGAGAGGACCTCTAATGGTGAGGTTGGATGTAGGGTTAGCTCTAGAGAGACCAGGAAACCCAGCAAGAAGGTTGAAAGCCTAAAACCCTGAACAATGGATGATGGTGGTTGCCTCATGATCGGTCCCTGAAAGTTGATGATACCTTGGTTGTCTTTAGAGGGACCGAACCCTTGAGAAAAGATGAAGATTCTGGTACCTACGTGCCTATGGTAGAGATGTTTACCTTCCGAGGTAGGAAGAAGATGTTTTGTATATCCTGAAGTGGATTAGTAACAAGTTATGAGGCCTTGTACCTTACGGTTTGTCCTTGAGGAGAATCCAACTCTAAGTGTTGCTCAAGTCAAAGGATGACAGGAAGTGCACGAGATGCCTTTTGCCAGCTTGATTCATGGCTCAGAGATAGAGCGTGCAGTTGGACACCTAAAAGTGAACCTAGGGTTCCTAGGCCTAAGAGGGGAAGTGGTATACCTAATGCTCATGATGAGAATTAAGTTTCTATAGTTTCAAGCATGGTACGCCTCATGAATAAAGGAAAAGGGAAGTCCCTTAAGTTTAAGGTATGTGTAATGAACCCCTCATAGCTAGGTTGATGATAAAGGAAGGTATGATCTTGATCCAGCATTGAGGAAAGAGGACAAGTATGACCTAGTATGGTTCAGTAGATGATCTGTTTATGCCTTAATGGCTTGCTAGGGTTAAGTAGGCTCATGTGGATGTAAACCCTAGACCTAAGAGCTTTTGTTACCTTACTGTCAAGAGATAGATTTCCTCCCATCCTGGGAGAGAGACACCTTTGGTAGGGTGTATATCAGTTTTGGTTAGTTTAAGGTAACCTAAAGGGGTCTCTTAGGATCTTGAAAAGCTAAGTGAAAAGTACATGGTATGAGAATGAACTTGTAGACCCATAGATATCCATCTCTAATTTCATATGAATGAGTTACCATGGAGGTAATCGGTATGGGGCTTGACCAAGGTAGGCAGGTTGCCATAATCCTGATGAAAGGATGATAGTCATCCCATGAATGCAGAAAGAGAGATGATGAAGACTTGGGTAAGGTTTTAAGTGAACATGTACTATGATGGTGAAGCCTAAGTCAATCCTAGGGTCAGGTAGGAATAAGACCGATAAAGATAGGAGTTGCCTAATTCCCCAGTTGCACGTGACCATAGGGTCGGGAGGTAACAGCTATCATTGCCTGAGGGCCATGGGTTAGGAGATTGATCACCTTCATGAATTCATGGGACCCAAGGGGCAGATGAGTAGGGCACTCTCTTGATGCATGAGGGAAGAGGGAAGACTCCAAAAGAGTCGGTACCCTTTAGACCTGGAGGAGATGACCAAGGATGGTGTGTAAACCCAAGTAGGTTCAAAACCAGTGTTCCATGGAAGTAACCTTGATATTAAGATGTTTGTGAAATAGAGACGTAGGTGTCACGTTTCAACCTAGATTTGAAGGTGTACTGGCGAGGTGGGATGTACCATCTCTACTCTTGGAACAGGAAGAACTCTGTATTTGGACTGCAGCCAAATGCTTATTTCTTCTTGTTATGGGGGTGAGAGATAGGACATTATGCATGTCATACACCAAGGATAAGAGATGATGTAGGTTGGAGCATTGCCACGAGAAATGGGATAGAGAAGATATCTACCCTGGTAAAGTGAATGATACATGGATGGTTTGTAAACCCTAAGAGGAATGAGGTAGTCACCTTATGATGATGCTTCTAGAATGAGATAAATGGAGCTTACAAATTATACCAGGTTGAGTTTGGACACCATGATGATGAAATTAGAGAGTGTTCTTATGAAGATAAAGATATAGTTTGAGGTGACATAATAAGTGAAATACATGGGAATTAATGTTACCTAATACCTAAGGATGAGAGGTGGTAATGTATGCTCTGGTTAAGACTTGTTTGACTAGGAGCTAGAAGAGTTTGTTTGGCTAACCCTAAGTTTGAAAAGAAGAGGTGTTTGGATAACACTCAGATGTAACAAGATACGTGGAAAGGATAAGAGGTTGTTTGGTTAGTCAGTCTAGTCCTCGATGCAATGAAGGGATGGTGGTAGAACCTCAGATGTACTTCTTTGGAAGAGAAGGTGATGAAACCCCGACTAAAGTGGTTTAGGTTTCAGAGGATTTGATCGTGAAAGAATCATGACATATAGGAAATCATGGTGGAAGATCATCATACACAGTGGAAAATGACAATAGCACTTTGGATGCTTAAGATGAGGTTGCATGTGGTTTAGGGCCATGCAAGACAGGATGTAAAGGACGATCCCCAGTAACCCAGTGTATCGATATAGAGGACAAAAGAGTCCCTGAGAGGGAATGAGAGCTCAACACTAGGGATGTTGTGATAGGTCTTCCCTGAGCCAAGAAGGTTGAGATACAATATGGGTTATGGTGGGTCGCCTTACCTAGATAATATGAGAAAGGAAGAGTTCTGTTAAGGTACAGATCTGGTTGAGCTACCCATGAGAGAGACGGTTCAACTACACCATGAAGCGAGTTCAAAGAATCTGAATTTGAATAAAGGTTCACTTCCATAAAGTGGAAGTAGATACATGAAGAACTCAATGTTAGTATAGTTTATCACCCCTAACTATGGTTAGTATGATCCATACTAAAGGGTCTGATGAGGGCATGTGTGCTCGTTCAGGGTGATATCAAGAGACAATTTTTTTTTGTCCTATGAAAGATGTGAAGATAACCACCATAGCCAGTATCGGGTTTTATAGGAAGCTCTGTAAAGGAGGTTGTGTCGATCACCACTTCAGTAAGGTGATGTTGGTGAAAAGAATCACATGATGGACCACGGTGCGTGTAGGCGAAGTCACTTTGATTATGCAAGGGCTGAAAGGAGCCTAGAGACGATGAGAGTCGTGAGCAGATGCAAAGTAGACTGACATACAAGTTACTGTGGGAGAAAATGTGACATGAAAATCCGACCCCTCTAAGTTATAGCTAAGAGAGCTGAGTCCCCGATACATGGGTCCATTAGAGATGGATGGGTGGAGAAGGTTAGGTTTGACCCTCCCCCTCAGGATAGAGTAATGTGAGATAGGTTCCATGTGCCCAATTTAGAGCACTATGTGAGGTACTCGACCATGTTCTGAACAATGAACCTAGTGAGCCCCAAGGGAGGCTGAAATGGCCTGAGTCACCTGTGTAGTTTATAGACGCCAGGATGAAAGAACTCAGAGAAAAGAATATGTAATGATAAAGGTTCTTTGAAAATGCCATGGGTACGACAAAGCCACATAGGGGCCAATGATGGACATGGAAAAGTCTTATCCTGAATTGTTTGTTTGCTTGTTTAAATTTTGAGGACAAAATTCTTATAAGAGGGGAAGGATGTTATAACCCCAATTTTTGGGTTCAATTAATGAGAAATGCAATTTATCATATTAAGGATAATTGAACAAATAATGAAGTGATTTGTTTTGAATAATTGGATTTCGTTTAAAATAGCCTTGTTATTTGATTTGTGGGCTGTATTGGCTATTGGGCCCAATAAAAAGGAAGATAACAAAGGAAATTCAATTAGTAAATGGATAATTGAATATTTGAGAAAAGAAATAATGGAAACCTCTAGAAGGCAAATCCAAAGAGGATTTCGTGCCTCTTGGATTCCTTGGGTTCCAAGGAGTCTAAAGTTGCAAAGAAAAATAAGAAAAAGAAAAGATTATTCTATGTATTTCCTTTATGAAGAAAGAAATTGGGAAATAATGGTAATATGTGAAATTAAGTGAAAAGATGGATAATTGAGTTCCCTTTATGGAATTTCGTATCTATGAGATTTCTAATGATAAAAGGGATGCCAATGAGTAAAATAAAAGAGAAATAAAAAGAAATCCTCAAAAAGGAATATTTAAATAGGAAATAAACAAGATAATGTGAATTAATGCATAAAGGTGCATTAAGGAAGATAATGAGTATTCCAGTAAAATAAATTTCGAAATAAGAGAGTGCCTTGGGATCCAAGGAGTCCCAATAAAGAGGAAAGAAAGATAAAATACCAAAAAGACAAAATAAGAGAATAATGATAAATAGAAATCTAATAATAAAAGAAATTGAGATAATGCTAAAAACAATGTGCAATTCTCTAAGAAGAATAAGTGTTTACTCATCATAGAGTGGAATTCGAATTCACTTGGTTTCTTGGGATAAAAGGAATCCCAATAAGGAAATAAAAGGTGAATGAGAGAGAAAAAGAAGATAAATGTGTTTCATTATTAATGGATTTTATGTTATTTTCATAAGATGGTATTTTCCATCAAAAGGAAACATGATTTCGTGTTGATGGTTGAAAAAGCAAGAATAAAGAGAATATATGAAGGAGATTCTCGAATTCCTAATTATCCATGAAATAATGATTATCAATGGAGAGAGAAAGAGAGAAACTTGCTTTCTAAAGAAGGTTTTTGGTTTCCTAATGGGACAAGACCTTGCGGCTGGTTAGATGCACATCTTAGGGTGCGAAAACTCTACCCTATAAAAGGGGTAGGGCTCAGAGGTGAGTTCTGGAAAAGATGCACGTATCCTTTCTTCCCTCTTCTTCATCTTCATCGAGCAAACCCTAGTCCAGGGTAGCAGCGTGAGCAAGGAAGAAGAAGGAGCCTAGGCAAGGTCGGAGTGAGGGCTCGATGAGCCACGTTGCCAAAGGGCAACTTGGCCGTCGAAGACAGGCCCTGGAGCATGCTTATCGGAAGCCGCAAGGCTGCAGGAGCGGCTGCAATAGGAAGGGCCGGCGAAGGAGAAACCGGTCGACTTGACCGTGGTTCGAGGGACAGCTGTGTGCGCCCAAGCTATTCGGAGACAGAGAAAGCTTTTCCGGTGGTCTTCGAGCCCATACCTGGGCGGGAGAGCCGCGCCAAGGCCTGCCCTAGGCGGCCGCGGCTGTTGCTGAACAGAGGAAGAAGATGACGCCCATTGGACGATTTTACCCCTCCGAGGGTTAGGGAGCCTGCCACTTAGTCGAGGGTAAAACGGACATTGCGTTATGTTTTCCAAATCAAACGCGTGCATGGATCTGACGACGTGGCAACATGCCATTGGCCGAGTAAGTATTTTCTTGCAAAATTCATATCTAGCAAACCGTAACTCAGATTTAGACGAATCTTATATGAAAATTAATCCTCAGAACGAGAGGAATCCATTAAAAATATTATCAAATATTGATTCCGTTTCTAATTGTAAAAGTACTTTAAGATGATGAAAAGTGCATTAAAGTTGAGTTAAAAACCCTATTTGTAATTAAAGGTTGAATCTAAGATGTTTAATGGGTTAATTGAAGTAGTAATAACCTGTTGGATGATAATGCTAGATTCAAACCTGATCTAAAGGTAGAATTGCATGATTTAGGGTTATACCTCATATAAGAATGATTAAATAATTTAGAAACCCTAATTTAGGGTAAAAGAAGATGAGATCATTTTTAGATTGAAAAATGTGAAAGTATGATTGATAAATAATTGTTCTAAGTTATTTGTATATGAAATTTCTTAATCCTGGATAAATATCCTAAAAGTAGTAATTAGGGTCTTTTCATGAATAAAAGATGGAATTGATGACAAAATGAGTTCATATGGTAATTAGACCCTAATGAGATTTGAATTAATGATAGATGCACATAATGATCTTGTCATGAATTAAAAGGGATAAAAATAGTAGCTTTAATGAAAAAGAAGTTTAATGAAATTAGTTGATGAGTAATGTACCGGTAAATGTGAAGATAGGGTTATATGTTGTGAGATAACCTTAATACTGAAGAATAGATAAGATAACTAGGGTTTTTGAGTAATGGCATAAAATTAGGGTTTAATAAGGTAAAAGATGAAGGGAAACCCTAATTTCAAAATGAAACCCTAAAATGGATGCAAGAAACCATAGAAAGGGAAACCAAGTTAATAGAGTAGATTCCTGATGAAGTGTGTAACAATAGAGTATATATTCTTTTCAGGGATTATGTGATGATTGAATTACTTGCTTGGATCTGTTGATTGACTTGATTGTATACACATGAAGTATATGATGAATTATCTACATGACTCATCAAATCAGGTATGTGGTTACGCTTATGACTAACCGAGTTAGTTTTCCGATGGATTCCCGAATGTGTAATCGCATTGAATGCAACTAAACTGTTGGATGTTTATTTATTTCATGCAACTATAAAGTGACTATGATTATCACTATAAATGAGTAGATATATAACTGGCTAGATCCGGGTCCACCTCTGTTACTTTGAAAAGGCTAAAAAGGGGTAATCCTAGAGCAAGGTCTAGGTTATCGAGAGTTAGAAATTGGGCTACCTACGTGTAGTGCCATGCGACTCATTAGCCTGCCATGAGTTAAGGAGTGGGCTACTTACGGGTAGTGCCATGTGACTCAACCCTAGAAACTGGTTCACCTATGGGTGGGACCATGAGGGGTTTAATGGGGATCTACCATAAGGAAGGTAGGATCCAGGTCCACTGCAGGGATAGTACAGAGGATAGGGTACTCGTGGATCGCGGATGTTATATGTAAAATGTAATCTTGACTGATTAATGATTAATTGAATGATTACATGGTTATCATAGTTGCAAGATTATTGTTTCCCCCACATACCAGCTATGGCTGACTGACGTTTTGTTTGTCGGCGTTTTAGGTACAATGAAATGAACAAACAGTAAAGTGGCACATGTGATACTAAAAGAGAATTAAAGTACAAAGGAGGATTAGATAGATTAGTATCGGCATGGATAGAAATATAGAGATCCAAGTTTTCAAAAGGTATGTACAGAAAAAAATTTTATTACCATTTTTAGTATAGTATGTTAGAATTTAATAATTGTTGATGGTTATATGTCGAACCTTTGATCCGGGATTAATGGGTGCGGCTTCGACCTCTTGGTCTCCCTTAATTGGGGGTTATCGGGAGGTGGGGTCGTAACATTTGGTATCAGAGCGTAGGTTCCTCATTTAACCACTAATAATTATTAAATTTTACAAACTCCATAGAACCCAAGGGAGTTATTAGAGGAGTATCCGAATGACGGAGGTGTCTAGAAAGGGATCATGACCGGGGGCTGGCAAGATTTTCCTCCGCACCGCTAGTCGGAATACAAGGACTCCTGGACCCGTGTGACCGCCTGGCCAAAGTCTTAGGGTATGAATCGAAATAAGATACCTTTAGGACTTCTCATCCTATTCATCCCTTCTCATCACAAAATTCTGATAAGGACCTAAAGGATTAGGGTTTTCTTTCTTCTCCTCACCCTCCTGAGGTATGGGAAAGGTTAATAAGGTTTAAGGAATCCTCCATTAAATGAAAGGCATGTAAATAAGATGTCATGGACATAAGCTTAATAGATTAAGCGCAAAATAAATAATAGATACATGTTTAGGTCGTATGACATAAGATGTCATGTCCTCAAAAGAGACCTGAGGCTAGACCTTCTTGTCAGGAGGATAAGTCAGTCTTGGAGATAGAGATCTCCATTTCTAGTAGAGACCTGGCGCACCCTATGAGAATGATGCTAACCCTAACCCTAAGTGAAGGTTAGAGAGAGATGAGTTGGACCAGGTGTTTGATAG
The DNA here is from genome assembly GCA_963693085.1 of Alisma plantago-aquatica. Lineage (NCBI taxonomy): Eukaryota > Viridiplantae > Streptophyta > Magnoliopsida > Alismatales > Alismataceae > Alisma > Alisma plantago-aquatica. Next base: position 64,473,830 of record OY856412.1, read on the forward strand.
GACATGCCTTTGCGATGCCATATGATCCATGGATGACCTAACACCTTTGGCAACCCAACCCTGGGAAGGATCGTGCATGTCAGGGTAAAGGATAACTCCTTAGATGATGAGGTTAGTGAAGGACCTTAGAAACCCTATGGGCATGTGCAAGTAGGGTATAGCTAGCACCTAGGGCACGTCATAGTGCTGACGGTAGGATGAAACCCAGGATAAGGAATCATGATGGAGCATAAAGGGTTATGGATGATCTTGAGCAACCATAAGTTCAAACCTAGGCTTCACCCATGTAGAGCATGCCTTTGAGGTTGAACCTTCATAAAGAGAGGACCTCTAATGGTGAGGTTGGATGTAGGGTTAGCTCTAGAGAGACCAGGAAACCCAGCAAGAAGGTTGAAAGCCTAAAACCCTGAACAATGGATGATGGTGGTTGCCTCATGATCGGTCCCTGAAAGTTGATGATACCTTGGTTGTCTTTAGAGGGACCGAACCCTTGAGAAAAGATGAAGCTTCTGGTACCTACGTGCCTATGGTAGAGATGTTTACCTTCCGAGGTAGGAAGAAGATGTTTTGTATATCCTGAAGTGGATTAGTAACAAGTTATGAGGCCTTGTACCTTACGGTTTGTCCTTGAGGAGAATCCAACTCTAAGTGTTGCTCAAGTCAAAGGATGACAGGAAGTGCACGAGATGCCTTTTGCCAGCTTGATTCATGGCTCAGAGATAGAGCGTGCAGTTGGACACCTAAAAGTGAACCTAGGGTTCCTAGGCCTAAGAGGGGAAGTGGTATACCTAATGCTCATGATGAGAATTAAGTTTCTATAGTTTCAAGCATGGTACGCCTCATGAATAAAGGAAAAGGGAAGTCCCTTAAGTTTAAGGTATGTGTAATGAACCCCTCATAGCTAGGTTGATGATAAAGGAAGGTATGATCTTGATCCAGCATTGAGGAAAGAGGACAAGTATGACCTAGTATGGTTCAGTAGATGATCTGTTTATGCCTTAATGGCTTGCTAGGGTTAAGTAGGCTCATGTGGATGTAAACCCTAGACCTAAGAGCTTTTGTTACCTTACTGTCAAGAGATAGATTTCCTCCCATCCTGGGAGAGAGACACCTTTGGTAGGGTGTATATCAGTTTTGGTTAGTTTAAGGTAACCTAAAGGGGTCTCTTAGGATCTTGAAAAGCTAAGTGAAAAGTACATGGTATGAGAATGAACTTGTAGACCCATAGATATCCATCTCTAATTTCATATGAATGAGTTACCGTGGAGGTAATCGGTATGGGGCTTGACCAAGGTAGGCAGGTTGCCATAATCCTGATGAAAGGATGATAGTCATCCCATGAATGCAGAAAGAGAGATGATGAAGACTTGGGTAAGGTTTTAAGTGAACATGTACTATGATGGTGAAGCCTAAGTCAATCCTAGGGTCAGGTAGGAATAAGACCGATAAAGATAGGAGTTGCCTAATTCCCCAGTTGCACGTGACCATAGGGTCGGGAGGTAACAGCTATCATTGCCTGAGGGCCATGGGTTAGGAGATTGATCACCTTCATGAATTCATGGGACCCAAGGGGCAGATGAGTAGGGCACTCTCTTGATGCATGAGGGAAGAGGGAAGACTCCAAAAGAGTCGGTACCCTTTAGACCTGGAGGAGATGACCAAGGATGGTGTGTAAACCCAAGTAGGTTCAAAACCAGTGTTCCATGGAAGTAACCTTGATATTAAGATGTTTGTGAAATAGAGACGTAGGTGTCACGTTTCAACCTAGATTTGAAGGTGTACTGGCGAGGTGGGATGTACCATCTCTACTCTTGGAACAGGAAGAACTCTGTATTTGGACTGCAGCCAAATGCTTATTTCTTCTTGTTATGGGGGTGAGAGATAGGACATTATGCATGTCATACACCAAGGATAAGAGATGATGTAGGTTGGAGCATTGCCACGAGAAATGGGATAGAGAAGATATCTACCCTGGTAAAGTGAATGATACATGGATGGTTTGTAAACCCTAAGAGGAATGAGGTAGTCACCTTATGATGATGCTTCTAGAATGAGATAAATGGAGCTTACAAATTATACCAGGTTGAGTTTGGACACCATGATGATGAAATTAGAGAGTGTTCTTATGAAGATAAAGATATAGTTTGAGGTGACATAATAAGTGAAATACATGGGAATTAATGTTACCTAATACCTAAGGATGAGAGGTGGTAATGTATGCTCTGGTTAAGACTTGTTTGACTAGGAGCTAGAAGAGTTTGTTTGGCTAACCCTAAGTTTGAAAAGAAGAGGTGTTTGGATAACACTCAGATGTAACAAGATACGTGGAAAGGATAAGAGGTTGTTTGGTTAGTCAGTCTAGTCCTCGATGCAATGAAGGGATGGTGGTAGAACCTCAGATGTACTTCTTTGGAAGAGAAGGTGATGAAACCCCGACTAAAGTGGTTTAGGTTTCAGAGGATTTGATCGTGAAAGAATCATGACATATAGGAAATCATGGTGGAAGATCATCATACACAGTGGAAAATGACAATAGCACTTTGGATGCTTAAGATGAGGTTGCATGTGGTTTAGGGCCATGCAAGACAGGATGTAAAGGACGATCCCCAGTAACCCAGTGTATCGATATAGAGGACAAAAGAGTCCCTGAGAGGGAATGAGAGCTCAACACTAGGGATGTTGTGATAGGTCTTCCCTGAGCCAAGAAGGTTGAGATACAATATGGGTTATGGTGGGTCGCCTTACCTAGATAATATGAGAAAGGAAGAGTTCTGTTAAGGTACAGATCTGGTTGAGCTACCCATGAGAGAGACGGTTCAACTACACCATGAAGCGAGTTCAAAGAATCTGAATTTGAATAAAGGTTCACTTCCATAAAGTGGAAGTAGATACATGAAGAACTCAATGTTAGTATAGTTTATCACCCCTAACTATGGTTAGTATGATCCATACTAAAGGGTCTGATGAGGGCATGTGTGCTCGTTCAGGGTGATATCAAGAGACAATTTTTTTTTGTCCTATGAAAGATGTGAAGATAACCACCATAGCCAGTATCGGGTTTTATAGGAAGCTCTGTAAAGGAGGTTGTGTCGATCACCACTTCAGTAAGGTGATGTTGGTGAAAAGAATCACATGATGGACCACGGTGCGTGTAGGCGAAGTCACTTTGATTATGCAAGGGCTGAAAGGAGCCTAGAGACGATGAGAGTCGTGAGCAGATGCAAAGTAGACTGACATACAAGTTACTGTGGGAGAAAATGTGACATGAAAATCCGACCCCTCTAAGTTATAGCTAAGAGAGCTGAGTCCCCGATACATGGGTCCATTAGAGATGGATGGGTGGAGAAGGTTAGGTTTGACCCTCCCCCTCAGGATAGAGTAATGTGAGATAGGTTCCATGTGCCCAATTTAGAGCACTATGTGAGGTACTCGACCATGTGCTGAACAATGAACCTAGTGAGCCCCAAGGGAGGCTGAAATGGCCTGAGTCACCTGTGTAGTTTATAGACGCCAGGATGAAAGAACTCAGAGAAAAGAATATGTAATGATAAAGGTTCTTTGAAAATGCCATGGGTACGACAAAGCCACATAGGGGCCAATGATGGACATGGAAAAGTCTTATCCTGAATTGTTTGTTTGCTTGTTTAAATTTTGAGGACAAAATTCTTATAAGAGGGGAAGGATGTTATAACCCCAATTTTTGGGTTCAATTAATGAGAAATGCAATTTATCATATTAAGGATAATTGAACAAATAATGAAGTGATTTGTTTTGAATAATTGGATTTCGTTTAAAATAGCCTTGTTATTTGATTTGTGGGCTGTATTGGCTATTGGGCCCAATAAAAAGGAAGATAACAAAGGAAATTCAATTAGTAAATGGATAATTGAATATTTGAGAAAAGAAATAATGGAAACCTCTAGAAGGCAAATCCAAAGAGGATTTCGTGCCTCTTGGATTCCTTGGGTTCCAAGGAGTCTAAAGTTGCAAAGAAAAATAAGAAAAAGAAAAGATTATTCTATGTATTTCCTTTATGAAGAAAGAAATTGGGAAATAATGGTAATATGTGAAATTAAGTGAAAAGATGGATAATTGAGTTCCCTTTATGGAATTTCGTATCTATGAGATTTCTAATGATAAAAGGGATGCCAATGAGTAAAATAAAAGAGAAATAAAAAGAAATCCTCAAAAAGGAATATTTAAATAGGAAATAAACAAGATAATGTGAATTAATGCATAAAGGTGCATTAAGGAAGATAATGAGTATTCCAGTAAAATAAATTTCGAAATAAGAGAGTGCCTTGGGATCCAAGGAGTCCCAATAAAGAGGAAAGAAAGATAAAATACCAAAAAGACAAAATAAGAGAATAATGATAAATAGAAATCTAATAATAAAAGAAATTGAGATAATGCTAAAAACAATGTGCAATTCTCTAAGAAGAATAAGTGTTTACTCATCATAGAGTGGAATTCGAATTCACTTGGTTTCTTGGGATAAAAGGAATCCCAATAAGGAAATAAAAGGTGAATGAGAGAGAAAAAGAAGATAAATGTGTTTCATTATTAATGGATTTTATGTTATTTTCATAAGATGGTATTTTCCATCAAAAGGAAACATGATTTCGTGTTGATGGTTGAAAAAGCAAGAATAAAGAGAATATATGAAGGAGATTCTCGAATTCCTAATTATCCATGAAATAATGATTATCAATGGAGAGAGAAAGAGAGAAACTTGCTTTCTAAAGAAGGTTTTTGGTTTCCTAATGGGACAAGACCTTGCGGCTGGTTAGATGCACATCTTAGGGTGCGAAAACTCTACCCTATAAAAGGGGTAGGGCTCAGAGGTGAGTTCTGGAAAAGATGCACGTATCCTTTCTTCCCTCTTCTTCATCTTCATCGAGCAAACCCTAGTCCAGGGTAGCAGCGTGAGCAAGGAAGAAGAAGGAGCCTAGGCAAGGTCGGAGTGAGGGCTCGATGAGCCACGTTGCCAAAGGGCAACTTGGCCGTCGAAGACAGGCCCTGGAGCATGCTTATCGGAAGCCGCAAGGCTGCAGGAGCGGCTGCAATAGGAAGGGCCGGCGAAGGAGAAACCGGTCGACTTGACCGTGGTTCGAGGGACAGCTGTGTGCGCCCAAGCTATTCGGAGACAGAGAAAGCTTTTCCGGTGGTCTTCGAGCCCATACCTGGGCGGGAGAGCCGCGCCAAGGCCTGCCCTAGGCGGCCGCGGCTGTTGCTGAACGGAGGAAGAAGATGACGCCCATTGGACGATTTTACCCCTCCGAGGGTTAGGGAGCCTGCCACTTAGTCGAGGGTAAAACGGACATTGCGTTATGTTTTCCAAATCAAACGCGTGCATGGATCTGACGACGTGGCAACATGCCATTGGCCGAGTAAGTATTTTCTTGCAAAATTCATATCTAGCAAACCGTAACTCAGATTTAGACGAATCTTTATGAAAATTAATCCTCAGAACGAGAGGAATCCATTAAAAATATTATCAAATATTGATTCCGTTTCTAATTGTAAAAGTACTTTAAGATGATGAAAAGTGCATTAAAGTTGAGTTAAAAACCCTATTTGTAATTAAAGGTTGAATCTAAGATGTTTAATGGGTTAATTGAAGTAGTAATAACCTGTTGGATGATAATGCTAGATTCAAACCTGATCTAAAGGTAGAATTGCATGATTTAGGGTTATACCTCATATAAGAATGATTAAATAATTTAGAAACCCTAATTTAGGGTAAAAGAAGATGAGATCATTTTTAGATTGAAAAATGTGAAAGTATGATTGATAAATAATTGTTCTAAGTTATTTGTATATGAAATTTCTTAATCCTGGATAAATATCCTAAAAGTAGTAATTAGGGTCTTTTCATGAATAAAAGATGGAATTGATGACAAAATGAGTTCATATGGTAATTAGACCCTAATGAGATTTGAATTAATGATAGATGCACATAATGATCTTGTCATGAATTAAAAGGGATAAAAATAGTAGCTTTAATGAAAAAGAAGTTTAATGAAATTAGTTGATGAGTAATGTACCAGTAAATGTGAAGATAGGGTTATATGTTGTGAGATAACCTTAATACTGAAGAATAGATAAGATAACTAGGGTTTTTGAGTAATGGCATAAAATTAGGGTTTAATAAGGTAAAAGATGAAGGGAAACCCTAATTTCAAAATGAAACCCTAAAATGGATGCAAGAAACCATAGAAAGGGAAACCAAGTTAATAGAGTAGATTCCTGATGAAGTGTGTAACAATAGAGTATATATTCTTTTCAGGGATTATGTGATGATTGAATTACTTGCTTGGATCTGTTGATTGACTTGATTGTATACACATGAAGTATATGATGAATTATCTACATGACTCATCAAATCAGGTATGTGGTTACGCTTATGACTAACCGAGTTAGTTTTCCGATGGATTCCCGAATGTGTAATCGCATTGAATGCAACTAAACTGTTGGATGTTTATTTATTTCATGCAACTATAAAGTGACTATGATTATCACTATAAATGAGTAGATATATAACTGGCTAGATCCGGGTCCACCTCTGTTACTTTGAAAAGGCTAAAAAGGGGTAATCCTAGAGCAAGGTCTAGGTTATCGAGAGTTAGAAATTGGGCTACCTACGTGTAGTGCCATGCGACTCATTAGCCTGCCATGAGTTAAGGAGTGGGCTACTTACGGGTAGTGCCATGTGACTCAACCCTAGAAACTGGTTCACCTATGGGTGGGACCATGAGGGGTTTAATGGGGATCTACCATAAGGAAGGTAGGATCCAGGTCCACTGCAGGGATAGTACAGAGGATAGGGTACTCGTGGATCGCGGATGTTATATGTAAAATGTAATCTTAACTGATTAATGATTAATTGAATGATTACATGGTTGTCATAGTTGCAAGATTATTGTTTCCCCCACATACCAGCTATGGCTGACTGACGTTTTGTTTGTCGGCGTTTTAGGTACAATGAAATGAACAAACAGTAAAGTGGCACATGTGATACTAAAAGAGAATTAAAGTACAAAGGAGGATTAGATAGATTAGTATCGGCATGGATAGAAATATAGAGATCCAAGTTTTCAAAAGGTATGTACAGAAAAAATTTTATTACCATTTTCAGTATAGTCTGTTAGAATTTAATAATTGTTGATGGTTATATGTCGAACCTTTGATCCGGGATTAATGGGTGCGGCTTTGACCTCTTGGTCTCCCTTAATTGGGGGTTATCGGGAGGTGGGGTCGTAACATTTGGTATCAGAGCGTAGGTTCCTCATTTAACCACTGATAATTATTAAATTTTACAAACTCCATAGAACCCAAGGGAGTTATTAGAGGAGTATCCGAATGACGGAGGTGTCTAGAAAGGGATCATGACCGGGGGCTGGCAAGATTTTCCTCCGCACCGCTAGTCGGAATACGAGGACTCCTGGACCCGTGTGACCGCCTGGCCAAAGTCTTAGGGTATGAATCGAAATAAGATACCTTTAGGACTTCTCATCCTATTCATCCCTTCTCATCACAAAATTCTGATAAGGACCTAAAGGATTAGGGTTTTCTTTCTTCTCCTCACCCTCCTGAGGTATGGGAAAGGTTAATAAGGTTTAAGGAATCCTCCATTAAATGAAAGGCATGTAAATAAGATGTCATGGACATAAGCTTAATAGATTAAGCGCAAAATAAATAATAGATACATGTTTAGGTCGTATGACATAAGATGTCATGTCCTCAAAAGAGACCTGAGGCTAGACCTTCTTGTCAGGAGGATAAGTCAGTCTTGGAGATAGAGATCTCCATTTCTAGTAGAGACCTGGCGCACCCTATGAGAATGATGCTAACCCTAACCCTAAGTGAAGGTTAGAGAGAGATGAGTTGGACCAGGTGTTTGATAGGACATGCCTTTGCGATGCCATATGATCCATGGATGACCTAACACCTTTGGCAACCCAACCCTGGGAAGGATCGTGCATGTCAGGGTAAAGGATAACTCCTTAGATGATGAGGTTAGTGAAGGACCTTAGAAACCCTATGGGCATGTGCAAGTAGGGTATAGCTAGCACCTAGGGCACGTCATAGTGCTGACGGTAGGATGAAACCCAGGATAAGGAATCATGATGGAGCATAAAGGGTTATGGATGATCTTGAGCAACCATAAGTTCAAACCTAGGCTTCACCCATGTAGAGCATGCCTTTGAGGTTGAACCTTCATAAAGAGAGGACCTCTAATGGTGAGGTTGGATGTAGGGTTAGCTCTAGAGAGACCAGGAAACCCAGCAAGAAGGTTGAAAGCCTAAAACCCTGAACAATGGATGATGGTGGTTGCCTCATGATCGGTCCCTGAAAGTTGATGATACCTTGGTTGTCTTTAGAGGGACCGAACCCTTGAGAAAAGATGAAGCTTCTGGTACCTACGTGCCTATGGTAGAGATGTTTACCTTCCGAGGTAGGAAGAAGATGTTTTGTATATCCTGAAGTGGATTAGTAACAAGTTATGAGGCCTTGTACCTTACGGTTTGTCCTTGAGGAGAATCCAACTCTAAGTGTTGCTCAAGTCAAAGGATGACAGGAAGTGCACGAGATGCCTTTTGCCAGCTTGATTCATGGCTCAGAGATAGAGCGTGCAGTTGGACACCTAAAAGTGAACCTAGGGTTCCTAGGCCTAAGAGGGGAAGTGGTATACCTAATGCTCATGATGAGAATTAAGTTTCTATAGTTTCAAGCATGGTACGCCTCATGAATAAAGGAAAAGGGAAGTCCCTTAAGTTTAAGGTATGTGTAATGAACCCCTCATAGCTAGGTTGATGATAAAGGAAGGTATGATCTTGATCCAGCATTGAGGAAAGAGGACAAGTATGACCTAGTATGGTTCAGTAGATGATCTGTTTATGCCTTAATGTCTTGCTAGGGTTAAGTAGGCTCATGTGGATGTAAACCCTAGACCTAAGAGCTTTTGTTACCTTACTGTCAAGAGATAGATTTCCTCCCATCCTGGGAGAGAGACACCTTTGGTAGGGTGTATATCAGTTTTGGTTAGTTTAAGGTAACCTAAAGGGGTCTCTTAGGATCTTGAAAAGCTAAGTGAAAAGTACATGGTATGAGAATGAACTTGTAGACCCATAGATATCCATCTCTAATTTCATATGAATGAGTTACCATGGAGGTAATCGGTATGGGGCTTGACCAAGGTAGGCAGGTTGCCATAATCCTGATGAAAGGATGATAGTCATCCCATGAATGCAGAAAGAGAGATGATGAAGACTTGGGTAAGGTTTTAAGTGAACATGTACTATGATGGTGAAGCCTAAGTCAATCCTAGGGTCAGGTAGGAATAAGACCGATAAAGATAGGAGTTGCCTAATTCCCCAGTTGCACGTGACCATAGGGTCGGGAGGTAACAGCTATCATTGCCTGAGGGCCATGGGTTAGGAGATTGATCACCTTCATGAATTCATGGGACCCAAGGGGCAGATGAGTAGGGCACTCTCTTGATGCATGAGGGAAGAGGGAAGACTCCAAAAGAGTCGGTACCCTTTAGACCTGGAGGAGATGACCAAGGATGGTGTGTAAACCCAAGTAGGTTCAAAACCAGTGTTCCATGGAAGTAACCTTGATATTAAGATGTTTGTGAAATAGAGACGTAGGTGTCACGTTTCAACCTAGATTTGAAGGTGTACTGGCGAGGTGGGATGTACCATCTCTACTCTTGGAACAGGAAGAACTCTGTATTTGGACTGCAGCCAAATGCTTATTTCTTCTTGTTATGGGGGTGAGAGATAGGACATTATGCATGTCATACACCAAGGATAAGAGATGATGTAGGTTGGAGCATTGCCACGAGAAATGGGATAGAGAAGATATCTACCCTGGTAAAGTGAATGATACATGGATGGTTTGTAAACCCTAAGAGGAATGAGGTAGTCACCTTATGATGATGCTTCTAGAATGAGATAAATGGAGCTTACAAATTATACCAGGTTGAGTTTGGACACCATGATGATGAAATTAGAGAGTGTTCTTATGAAGATAAAGATATAGTTTGAGGTGACATAATAAGTGAAATACATGGGAATTAATGTTACCTAATACCTAAGGATGAGAGGTGGTAATGTATGCTCTGGTTAAGACTTGTTTGACTAGGAGCTAGAAGAGTTTGTTTGGCTAACCCTAAGTTTGAAAAGAAGAGGTGTTTGGATAACACTCAGATGTAACAAGATACGTGGAAAGGATAAGAGGTTGTTTGGTTAGTCAGTCTAGTCCTCGATGCAATGAAGGGATGGTGGTAGAACCTCAGATGTACTTCTTTGGAAGAGAAGGTGATGAAACCCCGACTAAAGTGGTTTAGGTTTCGGAGGATTTGATCGTGAAAGAATCATGACATATAGGAAATCATGGTGGAAGATCATCATACACAGTGGAAAATGACAATAGCACTTTGGATGCTTAAGATGAGGTTGCATGTGGTTTAGGGCCATGCAAGACAGGATGTAAAGGACGATCCCCAGTAACCCAGTGTATCGATATAGAGGACAAAAGAGTCCCTGAGAGGGAATGAGAGCTCAACACTAGGGATGTTGTGATAGGTCTTCCCTGAGCCAAGAAGGTTGAGATACAATATGGGTTATGGTGGGTCGCCTTACCTAGATAATATGAGAAAGGAAGAGTTCTGTTAAGGTACAGATCTGGTTGAGCTACCCATGAGAGAGACGGTTCAACTACACCATGAAGCGAGTTCAAAGAATCTGAATTTGAATAAAGGTTCACTTCCATAAAGTGGAAGTAGATACATGAAGAACTCAATGTTAGTATAGTTTATCACCCCTAACTATGGTTAGTATGATCCAGACTAAAGGGTCTGATGAGGGCATGTGTGCTCGTTCAGGGTGATATCAAGAGACAATTTTTTTTTGTCCTATGAAAGATGTGAAGATAACCACCATAGCCAGTATCGGGTTTTATAGGAAGCTCTGTAAAGGAGGTTGTGTCGATCACCACTTCAGTAAGGTGATGTTGGTGAAAAGAATCACATGATGGACCACGGTGCATGTAGGCGAAGTCACTTTGATTATGCAAGGGCTGAAAGGAGCCTAGAGACGATGAGAGTCGTGAGCAGATGCAAAGTAGACTGACATACAAGTTACTGTGGGAGAAAATGTGACATGAAAATCCGACCCCTCTAAGTTATAGCTAAGAGAGCTGAGTCCCCGATACATGGGTCCATTAGAGATGGATGGGTGGAGAAGGTTAGGTTTGACCCTCCCCCTCAGGATAGAGTAATGTGAGATAGGTTCCATGTGCCCAATTTAGAGCACTATGTGAGGTACTCGACCATGTGCTGAACAATGAACCTAGTGAGCCCCAAGGGAGGCTGAAATGGCCTGAGTCACCTGTGTAGTTTATAGACGCCAGGATGAAAGAACTCAGAGAAAAGAATATGTAATGATAAAGGTTCTTTGAAAATGCCATGGGTACGACAAAGCCACATAGGGGCCAATGATGGACATGGAAAAGTCTTATCCTGAATTGTTTGTTTGCTTGTTTAAATTTTGAGGACAAAATTCTTATAAGAGGGGAAGGATGTTATAACCCCAATTTTTGGGTTCAATTAATGAGAAATGCAATTTATCATATTAAGGATAATTGAACAAATAATGAAGTGATTTGTTTTGAATAATTGGATTTCGTTTAAAATAGCCTTGTTATTTGATTTGTGGGCTGTATTGGCTATTGGGCCCAATAAAAAGGAAGATAACAAAGGAAATTCAATTAGTAAATGGATAATTGAATATTTGAGAAAAGAAATAATGGAAACCTCTAGAAGGCAAATCCAAAGAGGATTTCGTGCCTCTTGGATTCCTTGGGTTCCAAGGAGTCTAAAGTTGCAAAGAAAAATAAGAAAAAGAAAAGATTATTCTATGTATTTCCTTTATGAAGAAAGAAATTGGGAAATAATGGTAATATGTGAAATTAAGTGAAAAGATGGATAATTGAGTTCCCTTTATGGAATTTCGTATCTATGAGATTTCTAATGATAAAAGGGATGCCAATGAGTAAAATAAAAGAGAAATAAAAAGAAATCCTCAAAAAGGAATATTTAAATAGGAAATAAACAAGATAATGTGAATTAATGCATAAAGGTGCATTAAGGAAGATAATGAGTATTCCAGTAAAATAAATTTCGAAATAAGAGAGTGCCTTGGGATCCAAGGAGTCCCAATAAAGAGGAAAGAAAGATAAAATACCAAAAAGACAAAATAAGAGAATAATGATAAATAGAAATCTAATAATAAAAGAAATTGAGATAATGCTAAAAACAATGTGCAATTCTCTAAGAAGAATAAGTGTTTACTCATCATAGAGTGGAATTCGAATTCACTTGGTTTCTTGGGATAAAAGGAATCCCAATAAGGAAATAAAAGGTGAATGAGAGAGAAAAAGAAGATAAATGTGTTTCATTATTAATGGATTTTATGTTATTTTCATAAGATGGTATTTTCCATCAAAAGGAAACATGATTTCGTGTTGATGGTTGAAAAAGCAAGAATAAAGAGAATATATGAAGGAGATTCTCGAATTCCTAATTATCCATGAAATAATGATTATCAATGGAGAGAGAAAGAGAGAAACTTGCTTTCTAAAGAAGGTTTTTGGTTTCCTAATGGGACAAGACCTTGCGGCTGGTTAGATGCACATCTTAGGGTGCGAAAACTCTACCCTATAAAAGGGGTAGGGCTCAGAGGTGAGTTCTGGAAAAGATGCACGTATCCTTTCTTCCCTCTTCTTCATCTTCATCGAGCAAACCCTAGTCCAGGGTAGCAGCGTGAGCAAGGAAGAAGAAGGAGCCTAGGCAAGGTCGGAGTGAGGGCTCGATGAGCCACGTTGCCAAAGGGCAACTTGGCCGTCGAAGACAGGCCCTGGAGCATGCTTATCGGAAGCCGCAAGGCTGCAGGAGCGGCTGCAATAGGAAGGGCCGGCGAAGGAGAAACCGGTCGACTTGACCGTGGTTCGAGGGACAGCTGTGTGCGCCCAAGCTATTCGGAGACAGAGAAAGCTTTTCCGGTGGTCTTCGAGCCCATACCTGGGCGGGAGAGCCGCGCCAAGGCCTGCCCTAGGCGGCCGCGGCTGTTGCTGAACGGAGGAAGAAGATGACGCCCATTGGACGATTTTACCCCTCCGAGGGTTAGGGAGCCTGCCACTTAGTCGAGGGTAAAACGGACATTGCGTTATGTTTTCCAAATCAAACGCGTGCATGGATCTGACGACGTGGCAACATGCCATTGGCCGAGTAAGTATTTTCTTGCAAAATTCATATCTAGCAAACCGTAACTCAGATTTAGACGAATCTTATATGAAAATTAATCCTCAGAACGAGAGGAATCCATTAAAAATATTATCAAATATTGATTCCGTTTCTAATTGTAAAAGTACTTTAAGATGATGAAAAGTGCATTAAAGTTGAGTTAAAAACCCTATTTGTAATTAAAGGTTGAATCTAAGATGTTTAATGGGTTAATTGAAGTAGTAATAACCTGTTGGATGATAATGCTAGATTCAAACCTGATCTAAAGGTAGAATTGCATGATTTAGGGTTATACCTCATATAAGAATGATTAAATAATTTAGAAACCCTAATTTAGGGTAAAAGAAGATGAGATCATTTTTAGATTGAAAAATGTGAAAGTATGATTGATAAATAATTGTTCTAAGTTATTTGTATATGAAATTTCTTAATCCTGGATAAATATCCTAAAAGTAGTAATTAGGGTCTTTTCATGAATAAAAGATGGAATTGATGACAAAATGAGTTCATATGGTAATTAGACCCTAATGAGATTTGAATTAATGATAGATGCACATAATGATCTTGTCATGAATTAAAAGGGATAAAAATAGTAGCTTTAATGAAAAAGAAGTTTAATGAAATTAGTTGATGAGTAATGTACCGGTAAATGTGAAGATAGGGTTATATGTTGTGAGATAACCTTAATACTGAAGAATAGATAAGATAACTAGGGTTTTTGAGTAATGGCATAAAATTAGGGTTTAATAAGGTAAAAGATGAAGGGAAACCCTAATTTCAAAATGAAACCCTAAAATGGATGCAAGAAACCATAGAAAGGGAAACCAAGTTAATAGAGTAGATTCCTGATGAAGTGTGTAACAATAGAGTATATATTCTTTTCAGGGATTATGTGATGATTGAATTACTTGCTTGGATCTGTTGATTGACTTGATTGTATACACATGAAGTATATGATGAATTATCTACATGACTCATCAAATCAGGTATGTGGTTACGCTTATGACTAACCGAGTTAGTTTTCCGATGGATTCCCGAATGTGTAATCGCATTGAATGCAACTAAACTGTTCGATGTTTATTTATTTCATGCAACTATAAAGTGACTATGATTATCACTATAAATGAGTAGATATATAACTGGCTAGATCCGGGTCCACCTCTGTTACTTTGAAAAGGCTAAAAAGGGGTAATCCTAGAGCAAGGTCTAGGTTATCGAGAGTTAGAAATTGGGCTACCTACGTGTAGTGCCATGCGACTCATTAGCCTGCCATGAGTTAAGGAGTGGGCTACTTACGGGTAGTGCCATGTGACTCAACCCTAGAAACTGGTTCACCTATGGGTGGGACCATGAGGGGTTTAATGGGGATCTACCATAAGGAAGGTAGGATCCAGGTCCACTGCAGGGATAGTACAGAGGATAGGGTACTCGTGGATCGCGGATGTTATATGTAAAATGTAATCTTGACTGATTAATGATTAATTGAATGATTACATGGTTATCATAGTTGCAAGATTATTGTTTCCCCCACATACCAGCTATGGCTGACTGACGTTTTGTTTGTCGGCGTTTTAGGTACAATGAAATGAACAAACAGTAAAGTGGCACATGTGATACTAAAAGAGAATTAAAGTACAAAGGAGGATTAGATAGATTAGTATCGGCATGGATAGAAATATAGAGATCCAAGTTTTCAAAAGGTATGTACAGAAAAAAATTTTATTACCATTTTCAGTATAGTCTGTTAGAATTTAATAATTGTTGATGGTTATATGTCGAACCTTTGATCCGGGATTAATGGGTGCGGCTTCGACCTCTTGGTCTCCCTTAATTGGGGGTTATCGGGAGGTGGGGTCGTAACACATGGTCTATGGATGAGAAAGAGAAGAGATGGAAAAATAAACATCAACTTATAAGACAAACACTTACCAAGGGTGGAAGATGAGCTTGGATCACCACCACCACCACATGCAAGAGGAGATTGATCCCCCAAGATCCAAGGACGAACCTCCTTGCTCCACCAAGCTCCAAGAACAAGCAAATAAGGAGGAAGAAGATAGATGGATGAAAATGGTTGCAAGCAAGAAGATGTAAGGGGTTATATAGATGGAGTATGAGAGAGAAGGCAAGAGATGATGTGTCAACACTCTAAGGTACCAAAGGGACACTTGTCCACCCAAGAAGCACACATGCAACCACCTAAGCATGACATGCAAGACTTGGTGATACACTCTAGGTAGTGTCTCGACCACCATGTCAACCCACATTGTCGCAGTCACCACCCATCCATGGGGCACCATCTATGGTCGTGAAACCACCAACCAACATCACCTCTTGGTTGCGATAAAGCACCTCTACAACCCTAGGTCAAAACAACCTATGATAGGGCAACCATCTCAAACCAAGACCACCCTAGACTGCCTAGTTTGTGACCCCCAACACCTAGAGGAAGTGTATCAACTGTGAAACCCTCCAAAACCAACATTGGTCATGACCCAAGGTCGAGACAACACAACCAACTCACATGGTCAAGGCACTCAACACTCACATCAACCCCAATCACGACCGAGGGTGATATTCCTCAACCATGGATCAAACAAGGTTACCTCCTCTTTCTCTTTCCTCTAGATGATGCCAAGAAAGAGAGGGAACACTCTAGAGGTGGAAAATTGCACTTCAACCCCCCTACATTGGGTAAATTGCAATTTGCACCAAAACTAGCACAGAAAGCACAAACTTCATCCAAATAAACTCAAACATAAAACTTAAGCTCTCCAAAAGACCTAATTACATATGAAATCCAAAGCAAAAAGAGACGGGTACTAGTTCCGCATCCCTATCTCAAGCCCTTACTAAGGTCAACCCAAAAGAGATATAAAATAGATGATGACATATCAGAATGAAACAACTTTATCTGATCTGTCTCAACTCAAGGGTTGACCTCTCCTTATAGCTAACTCAAGGTGTAAAGTCGAGTCATTGCCTGTTGTCATCCTCATCCCCCACTGGCCTATCTGGAGGAACCAACCTGTGATTCTTATCCATGACCTCTTCCACCACTGCTATATTGTTATCTCTACTAGCCCGGATGGTTCTGCCTCAACTGATGGATCACTTCATCATATTTCATTGGGTGAAACGGTATAGTATGCCCAACCTTTCCACACTTATAGCATGTCTTGTTCTCATACAAAGGCCTAGGCGGCCCTGTCACAAACACTGAGGCAACACTCTGGGCTCTTATAGGTGGAAAACTACAAATCCTGCTCTTACTTGGTGACCATTGTGTCGGTGCTCTAGACCTCTGATGTACTGGTGGTGCTGACAACCTAGGCTCCTTAAACCCACCCAATGATTGTCCCTGGTACTCACCAGGCCTCTTCTTGGCACTCTTCTCTTTCTTCTCAACCAAAAACCTCTATATCCTTCAAACTGACTCCACAAATGTAGCAAAATGATATGCTCTCTAGGGCTGTTGTAGGCGTCATCAACTCCTCACTCAACCCTTTCTCAAAATATATGATCATCTCCTGATCTGTCACCGCCATGTGAGGACAGAACCTCATCAACTCCTTAAAGCTTGCTTTATACTCATTGATCGACATGGATCCCTATCAGATCCTCTCAAACTGGCATATCTTCTCATCAAGGTATGTCTAAGGAAAGTACTGACAATGAACTCACTTCAGAATTCCTCCCAATCGATCACAACATCTGGCCTCTTTTTCTCTCTATGGCGCACCAATGGACAACAGTCCCCTTTAAAAGGTATACTTCATGCTTCACCTTATCAGCCTCTAGGATACTAAGGTTCTTAAAGGCTTTCTCTAGCTCCATCACCCAGAGGTCTGCATCCATTCTACCAGCATATTCCAGTGCTCCAACTCACCTCAACCGCTCAAACATCTTCTCAGAGATCAAAGATTCCACATTGGGGATTGCTGCTCTTGTTTGAGAAATGGGCTTTCTATGCACCATATGTGTAATCGTGGCCATAAACTGTCCAAACATGAACTGAAAAGTGGGATTGGCTATCACTGTAGGGTCTATCTGGGGCATCCCAAGCACTCTCTCCTCAACATCTTGCCTCTTTGCACCTCCACCTGGTGCAGCAACACCACTCTCATCAATGTGTTCTTAATGTTTTCCAGCCATCTTTTCAACTCTTCTTCTTCTTATTCTTCTTCAACACAAGTATAAGTCACTATAAGACAGGATAAAGGACACTAGAGCAGACACAAACCCTTTTCCTAGGTCCCTATAGACTCAGCGAACCTAAAGCTCTAATACCAACCAAATGTGACACCATTTTCCACACAAAGCGAGATTACTCAAAACCAAACGTTGTGAAATACTAAGCAAGCAAATTACTGAAAAACACTAATAATTAAAACCAATTGCACAAGGCACCAACATCATAAAACTTGTGACATAAAGATCCATAACCTACCATATTTATCATATATATCATAAAACATCATGTTTATAACATGTTCCATAGACATGCCTATCACACATGATATCTATTTCTCTTGCGTATACATGTACATCTGCCAACTATATACAACAAAAGGGCACATAATCTAAAAACTCGTATCAATAGCACAACCACAAAACACACAGAATTATCCCCAAGACATGAGTGTACAGGGATGACTCTAGGACTCTAACACCAAAAGACCAACAAGCAACGCACTCAACCTTGTCAGTTGCTAGTCTTGCTGCTCCTCCTCTTCAGCTGCACAATCTCTACCTCCTCATGAACGACCACCTAAAATATGTGGAAACCTATGGGGTGAGACCAAACATCCAAGTGATAGATATAAATCTCCGCCAATACTATTAAAGCACAAGCAAAGTAACTAAAGAACAGATGTAAAACTACACCTATGTCAAGCAGATTCAATTACTTATGTAAGTAGGGCAATTATTCTCATCTAAGTAGATTAGGTATCTATAATAGAGTAGTAGTAAATTTTATAACTAAGGAGGAATATGAAGAACATGTATATTTTCTGCCAACCAAGCTATAAAAAAGAAAAGAAAGGCCTCATCCAATGTTTTCATATTTGATCCTAAACAATCATACTACATGACTGATTACATATTTTAATTACTATCTCGAGGATTTGAGTCGTACCACCCAAATCCAACCGACCACTAATAAGTCAAAATTGGTTTCATACAAGGTCAATGGAAGAGTCAGAATCTATGACCTCTCCCACACCTCCTGGTCAGCATAAGAGTAACACTATAGAGACATGTCAATCATATGCACATGTGATTTATAGTAAGTAGAAGGATCAGCTCATGCATGGCCGTCCACATATAACAATACCTAGCCCACCTTGATACATGTAATGACGTTAGAAGAATAGGAGCACGCATGACCATTCTAACAAGAAGTGGCTCACGCTTGGCCATCCATATCACAACAAGATCAGCTCACACATGGATGTCTCACACATCATGTAATTAGGGATACAAGGTGACACCCGACTTGTACCCCCACATATTCAAAATATGTGCTCCGAGTAAAACTCATTTCACCAATACAACAATTAAGGTTGACACTGGAAAAACTCGTTTCACCAATACAACAATTAAGGCTGACACTGGAAATGATCTATGGCACAGGGCAAACTATAGGGAATGTGTTTCACTTATTTAGTTATTCCAATTAAGTATCTTCAAGCATCAATCAAGTTATAATGTACGAAACCATAGAAAGCACAAAAAAGGTAAGGACATAGTACACTTTCAAGGATATAAAACATATAAGGGTGAAATTATCACACTATCACTACATAATGACTATACAGTGCCATTCACAAGACCAACATCACTATTGCACAACCACTCGATGCTATCACTAATGTCACATATTTGTGGGATATCAATCCCTTAATCATAGCACTAGAGGGTATCACATCACAACAGGAATCAAGCCACCATCGGGTCCATTCACATCATTCATGTATTGCAAGTATTTCAACATGCCTCATAAAGGCTCATTTAACCAATGTCACATCATACTCATCATAGCACACACTAGCTATTATTTTCAAGCTCATATCACTTGCATGGTTAGAAATTGATATATGAGAAATAGGAAACATCCTAAGTCCATGTTTCACATCATTGTCTCCACATGCCTCAATTATTCATAACATCACCATAGCACACCAAGAAATGGCATGCATTCAACCAGCAAGGTTAGGGGTTCAAGGACAGGAGAGATAATGTCATAACATCATAGCTGTTCCAAGAAAGAGAAGCAAACATGTCACATTTCTCATCATTAGGATTAGGGTTTTCCATCCATAGCCGATTAGGGTTTACAAGACTAGGTTCAACCACCAACCCTAGAACCATCACCCTCCATCATCTTGGAGTGTATAAGGATTAGGATACATCAGTACATTTGATTAGATAACATTCTAAACATCATTATATATGGCCTATGTATTATTCATGTATGAATATCATTAAGTGTTCACATGTGCTTCTAATCCACCTACCATCACCCTATATTGACCACATAACCACATAGGTCGCGACCACCCATCATGGTCCATGTCACAACCTCGACACTCATGTGTCTCGACCATCCACCAACATATCACAACCTCCACCACTAGGTCATGTCGCGTCTGTGACACTTAGGGTTAGGGTTCCACAAAACATCTCGACCAAAGGTGTCTTGACCTCAAGGGTCTCTCAACCTCCACCCATGTCGTGACCCAAGACCCAACATGTCGTGACCTCCCTCCAAGAACATGTTACAATCAAGACAAGGGCATGATCTTAACTAAAAAAATAGAATAACAGCTAACCCAAAATAGGGGTCAACTTGGCCATCAACACCCAGTGTCGTGACCTTAAAGAAAACTAGGTCCATCCCAACAAAAGCAGAGCATCTTGATAACCTCCCATTTTGTGATGTTATCTTACTAGTTTTTCTTAATTTTCCATACTCTTTCTTAGATAAATTAGATATAATCCTTAACTTTCTGCGTTATTATGATTTCACCATTAAACTAACATTTATCTTCTTCTTCTTACAGAAAAACCCAAAAATATTACAAAAGGGGCAAACGGTCCCAAGACCGAATGAAGTCCAAATGGTCCCAAGACCAAATGAAGTCCAAACGGCCCCAAGACCGAATGAACCCAGACGGTCCCAAGACCGAATGAACCCAAACGGTCCCAAGACAAAATGAACTCAAAAAGTCCCAAGACCGAATGAACTCAAACGGTCTGGAGACCGAATGAATCCACACGGTCCTGAGACTGAATAAAGGCAAACGGTCTGGAGAGCGAATGAAGTCCAAATGGTCGCAGGACCGAATGAACTCAAATGATCTGGAGACCGAATGAAGTCCAAACGGTCCCAAGACTGAATGAGCCCAAACGTTCCCGAGACTGAATAAAGGCAAACGGTCTGGAGAACGAATGAAGTCCAAATAGTCCCAAGACCGAATGAACTCAAACGGTCCCAAGACCGGATAAAGACGAGTAGTTTGGAAACTGAATGAAAGAAAATGGTCCCAAGACTATATGAATCCAAACGGTCCCGAGAACGTTTGATACCAAATGGTCCCCAAACCATTAAAGACCCAAATGGTCCCAAGATCGTTTGGGATTCCTTGGAAGCCTATAAATAGGACCTAAGGAGTCCTCATTTGTCATCAACTTCTGGGACGTCCAGAGGCTGCCCCAATCACTCTAGAGCTATTCCACCTCCATCCTTCACCCAAAGGCTATCGGTTCAAGATCCATACTCCATCTTCAAGCTACCTCCTCTCTCATCAACATAAGAAGGTGGTAAGTGGAGGATTCTTCATCAAGACAACCACGTGGCATGAAGGTAGTTGCTCTCTCCTCCAAGGGATTGACCTTCCTCCCTCCTATGTGGAGATGATGCTTTCTCTCTCTCTTCCCGCCTCCTTCTTTGTTCTTTCCATGAGAGAGTAGTCTCATACACTAGGGTGCGGGGAGTAGCCCCGCTACCCATGTTTTCATTTCATACATTGTAATTCTTGAGTTTGCAATAGAAAAACACTATATTTCCAATTCAACATCAAACATTTAATGAATGCTAGTTATTTGACCACCAACTTGTGTTATCTATTATCTGTTAGTACAAATTGTCTATATTTGTACTTCTAGATTCAAATATCGACTACTTGTTGGTTCCAGATTGTATGTAGTCACCATACATTTGGCTCAGTGTCTAGGAGTGTTTCTCAAGGAGTGGAGTAAACTCACCTCCATCGTTGTACTTTCATACTATGAAATGGAATCAGTTGACGTATGAAAGTGCAACCTTGATAGGTCAAGGAACACACTTTGCAAGGGGAGTGATGCAAAGTAAGTGACCATTCGTCTGGGGATGGCTGTCATTGCAACACTTCCACATTTCTCATAGTTAGTTATCTGAAAGGAAGCTAAGTTTACAAAGATACTAAATGTTTAGACTCTTTTCTTTGCAAGTCAAGTTATTGTGATGTATGTTTTGATCCATGCGTAGTGGTGGTGAAACCTGATCACATCCTAGTGGTTTCTAAATATTGTTTACAACCTTAAGTTTACTTTCCTATTATTTTCTTTCTCTGCATATTAGCTTAACCATCAAATCAACTCTTTGATCTAAATATCAACTTTTAAGTGGATAAGTAGGATTATTACGTTTTCTATCTTGTTAAACTCTTAACAAGACCGTTGTCCCATGGATTCAACCCTTAACTGTACTATGACAAGACTTCCATGTATCTTAGCATACGTGGGTGGAGATCTTATTATAGCATATGCAAGGCTAAACTTAGAGATTAACTATCTCTAGGATTTTTCGTGGTGCACACAACTCTACGTAAGTGGAGGCTCCATCAAAAATTGGCGTCGTTGCCAGGGACAATAGAGTGTTTTAATTTTATCTTGTTACCTTTCTAGTTGATTAGCATTTTACACTTTTCTTTAATCATAATTCATATCATCGTGACTTCATCATTACTCTGCATTACCTAAAGTGTGTTTCTTATTCTACTCAGGTAGAAAATGTGTATGCAACCTTTGCACAACATCAGATTCTCCCCTGAACCAGAGTATGACTCTGAGGTAGAATGAAGCTTCCACCGACGCATCCGCCTCAACCGCCAATGAGCCAGACAAATGGCTGACGAATAGCGCCAAGCCACTCTAGTTATGGAAAGAGTCAATGTGGCCTTAGTAGCTCAAAGAGAAAACTTATTGCTGACACACGTGCTCAGATTCAAGCTGAGGTCTGAGCTGAAGAATAGGCCCACATTCAAGCTGAGAATGAAGTAGCCACAGCCGCTGCTCAGATGGTGTTGCGAAACAAGCAACTTCGGGATTATGTCATTCCTAAGAACTTCGAAGATAATCACCCAGTCAGAGCCCCGCTCATCAATGTTCCTAACTTTGAGTTCGCACGTAATGGATCCAGATTATGTAAGGTATTTCATTTTTTGGAGGTGTTGGGGATGATTGCATGGACCACCTAAAGCGATTCAAGTCTCTTTTTCGGCTAGTACCACATGCTAGAGTTCCTTTCGACACAATCATGCTACACCTGTTTCACTTCACTTTGTCTGGAAGGGCATTGAGCTAGTACAACGCACTAGATGGGGAGCCAATCACCACCTAGGCTCCTTTGGAATAAAAGTTTCTAGAAAAGTTCTTTCCACCTTTGTTGACTTATGAGATTAGGGGACAAATTAATCACTTTTCTCAACTCCCTGGGGAATCACTGGAAGAATCATGGGAGAGATTTAAGGAACTTTTGAGGAAATATCCGCATCACGGAATATCTCAAAACTAGCTGATAGAGACATTCTATAGAGGAGTAAGTGATGATATTAAGAAATGTTTGGATTCCTCATCTGGGGGGAATTTCATGCGAAAGAATTATAAAGATGCCTGGAGGATTGTTACACTTGGGGCCTAGAACCAATCTAATTGGGGAAGGTTGTCCACCGGGGGAATTCTAAAAGTTTATAAGGCTGAAGAATCAATTGAAATGAAAGCCATCGTCGAAGCCCTAAAAACTATCGCTCACAAGCAACAAATTCTTGAAACAACACTTGGAGAAAAGAAGAGCCCCCAACACGTCAAGGAAGCTACCGTGAATTGTGAGGCATGTCATGCATCCGATCACCCCACATTATCATGTGGTCTCCTATATAATGTGATGATGGACATGCAGACACCGTAGCCACAGTATGAACCAATCATCGAACAACTTGATGATCTGACACCAGAACAAGTTAATTCCATCCACACTATACCAGGACAAGCTTATTATAACCCAAATCAACCAAGAAACCATCCCAGATTTCAATATGGGAATCCTTTGGGGAATGCCAACCCACAACACCAGACCCAAGGAGGATTTTTTAATAGATCACCACCAAGTTTCCAGAACAATTATAATTGAAACCAAGGAAAATTTAGAGGAGGATTGTAAGGATTCACACAACCAAGAAATCCTTCTGCATATTACCAATATACTCATCCACCGTTGCACCCGCAATTGCAGCAACCTCAGTTACAACAACCACAACTTCAACAACCCCAACTATCCACCGTGCCTCAGCAGCAGCAACCACAACAATTTCAACAAAATCTATAAAAGAATAATCCGCCTCCACCAACGGATGAAATATCATTGATAATACAAATGTTGCAGTCACAACAAACCATGCTTTCCAACCAGCAAGCCCAACAAAAAGTTGTTGAAGCTCAGTTAGCACAAATCACAGCTCAACTAAAACATCCGGTAGGCACTTTTGTTGGTCAACCAGAGATAAATGCAAGACACGATCAACCCAGACAAGAACAATTGAAAGGCATCACCACAAGGTCGGGTTGTGTCCTTACAGAAGCCATGAAAATCATTTAGGAAGATGAAGATATAGTTGTCATCAACCCAATCGCAAGCACAAACCAAGAAATTGAAAAGACCAAAGAATGTGAGAAGGAAAAGGGAAAATAGCAAGTTACCAAAGAACCAGAAGTCCAACTGTATAAGCCTAGGATACCCTACCCAGGCAGGTTGAGAGGGACTAATCTGGATACTAGGTTCCAAAAGTTCAAGGAAGCGATGAAAAAACTATATATTGATATCACGTTCCTTGATGCTCTCTCCGAAAAACCATCTTGGGCCAAATACCTAAAGACCTTGTTATCAAGGAAATGTATGACTGGAGAACAAGGGACCATTAATTTTACGATTATGATACCCAATATAGTATTTGAAGACCATGAGCATCATGTAGATGATGATACCAAATGAAGGAATTGGTTACTCAATTATTGTATATTTCCACCCAAAAAGTGTAACTATATATGCAATTGACAAATAGAACATTAATTGAGTTCAAGTATGATGAATAGGTTTGTTTAATTGTTTGGGCACATATGAGTCCATGGGACCTGTTTAATAGTACCAATGGACTCAAGTGATATATTAGTGAACCTTGAGGTATTAGTATCATAAAAAGTGTTCTGGACTTGTAGGATCAAGAATTAGGATGATCATATAAAGTCTTTTAAGATTTATTTTATTAAGATTTGAGGATTAATTGAATTTTATATAAGGTTATTTGATGAGTTTATTTAGATGACAAATGTTGGGATTTTGAGTTCAAACTTGGTTATATGGGGCTTTGTTTGATGAGGAACCCATGTTTCAAATTTCTTTTGAATCGGAGGGTTGTACTAGAAGATATAAATGTTTGAATTTATTGATATATGACTTAAATGCCTTGCCAAACCTTGGTCATCTGGTTATTTGAGAATTATCAAAGGCTGTGACATTGATATGTCACACAGCCTTTTGGACTTTGTGCGCAACTGCATTCTTTTCGCTTACGTTTATGTCATGCTCACACTGGCCAACCCTTTGCTTGATCACAACCCAAAGCCTGGAAGCGTGGCCTGATCGAGCACACTCTGGGAGGTTGTTTGGATCTGACGGCCCTGACTCCGTCTCCTACCTCTGAACATTTCGGATCAGGGGATTGACTAGGCTGGAGTTTTGAGTGTCAGAGTGCCCAATGGCACTACTAGTCCTGCCTCACTGAGACCTACCCCTTGACCGCTCACAGAGACTCTATTGTTGCCTCTTTTAAGAAACCCCGAATCTAGTTCACCCTGGCCTGTCCATCGCACCTTACAGGTGGGTTCCAGTACGAGATGTGGAACTCGACCATCGAGAGGGTCTCGAGGAATGTAAAAGGGAGAAGAGGGATCTCCAGGAGGAAGGAGAGTGGATTCTACGACTGTGAGAGACAACACCCACATGCGCAAGTTTTCCAGCCACCCATCGGTTTATGGGTTAGTTTTCCCTGGATTGGAGAGCTCCAACATGACCGCAGAGCTCGAATCCATGGAAAGGAGAAGAAGATTGAGGAGACATGCTCGTCTGATAGATTCATCCTCATCGATGAGGAGGAGGTGGAGTCAGAGAGGGCAAACCAGGATCTGATGTCGGTTACCTGCAGACATCTGAAGATCCTAGAGTTCCAGGATTCCACCTTGGCACTTTGGCTAGTCGTGGAGTTCCTCGGCATGGTGGAAAGGTACATGGTTGTGTCTAGCTCGCTGGAGATCACTCTCCCAACGGAGGCACTCACAGACGGGCGTCAAGCGAAGAAATCACAACGAACGCAATTCTAGAAAGGAAAATGGAGCAGGTGGTCACTGTGACTCCGAGGAGCAGCCTCCATCATGGAAACTCCAAGAAGAAGGTGTAGAGTAGGAGGAGATAGAGCTCTTGGTTGTGAATTTCTTTAGAACAGGAAGGCACCGACCTAGAATCATTGCTCACCAGGGAGAAGCATGTGATTGGGGAGGCATCCTTCCCAGATCAGAACTCGCCGCAGATGCATCCCTCACGGCGGCGCACCCCGGGCAGAGAGCGGATTCCCGCATCGGGTTCCAGGGCGTGAGCGAGAGGGACAAAGAAGACTGTTCCCTCTTGACCGTCAACCCAGACTAATCCGGGTCCAAATTGACTGAACCGGTCGGCCAAAGCGGGCTCAAGGAGTCCAAACAAGCCACGTGGCAGCACCTGATTCGCCAAAAGGTAATTATTGCAGTTAATTCATAGATCTTGTATAATTCATAGCAATTGGCTCGATGATCAGAAAAATACATATAATACACCGAAATTCTCAGAAAAATGAGTAGAACACAATGAAAGCATAATATCAGGCTTTTGAAGAACTAATAATAGTGATATCATGTAAGATTTGTAGTGCTCATTTCATAGATAATAAATATCAAATGATGATATAAAATTATGGGGAAAATGTCAGTAAGTCTGTAATCATGTTTATAGTTCATATGATGTCAGATATGGTCATGTTGAGGGACGAAAGCCTATAATTTGATTAATACGGCTAATTAGGGCTAATAACACTAAAGATAATGTATTAAATGCATACATACTCTATAAATGATGAGATTTACATAAAACCATCATATCTATAACTGGAATATAATATATAAATTTGAGATCAGTTATATTCTTAGAATTCATGTTATATGAAGATGACCCTTAATACATGGGTTGTAAACCTATTTTGAATAATGTATATAAACCAGGGTTAATATGTGCACAAAAAGGATATGGAACCTAATGTTCAGATAATGAACCATAATATGGAAAATGACATCATTAAGATAATTCTAAGACAAGAATGAAAGTAATGATGAGAATATCCTAATGAGTTAAGAAAACCCTAAAATGGATACAATTAGGGTTAAGATGAGATGTAATATGATAAGGACCTGATGATAGTATATGGTCTTGTCTTGATCAGGTGCTGACCAGTTTGCCTAGATGATCAAAGATATCTATGAATCTCTGAACTCAGGTACGTGGGTTTTTATTTAAGTATATGACTATGGTTTTCTTGCTTGCAATCATGATATGTATGTATGCTATCTTCTATTTGCAAATATTGGATGTAGTAGCACTATATAGTACTCGATGTTTTATCACTTGTAAACATAAATGATAAGTAGATGCTTTGTAGTTATTTAAGGTGTTCATTATCCCCCTTACGAGGGAATGGAATAATGTTGGCTAGTACACCTCCCTAGAGCACACAGTGTACAGGGAGTTTCCCTAGAGTACTTGGTACACGGGGATGGGCCCAATATTTATGTTTTGGTACTAGTCCACCTTGATAATGCAATTCATCTAGGAAAATGACTTAAATTGGCGTATTTCGCTTAATAAAGAAGTGTTTTCTATGATTTTCTTTCCTTATGCAAATCTTTTTCAAAATTATGAAAGCCATAAATATATGTATCTTTCTGCCCATGTACACAACACCTTGTGTGTTGATTCGCTGTTTCACGCATGTTTTAGGTTCAGAGCTAGCGTGGGATAAAAGATGTGAAGTGAGCACTGTTCAGGTTGTACCTATTGTGTAGATCCTAGTTTTGCATACATGTTCTTAGACTGTAGAATTTTCATTCAATATGTAATTGTGAATCGTGTTGTAATAACTCACTTGTATAAATAGACATGTTGAATGCTGAGAAATGTTATGGTTGTATGTTCATGTATGCGTATTATGCTTCCGCATCGCTTTCTGATATGATTGAATGATGTTTTCAGATTCTGACATCTCATTCCCAATAGGGTTTGGAGAAATCAAAATTTGGGGACGTCACAGTTGGTATCAGAGCATGAACAATAGCTACACCTAACAATTTCCCACCATGAAACAATACACATAAATCTCACCTTTCACTTTAAACCTTAGAAACTTAGTAAGTTGTTCTATAGGAATAAGGTTTGACTTAGCCTCTAAGTTAGAACCTAGATGTTCGAGAACTAGGTTTAGACAAGTGTGAGAAACCCTTTCCATATAGAGCTCATATGTATTGGGTAGCTACACTAGTCTACATCTCATTCTCACCATTTCACTAGGTGACATGACACTAGACTATCTTCTGTGTGTTGGACACTCGTTTTGCTGATTTGGTTTTGTTTCCCAATCGGCTCGCACCTCGACAGTTTTCTCTGACGCCTTCTTTCTCAGAGAAAAACTATATAATATTTTATTATATATATGTAAATATAAAAATGTGTCCCTCACATAGGAGAGTAGTGGGTGTTCATGCAATCTATGTGAAAGGGAGTGACATCGGTCTAGAAGAGAGAATAGATCTAGATTAGACGTATAGAGCCTCATAAGGTTATGTGATACATAGACAGACAAAAGAAAGATGAAGGAAATAAGCATATAGAATCTTACCTATCTTTAATCCATGATGGTATAAGTTTCCTTATTAAGATTTGAGTTGTATATGAGCTGAATCCACTCTTAGATGATCTATGCTAAGTCGTGATGATGAAAGTACATTCCCCTTTTCCTACTTAATATAAGCTAAGTTAAGATAGAGATGAGTGTGCATGAGCCTCAAGCTCTTATACAAGGAGGATATCTAGTGGTAGGATGAGATATGTGGTGAACTCTAGAGAGAGTAAGGCCCACAGGGAGAAGGTCATAGGACCTAGCCTCCAATATATGAGATATGTGTTAAAAAAATGTCCTACACTAGATTACTCTCGAGTGTTGAGTTGAGTCCCTATGCATGATTGAAATCTATATATGAGAATTGGGTAAAAGAAAAGGATGAGTAGATGACCCATATGATAAAGTCAATCCTTTAGCTGAGTTAGGTCCTAGCTAGAGTGACATATTTTGAGAATCTCATCATTAGTTGCAAGTGAGGTAATATATGAACTCTAGTTACGAGAGTATGATGCTTTATGCAAAAGATACTCAAAATACATGTTCTCCCTTCTTCTTCTCTTTCTTAATATATGATGATAGAAACCTCACTTGAGCTATATAGATGATTTATATATGAGGAGTCACTCGTATAAGCTTGACCTATTCTATTTTTTTTCCCTCTATCATACATGTAGCACCCAAGATTGAAATCATGATAAGTTTGACTTTAAAATATTCTCTTCCCCTTCATATGAAACATGAAAGATATGATGCTGAGATCATGGGATAAACTTAGTATATTCCCTTTTTCCCTTCACATAATTCATGTAAGACATAAAAAGTTGAACTCATGAACTTGATATAAAGATATTTTTGGATCATAGGATATATGATCAGAAATATAGTTTGTAACTTTGATCCTTCTCAATGTATGCTTCTAAGTTGAGTATGAATATCACACCATAGGGTGAAACCCTAATGGTCAAACATGTTACGTAAGCCCTTCTTAAGTAAAAAAAAATTCTAATATCAAGGGTGAAGATAAATCTCCTCTAATTCTGAAACCAGTGAAGATGTTAATGATGTTAGATTTGAACGATCTGAATACCATGGCATATAAATGAACTCCTCTTGAACTTTAAAGGTATGAACAAAACTCGTGTCCATAGGGGTGATGTAATCCTAAAATATCATAATGTCATGTAATGGCTAAGACTTTAAGTGATGCTTCCATATATATATGGTAGGGTGGACACAACCAAGAATCTCTAGACCCTAAGCTGACAACTTAGAGTGCATGCAACTATGGCGGTCTTAGAACCTAAGAAATTATGATGTATATGAAGTTGAACTCCTAAATAGCCTCTTAAGGATGAGATTAGTTGAATTTCGAGGATGAAATTCCATATAAAATGGGGTGAATGTGATGACCCCAATTTTATGATTATGATACCCAATATAGTATTTGAAGACCATGAGCATCATGCAGATGATGATACCAAATGAAGGAATTGGTTACTCAATTATTGTATATTTCCACCCAAAAAGTGTAACTATATATGCAATTGACAAATAGAACATTAATTGAGTTCAAGTATGATGAATAGGTTTGTTTAATTGTTTGGGCACATATGAGTCCATGGGACCCGTTTAATAGTACCAATGGACTCAAGTGATATATTAGTGAACCTTGAGGTATTAGTATCATAACAAGTGTTCTGGACTTGTAGGATCAAGAATTAGGATGATCATATAAAGTCTTTTGAGATTTATTTTATTAAGATTTGAGGATTAATTGAATTTTATATAAGGTTATTTGAGGAGTTTAGTTAGATGACAAATGTTGGGATTTTGAGTTCAAACTTGGTTATATGGGGCTTTGTTTGATGAGGAACCCATGTTTCAAATTTCTTTTGAATCGGAGGGTTGTACTAGAAGATATAAATGTTTGAATTTATTGATATATGACTTAAATGCCTTGCCAAACCTAGGTCATCTGGTTATTTGAGAATTATCAAAGGCTGTGACATTGATATGTCACACAGCCTTTTGGACTTTGGGCGCAACTGCATTCTTTTCGCTTACGTTTATGTCATGCTCACACTGGCCAACCCTTTGCTTGATCACAACCCAAAGCCTGGAAGCGTGGCATGATCGAGCGCGCTCTGGGAGGTTGTTTGGATCTGACGGCCCTGACTCCGTCTCCTACCTCTGAACATTTCGGATCAGGGGATTGACCAGGCTGGAGTTTTGAGTGTCAGAGTGCCCAATGGCACTACTAGCCCTGCCTCACCGAGACCTACCCCTTGACCGCTCACACAGACTCTATTGTTGCCTCTTCTAAGAAACCCCAAATCTAGTTCACCCTGGCCTGTCCATCGCACCTTATAGGTGGGTTCCAGTACGAGATGTGGAACTCGACCATCGAGAGGGTCTTGAGGAATGTGAAAGGGAGAAGAGGGATCTCCAGGAGGAAGGAGAGTGGATTCTACGACTGTGAGAGACAACACCCACATGTGCAAGTTTCCCAGCCACCCATCGGTTTATGGGTTAGTTTTCCCCGGATTGGCGAGCTCCAACATGACCGCAGAGCTCGAATCCATGGAAAGGAGAAGAAGATTGAGGAGATCTGCTCGTCTGACAGATTCATCCTCATCGATGAGGAGGAGGTGGAGTCAGAGAGGGCAAACTAGGATCTGATGTCGGTTACCTGCAGACATCTGAAGATCCTAGAGTTCCAGGATTCCACCTTGGCACTTTGGCTAGTCGTGGAGTTCCTCGGCATGGTGGAAAGGTACATGGTTGTGTCTAGCTCGCCGGAGATCACCCTCCCAGCGGCGGCACTCACAGATGGGCGTCAAGTGAAGAAATCACAGCCAACACAATTCTAGAAAGGAAAATGGAGCAGGTGGTCACTGTGACTCCGAGGAGCAGCCTCCATCATGGAAACGCCAAGAAGAAGGTGTAGAGTAGGAGGAGATAGAGCTCTTGGTTGTGAATTGCTTTAGAACAGGAAGGCCCTGACCTAGAATCATTGCTCACCAGGGAGAAGCACACGACTGGGGAGGCGTCCTGCCTAGATCAGAACTCGTCGCAGATGCATCCCTCACGGCGGCGCACCTCGGGCAGAGAGCGGATTCCCGCATCGGGTTCCAGGGCATGAGCGAGAGGGACAAAGAAGACTGGTCCCTCTTGACCGTCAACCCAGACTGATCCGGGTCCAAATCGACTGAACCGGTCGGCCAAAGCAGGCTCAAGGAGTCCAAACAAGCCACGTGGCAGCACCTGATTCGCCAAAAGGTAATTATTGCAGTTAATTCACAGATCTTGTATAATTCATAGCAATTGGCTCGATGATCAGAAAAATACATATAATACACCGAAATTCTTAGAAAAATGAGTAGAGCACAATGAAAGCATAATATCATGCTCTTGAAGAACTAATAATAGTGATATCATGTAAGATTTGTAATGCTCATTTCATAGATAATAAATATCAAATGATAATATAAAATTATGGGGAAAATGTCAATAAGTCTATAATCATGTTTATAGTTCATATGATGTCAGATATGGTCATGTTGAGGGACGAAAGCCTATAATTTGATTAATATGGCTAATTAGGGCTAATAACACTAAAGATAATGTATTAAATGCATACATGCTCTATAAATGATGAGATTTACAGAAAACCATCATATCTGTAACTGGAATATAATATATAAATTTGAGATCAGTTATATTCATAGAATTCATGGTATATGAAGATGACCCTTAATACATGGGTTGTAACCCTATTTTGAATAATGTATATAAACCAGGGTTAATATGTGCACAAAAAGGATATGGAACCTAATGTTCAGATAATGAACCATAATCTGGAAAATGACATCATTAAGATAATTCTAATACAAGAATGCAAGTAATGATGAGAATATCCTAATGAGTTAAGAAAACCCTAAAATTGATACAATTAGGGTTAAGATGAGATGTAAGATGATAAGGACCTGATGATAGTATATGGTCTTGTCTTGATCAGGTGCTGACCAGTTTTCCTAGATGATCAAAGATATCTATGAATATCTGAACTCAGGTACGTGGGTTTTTATTTAAGTATATGACTATGGTTTTCTTGCTTGCAATCATGATATGTATGTATGCTCTCTTCTATTTGCAAATATTGGATGTAGTAGCACTATATAGTACTCGATATTTTATCACTTGTAAACATAAATGATAAGTAGATGCTTTGTAGTTATTTAAGGTGTTCATTATCCCCCTTACGAGGGAATGGAATAATGTTGGCTAGTACACCTCCCTAGAGCACACGGTGTACGAGGAGTTTCCCTAGAGTACTTGGTACACGGGGATGGGCCCAATATTTATGTTTTGGTACTAGTCCACCTTGATAATGCAATTCATCTAGGAAAATGACTTAAATTGGCGTATTTCGCTTAATAAAGAAGTGTTTTCTATGATTTTCTTTCCTTCTGCAAATCTTTTTAAAAATTATGAAAGCCATAAATATATGTATCTTTCTGCCCATGTACACAACACCTTATGTGTTGATTCGCTGTTTCACGTATGTTTTAGGTTCAGAGATAGTAGGGGAGGAAAAAGATGGGAGTGAGCAGTTGTTCAGGTTTACCTATTGTGTTAAGATCCTAGCATTACATGTTCAGACTGGTGTAAAAAAATTCTATTTCAATATGCAATTGTAATTCATATTTAAATGTGTTAAATGTTGAGAATGTTATGGTGTATGCATTCTATTTGTATGTTCATGTATGCGTATTTTGCTTCCGCATCGCTCTTTGATATGATTGGATGATGTTTTTGGATTCTGACATCTCATTCCCAATAGGGTTTGGAGAAATCAAAATCTGGGGACGTCACAATTAAATTGGCTCAGACAACTTCTGATATTATTCTCAACAAAATGCCAAGGAAACTAAAGGATCCTAGATCCTTTGGTATCCAATGTTCCATCTGGAACACCTCTAGCAAAAAAAGGTTAGCTGATCTAGGAGCTAGTATATCTATCATGCCCTTCTCAATGTGCAAAAGGATGGGTTTTACCGAGTTGTTACCAACAACAATGACAATTCAGCCGGCTTATTCTACCATCACTACACCATTGGGGATCATAGAAGATATCCCAGTCAGGATAAGGAGGGACTCTTATGTTCCTTGCGGCTTTGTTATTATGGATCAAAAGGAAGATCTAAGGTGTCCAATAATATTCAGCAGGCCTTTCCTTGCTACCGCAAGAGCACTTATTGATGTTGCAGTAGGCACAATTATCTTAAGACTAGGATAGGAAGCCATCCAATTCAAAGTCCTTAATAGCCTGAAAGGTCCCAGTATCCAGGAAGAAGTTTTCTTTCTCGAGGCAATAGAAAAAATGTCTCAATTACAGCCAGAAACAGCCGAACCATTTGATGATTTATAGAATGTCTTGAAAAATCCATAAGTTGAATTTTCAGCCAGTGAACTAGTACAACAATGTTTGCGATACTTAGGCCAAGCCCAAGAAGCTCCGGCTGCCACTTTTGAGGAATTGAAAATTGTCACCACCTTGGAAACTACAAAAGTACTCCAGGCCCCTGAAATGAAAGCCTTACCAATAGGGCTCAAACATGTCTTCCTGGATGAAGAAAAATTGTGCCCAGTCATAATCAGCTCTACTTTAATAGATGATCAAGAAGAAAGACTTCTCGTTGAGCTAAGGAAACACAAGAAAGATATCGGATATAAAATGACTGACCTAATAGGAATAAACCCAGCTCTGTGCATGCACAGACTACCTATGGTAGATGAGTTCAAACCATCGAGGGAACACTAGAGGAAACTAAACCCAAACCTCAAAGAAGTGGTTCACCTCAAAGTCCTTAAACTCCTAAAAGCTGGTATCATATATCTCATTTCTGATTCTCTATGGGTTAGCCCAGTCCAAGTGGTCCCCAAAAAGGGGGGACCACTGTCGTCCTGAATGATAAAAATGAGCTAGTACCCACAAGGACTGTCACAGGATGGAGGATGTGCATCGATTATAGAAAACTAAACAAAGCAACAAGAAATGATCATTTCCCTCTACCTTTCCTTGACAAAGTCCTTTAACGCTTGGCCCATCAAAAGTTCTTCTGCTACCTTAATGGTTATTCCGGGTTCTATCAAATTCCAATACACCCAGAAGACTAAAAAAAACAACCTTTACTTATCCCTTTGGAACATACGCTTTCAGATGGATGCCTTTTGGGCTGTGTAACACACCTGCAACCTTTCAAAGGTGTATGTCAGCAATTTTCGCGGGATTAACCGGGTCCATAATGGAAGTATTTATGGATGACTTTTCAGTTTACAGAGATTCGTTTGACAATTGTCTACTTAATCTCAGGAAAGTTCTACAAAGATGCGAGGAAACAAATTGTATCCTGAATTGGGAAAAGTGCCACTTTATGGTGACCGAAGGTGTTGTCCTCGGACATCGAGTAAGTGAACGAGAAATTGAAGTAGACAAAGCAAAGATCGATGTCATTTCAAAGCTGTCACTGCCAAAGGACATAAGGGGAGTGCGAGCATTTCTGGGTCATGCTGGATTCTATCGAAGATTTATTAAAGACTTCTCAAAAATAGCAAAACCCATGACCTACTTGTTGACCAAGGATGTTGATTTCAATTTTGACCATGAATGCCTACATAGCTTCACAACCTTAAAGAATTCTCTAATCTCTACACCTATTCTGAGAGCACCTCACTGGTCACAACCATTCGAGATAATGTGTGACACTAGCGACTATGCTATAGGAGCGGTGCTAGGGTAGAGAATAGACAAAAAGCCCCATGTGATATACTATGCATCAAAGACACTAGATGAGGCATACAAGAACTATACCACCACTGAAAAGGAATTCTTGGTCGTCATCTACGCCTTTGAGAAATTTTGTTCCTATCTTATCAGATCGAAAGTCATAGTATACACAGACCACTCAGCCATTAAATACATAATTCAGAAACAAGATGCAAAACCCAGACTCATCCGCTGGGTATTGATGTTTCAGGAATTTGACTTAGAAATAATGGACAAGAGTGGGGTGGAAAATGTTGTCACTGATCATCTAATTCGCATTGAGTCTCAAGAGGATGACAATATACCTATTTGAGACTCCCTACCCGACGACCAGCTTATGAAAGTTACTACTGGATTCTAATATCGACAGCTTGCTGGTTCCAAATTGTATGTAGTCACCATACGTTTGGTTCAGTATCTAGGAGCATTTCTCAAGGAGTGGAGTAAACTCACCTCCATCGTTGTACTTTCATATTGTGAAATGGAATCAGTTGATGTATGAAAGTACAACCTTGACAGGTCGAGGAACACACTTTGCGAGGGGAGTGATGCAAAGTAAGTGACCATTCATCTGGGGATGGCTGGCATTGCAACACTTTCATGTTTCTCGTAGTTAATTATCTGAAAGGAAGCTAAGTCTACAAAGATACTAACTGTTTAGAATTTTTTCTTTGCAAGCCAAGTTCTTGTGATGTATGTTTTGATCCATGCGTAGTGGTGGTGAAACTCGATCACATCTTAGTGGTTTCTAAATATTGTTTACAACCTTAAGTTTACTTTCATGTTATTTTCTTTCTCTGCATATTAGCTTAACCATCAAATCAACTCTTTGATCTAAATATCAACTTTTAAGTGGATAAGTAGGATTATTACGTTTTCTATCTTGTTAAACTCTTAACAAGACCGTTGTCTCGTGGATTTGACCCTTACCTACACTATGATAAGACTTCCATGTATATTAGCATACGTGGGTGAAGATCTTATTATAGCATACACAAGGCTAAACTTAGAGATTAACTATCTCTAGGATTTTTAGTGGTGCACGCAACTCTACGTAAGTGGAGGCTCCATCACATCTCGACTAAGACCAACCATGGGTCACGAACATCATGGGGATAGATGTATCAACCACCCCAAGGTGGGATATGTCATCCCCAAAATAGAAGATAAGGACAAAGAAAACCATCATGGACATGAAGGAGAAATCTCAAGCAAAACAGTCACCAAGAACCCTAGTTCATGCATCATGGATCCATCATAAAAGGATCAAAGCTATGTTTAAGGCACCCAAAATAGAACCTAAACTCCTAATAACACCTAGATACTCAAATATCATGCATGTGAGAAACACCGAGGTAAAAAGGATAGAGGAAGACCATCACAACATGACAATCATGAAAATCAGGTATGTGAAACTAAGGTTTCAGATTTCAGCCAAACCAAGAAAGATATTCACTATAAAACAAGTTCTAGAGATTATCACCATCTACTATCATGTGAGGGAAACATTTTAGAGAGAGAACATAGTAACATGCATGTATGAAAGAGTGCAAGTAATAGACAGGGCAAAGAGTTATATAACCCACCTTAAGATGATCACCACCAAGAGCTCCAAACTCTAAGATCAAAAGCTCCAAGCACACAATCCAAGGGTTTAGGAAGCTTAACCAAAAGCTCCACACTCAGCCACAAGAGCATCTGAAGAAGGATAAAGACACCAAGGTCAAATCTATCTCAAGGAAAGAAGCAAAGAAGCTCTCAGATGAACCAAAAGAGAAAGGGAGAAAGAGAGGAGAAATCATCTTCACACTTGGGTCTACATTGTCAAAACATGGTCTATGACCCTTGTAATGAGGATTTTCTCCCAAAACAAACAACATGGAAGAACCATGGTCTAGGGCTGGGGAAAGAGAAGGAGATGGAACAAGAAACATCAACTTAGAATAAAAACACTTACCAAGGATGGAAGATGAGCACATATCACCACCACCACCACCATATGCAAGAGGAGATTGATCCCCCGAGCTCCAAGGATGAACCTCCTTGCTCCACCAAGCTCTAAGAACAAGCAAAGAAGGAGTAAGAAGATAGATGGACGAAAAGGGTTGCAAGTAAGAAGAGATAAGGGTTTATATATATGGAGGATGAGAGAGAAGGTAAGAGATGATGTGTCAACACTTCAAGGTACCAAAGGGATACTTGTCCGCCCAAGAAACACACATGCAACCACATGAAACCACCTAAGCATGACATGCAAGACATGGTGATACACTCTAGGTAGTGTCTCGACCACTATGTCAACCCACATGGTCATGGTACCACCCATTCATGGGGCACCATCTATGGTTGTGACACCACCAACCAACATCACCTCTTGGTTGCGAAAAATCACCTCCACAACCTTAGGTCGAAACAACCTATGCTAGGTCAACCATCTTGACCCAAGACCTCCCTAGACTACCTACTTCATGACTTACAACACCTAGAGAAGGTGTCTCGACCGCAAAACCCTCCAAAACCAACCTTGGTCGTGACCCAAGGTTGAGACAACACAACCAACTCACATGGTCAAGGCACTTAACACTCACATCAACCCTAATCACCACCAAGGGTGAGACTCCTAAACAAGGATTAAACCAGGCACCCTCCTCTTTCTCTTTCCTCTAGATGATGCCAAGAAAGAGAGGGAACACTCTAGAGGTGTAATATTTCACATCAACCCCCTACATTGGGTAAATTGTAATATGCACCAAAGCTAGCAAAAAAAGAACAGACTTCATCCAAACAAACTCAAACTTGAAACTTAAGCTCTCCACAAGCCCTAACTACATATGAAAAGATTAGAGCAAGATTATAAGCACATGATTAGCCCAAAGTAAATAGGGTTATCCCAAAACTCAGGTGAAGGGTCTTACAAGCCATAAACCCCTAACATGAATTTTGCCCCCGAAATCCAAAGTGAACAGAGACGGGTATTACTTCAGCATCCCTATCTCAAGCCCTTACTAAGGTCAACCCAAAATAGATATAAAATAGATGTAGAGATATCAGAATGAAACAACTCTATCTAACCTATCTCAACTCAAGGGTTGACCTCTCCTTCTGGCTGACTCAATGTGTAAAGTCAATTCGTCACCTATTTCCATCCTCGTCCCCCACTGGCAGATCTGGATGAATGAACCTGTGATACCTATCCATGACCTCCTCCACCATTGTTGTACTATTTTCTCTACAAGCCCTTCTAGCTCTTCCTTGACTGTTGGGTCACCTCATCATCTTTCATGGGGAAAAATAGTCTAGTATGCTCAATCTGTCCACACTTATAGCACCTCTTGTTCTCATACTAAGGCCTAGGCGGTCCTGTCACAGACACGAAGGCGGCATTCTAGGCTCCTATAGGTAGAAAACGACGACTCCTTCTCTTAATATAGGATACTAAGCTTTGGGATAGATAGCATGTAAATGGTTTGATAGCATGTATGTATATCAATTATGTATCCTAAGTGTTCATAAGGCACTCCTACGTATAGGTAACACTTAGGAATGATCCATATGTTGTTTTAAGAGTTTTAACCAAAATAAATGTTAATCTAGCTGTTAGAAGTTGAAAGATAAGTTTATAATGGCTACAAAAATAAATATAGATTTTAAATGTAGATCGATTCTTGGTCCAAGAAGAGTTTGAACATATTTAATTCGGTCTTGGAAAAGTTTGACCAAAAATGACTCTATAAAAGTATATCTTAAATTTTAGAAACATACTAAATGATTTTCCTAATGGCACCTAACTATCCAAAGACATTATGTGACTGTGAGAAAGGGTTTAGGATAGGATAGAGTTGATCATCACTTGTTCTTACATCATTCCTATAAATTTGTAAAAAAAGTATTAATACAAGGTATATTCATCATTCAACTTGATGTGGAATCTTGTCTAAGTTCCTTAATTTCCTGAAATACTAAATTCAAATTGTGAGTAACAAAAATGGAAAATATTTGTGCCATAGAAATATGAGTGTGGCATATCTAAAAATCCAGCAAAAAACAACAATACAAAGCCAACCTACTTGATGGGGAAACCTAGGGGACGTGGGGGCTCTGGCGGCGGTGGTGGCGCAACGCGCACAACCGATCCTGATGTGGATCATGGTGGAACACAATCTAATCAAGATGGCATGGATCTACAAGGCAAGCATGTGGAAAATGTGAGTTTCAACACAGGAAGAGATGCACATCAATGAGATGTGGGCTTCTCAATCCCCGAGATCGGGTTACAATTCACTTTTTCTGGAATTTGGGGATCATTGGAGGAAGACCAGGAAACTGAAGGCAACTGAAGGGGGTTCAAAAATCAACCAAGGTAGTAAAGGACGCCGCATCTCTGAGGCATCTGGTGAATCGGAAAAAGGATCCCACAAAGACCAATCGAGGATGACATATTCTACCCCTCACAATAAAGGGAGGAATGCAGTAACACCACCCGCAACAAAATCTTACAGCGGGGTGATATATGGAGGACATACCACAGGGGCGAGCAAGGGATTCATTAACAAACTCTTTGAAGGGGGACTACTAGAGGAAGTTGTCACATTGGGAGAGGTCAAAGGTACATCTGCCATCACTATAGTACCAGATGCAGCGAAAGCACTTGTGCAACCCTAGCAATACATTGTCATTGTACGTCTCCTTGGGGTGGACATCGGGTACATGACTCTAAGAGATTGTTTGAAACTATTGTGGAAGATAACAGCCTGCTTCAACATGTACGAGATGGAGATGGGGCATTTTTTCATACATCTATCATGTAGATAGGATTACGAAGAAGCACTGAAAGGCAGACCATGGAAGGTCTTCGGCCTAAACCTACTGGTTTGGGAATGGTACCCTACATTCAAGCCGAAAGAGGAATACCCTGACATGTTCATATCCTGGGTTCATATACTTGATCTCCCGCTACACCTATATGTGTCAACAATGTATGAGTACATTGGACTAGCGCTAGGAAGATTAATTAAGGTGGATGCACACACAGCTAGAAAAACCAGGAGCAAGTTTGCTTGGCTTGCACTAGAACTAGCTATATCGAGAAACCTAGCAACATCAATCATGGCCAATGGAGTTCGGTATGAAGTCGTCTACGAGGGACTTCCATGGGAATGTGCCCGTTGTGGGCAGGAGGGACACACATAAAAGGAATGTACCACACATCTTTACACGACTGATGGAGGCATAGAAGGTGTGTCGAAGAATAGCAAGGACATCACGAAGGGCAACAACATGAATGAGGATACGTGGCAAACTCAGAAACCAATGAAGGTAAGGAGGAGAAACCCCCACCAATCACATGACACAACAACTATGAGAACCAATAATACATTAGACAACCTTGAAGAAGAAGGGGAGGAAAATACACTAGAGATGAAACCAGAAAAGAATGCAACAAGGCAAGAAATATCTAGGTAGGCTAAGAAAGCAGACAAGATATGGAGAAAGAAGAAGATTGGGGGCCAAGAAAGGAAAGAATGAAATATAGATAATGTTCTACACAACATCACCAACATACCCAACTCAACTAGCAAGAAACCCACCACTAAAGGCATAAAGGAGGCAGACGTTGTTGTCAACCCAAATATTAATGAAGTTGTGGAAGTCATTGAGGTGAATGACGGTGACAACGGAATCGAGATGAATGATGTGAAAAACAAGAAGGAAGCAACCAAGGAATCAACATCAAGTGAAGAACTTAAGCAAAGCAATGATATACTGGCTTCCAACACTCCTAATGGTCCTGAAGGAGAACCAAAGGCAATAGCACAAAAATGAAACCTATGGGAAACAATGAATTGTTACCCCTCTAGAACCTTGATGTCGCAGTCCAAGACACCCAACATCAGATGCACAAAATGAAACATTAACCAATGACTGTTTAGTGAATGGCTTAAAGTTATCAAACCCATCTGGCTCAGAGAGCATAATCGAACAAGATGAGAACAAAGAGAATCAGAAGCCTGTAACTATTGACACAGTGGACAATCAGAGTCCACTGGAAATTAGTTGATTGTTGTATAGATGATAGACACCATGTGTTGGAACATACGAGGAGCAAGAAAGAAGGAAACCCACCGCAACTTCAAAGAACTTATGTCAAATTGCAAACCAAAGATTGTTGCAATCATTGAGCCTTGGGTGAGCGGTACCAAAGCTACACGGATCATCACCAAGTTGGGATTCGACAAGTCCTTTAGGGTTGAAGCTCAGGGCTTTGCTGGCAGAATCTGGGTATGCTGGAATAGCTATGACTTCACAATTTAGATTATCAACTATCATAGACAGTTCATTACTTATTGATTCAATAACACCTCCTTAATACTTTCATTTATGCTAACCCGCATATTGCCATTTGATCCCTTCTGTGGAAACACCTCATTCGTATGGAAGAATGGTTCACAAAACCATGGATTGTTCTGGGTGATTTTAACACTGCCTGCAGCCCAAAGAAGTGGAAGCATACACTATAACCACTCAGAGGTGAGTTTGTTCCAAGAAACTTTGACAGCAGATGGCCTTGCTGTTTTGGGTTTCTTAGGCCCGAGATTCACCTTCAAGAGAGGGGCTCTACAACATTGAATCGACAGAGTTGTAGCCAATAAGGAATTCATCCAACACTATGAGTAATACTATGTGGAACACCTTCCAAGAATGCAAACTGATCATAACACCCTGCTTGTAAGATCACATGTTAAGTGCATCGGCCCGGTGAGATTTGTCACGAAGGCTAGTTGGGCACATAAGAAG
This sequence comes from Alisma plantago-aquatica, assembly GCA_963693085.1. Classification (NCBI taxonomy): domain Eukaryota; kingdom Viridiplantae; phylum Streptophyta; class Magnoliopsida; order Alismatales; family Alismataceae; genus Alisma; species Alisma plantago-aquatica. The sequence goes on from OY856412.1 coordinate 64,516,065, forward strand.
GAGATTAAATCACTGCTGGAGAATATTTGGGACAAAGAAAAGGATTTTAATACAACACTTGATAAGATCAAAGAACCTATCATCAAGTGGGATAAGCAGCAAACATCAGTCAGTATGAGGAAGAAGACTGTACTACTCTGCAACATCAAACTCCTCGAGAAGGATCTTGCTACATGTTATAACCCCATCACTGATGGTATATTTCTTCATATGAAGGTTGAACTTGACATGGTCCTTAAAGAAGAAGAGGAGGAATGGAAAATGCGGAGCCATATCAACTGGCTTCACAATGATGATCGCAACACAAGATTCTACAACACTTTTGTGAAACAACGCCGAAGGCAGAATACAATCACAACGCTCAAAACCAATGAGGGTGCATGGATTACAGAGGCGGGCACATTGGAAGACTTGGTGAGATCCCATTTCTTGAATTTGTTGACAAAGCCTTCACAACGTAGATACGACGCCATTGAATTCATCCCTGGGCATTTCAAGAAGTCATATCTCCTACAGAAGAAGCATATTGCAGTGGATCCCAATGAAGAAGAATGCCTAAACATCCTAAAGGGGTTAAACCCCTTTAAAGCTACTGGTCCTGATGGGTTCACATCTTTATTCATCCTAAACCACTGGGCTATAGTGAAGACTTCCTTTCTGTGGATGTCATGGCAAGCCTTGTGAGGAGAACCCTTTCCAGCAGAATGGTGCAACGCCACAATGGTCCTGATTCCCAAAGTATTGCATCCTACCAGCTGTGACCATTTGCGGCCTATCTCCCTGAACAACCTTTGATTGAATCTCATATCTAAGTTAGTGGTTGAGTGACTGCAAATGTACCTCCTGGAATGGATCTCTCATGAACAAAGTGTGTTTTTACCTGGACGTTGGATAAAGGACAACATAGCTCTCACACAGGAGATAATTCATTTGATGAAAAGGAAGCAGGGTAGTAAGTATATGGCCATTAAATCGCCCTATCTAAGGCCTATGATAAACTCACCTAGAAATTCATCTCTAACTCCCTACAGAAACTCGACTTACCTGGCAACATCACCAATTACATCATGAACTCTATCACTATAGGTGAATGTGAAGTCTTATGGAATGGAGAAAAAATCCATCCATTCAAACTGAGTCAAGGGCTTCACCGAGGAGATCCTCTCTCTCCCTACATATTCATCCTCTACATAGACCAACTGAGCTAAATGATACAAGCCTTGGTCCATTACGACGAGTGGAAACCAATCAAATTGGGAAGTAATGGAATGGAAGTATCACATTTGTGCTTTACTGATGACTTGATTCTATTTGGAGAATCATCTTGTAAACAAATGTTTACAATCAAACGGTGCTTCCAAAATTTTGAACAAGCCTCAGGGCAGGCTATATCCATTGACAAAACTCAGGTATTCTATGGAGGTAGTGCACAACGCACCTTAAGATCTCACAATGACAAAATATGAAATTCCAAGAGACCGAAGACCTTGGAAGGTACCTAGGAGTACTTATCATCCACAAGTGAGTGACAAAGCAAACCTATCTTAATTTGTTAGATAAGATCGACAACAGGGTGAACGGATGGGCTGTGAGACATTGTCCTTAGCATGTAGATGTTGCTTGGTAAAATATACTCTTGAGGTAATTCTGATGTATACCATGCAAACTACGTTGCTTCCTCTTACCCTCTGTGACAAGATCCACAGTAGCATTCGACGCTTTCTATGGGGAGGATGTCACAAGAAAAACCCCAAGTCAGTAGTGGCATGGGACAAAGTCACCCACACCAAGGAGCAAGGAGGCCTAGGTCTCAAGACCATGAGATAATGGAATAGAGATTTAATAGCTTAAAACTCATGGGAGATTTCAAACAAAGGAAATCCACTTGGTTTAAATTAATGAAGTAGAGATACCAAGAAAACTCAAAAGGGAAAGTCAGAAATCTTTCTTGTCTAGCCCAAACCACACTGAAATGCAAGCATCTAATTGAGGAAAACTCTTATCTAGTGGTCTGGAATGGCAACACTATCAACTTCTGGGAAGATGCTTGGGTTGAGGTGGGATTCATGCTAAAAAAACATGTTCTACACACCAACCAGAGTCCTTATTGGACTTATCAGTGGAAAGTGTTATCATGGACAATGGAGAGTGGGATGTCGACTTCTTGTAATATTGGTTGCCTCACAGGAAGGTAAATTAGATCCTGATACTAGTACCCCCTAAGCACAATGGTTGGGAAAATATATGAGTCTAGAAAGGTACAACCAATGGCCAATTCACCACCAAATTTTCTTACCATATATTAAGAAGAAATTGAGATATCCACATCGAAGGGGAATAGGACACAATCTGGAACACATGTGCGGCAGCCAAAATCAAGTTCTTCACTTGGATTGTTTCACATGGAGCCCTATTAATTAGCAGTAGGAGGGTCCAACATAACATAGCCACCAATAGTATATGCGAAAGATGCAACACGGAGGAGGAATCCATAACCCACACATTGAGGGACTGTCAACAATCAAAGGAAGTGTAGATAAAACTTTACTCTAACCTCCCCCCTCCCCGAAGAGTTTTTTTAAGAAGATTTGAACACTTGGGTCTCTACCCAACTGAAACAAGATGAGAAGAAGGTGCAACTCTTTATGATAGCTTTGTGGCATATATGGAAAGAACGAAATGCCAAGGTGTTTGAAAACATCAACATCCCCATTTATCACATGGTACAATGAAGCATACATGAAGTTCAACTGAAAAACTAGGCACGGGTGAGAGAGAGTCAGCCAAGATAGATGTCAAGAGAACGTCGTTGGCCTGAACCTCCACCTGAATACGTCAAACTCAATATCGACGCGGCTTGGAGCAGAAACAAATCCACCATTGCAGTGATAAGGTGGGATCATGAAGGTAAATGGATTGGAGTTTATGCAAGGGAGACATCTACAAATTCTACCCTACATGCTGAGATAGTAGCCGTGGGCATTGCCCTTGAGATCGCTAGTAGATCTGGGCTGAAGAAGATCATTGTAGAAACTGATTGCAAACTATTTGTCGATATGCTTCAGTCAAATGTGGAGAAGAATCCCAGATTTGCAATCATCTTGGATTGAATCCAGCGGAGGAGAAATGAGCATGTTGGCTGGGAAATTAAGTATGAACCAAGAGATTGTAATAAAGTGGTTGATGCCTTGGCCAAATTCCACCCAAAACACATTACTGGTTGTTTTGACTACACCAGACCACCTGAATTTTTGTTACCTAATTTAGCAAATGAGTTGTGTAATGGTAGTAGTACTACCAAGTATAATTTCAAGAAATCTTGTCTCCTTGTAACATGTTCCTATATTGTCTTGCATGAGAAGGGAGAGACAAATAAATAGCCTCCTAGCTTCTACAAAAAGAAACCCAACAACCAGTAGTTCCATCAGTGCCAAAAACTCATCTACAACTGGGGATTCACCAGTCACTGAAGGGAAAGTGGTCACTGAGAATCCATTGACCAATGAAGACACGCTCTACTACATAACTAAGTTATGTATAAACTCCATCAAAGCAAACTCAAATGCACTCAAATGAGAAGTAAAATTATGAAATTAATATGTACATCATGAATCAACTCAAGCAAGTGTCACAATTATGCTCATACCACAAGAAAAGGGTAATTTATATAAAGGTCCACAAGTTACATGAATTTGTATTACTTGAGTCAAGGCTTGTTTTGATTCAAATTATAAGCATAGTTTCATCATCTAGTGTGACATCATACATCAGAGTAAACTTATCAAAACTAATAATAAAATTAATCCAATTATGACAAGTAATTATGTTAATAAGTTAAATAAAGTTAAGGGGCCTTAAAACTATTTACTGTTAACAAGGATTTTCCCTCCAAAATCTTAAGCGAACAAGGATGGGTACTTCTCACACATCTAAAACTCTATCTCACACATGGATTCCTCTACACCACGATGATTCTACAACACCTTCACTAAAGCTATGTTCTTCTTCCTAAGCTTCTGTACTCACCTATCTAAGACCAAAACTGGACCTTCAACATAGGTAACATCCTCCTCCAACTCTTACCTCTATAAGATCCAATGTATGATGCTCTTTACCAGAATGGAAATTCCTCAAAATTGAAACATGAAACATATTGTGTAACATGTGCAACTCTGGCAGTAACTCCAACTTGTAAGCCACCTTCCCAACTTGTGATATAATAGGATACTGTCCCATAAACCTAGGAGCCAACTTAACCTTCTACCCAAACCTCAAAATACCATTCCAAGGGGTAACCTTCAGATACATGTGGTCTCCAACTTGAAACTCTAACGGTCTATGGAAATTATCTGAATAAGAGCCCTGCCTATCCTATGTTGCCTTCAACTGTTGTTGTATAACCTAGATATTTTTTGTGGTTTGTTGAACAAGTTATAGACCCAACAACTGATATTCACCAGATTCATACCAACAAAGAGGTGACCTACAACCCCTATTGTACAAAGCCTCATACGGTGGCATGCATATACTCCTTTGGTAACTCTTATTGTAGAAAAAGTCAATCTGTCTTAGGTGAACATCCCACCTGCTAAGAACTGAAGCACACATGCTCTCAATAGATCCTCTGGCGTCAGTGTGGTCCTATCCGATTGATCATCTATCTCTGATGAAAACTTGTATTGAACCTCAATTGTGTCCCCAACAATGTGTGTATATGTTTCCAAAACCTACTTGTGAACTGAGGATCTTCATCGGATACTATGGTAGCTGGTATGCCATATAGAGATACTATCTCATCAACATAGATCTATGGCAACTTCTATGTTGTGTATACGGTATTGACCATTAAAAATGAGCTGACTTTGTTAACTAATCAACAATCATCCAAATTGAATCATGACCTTTAGCTATTCTAGGTAGACCAACCACAATGTCCGTACTTATACAATCCCATTTCCACTGAGGAATTGGCAATGGATGCAACATCCCAACAGGCTTCTGATGTTCTTCTTTGTCCTCCTGGAAAACTAGGCACTTGGTCACAAACTGAGCCACGTCACATTTTAAACCCAACCACCAGCATAAATCCTTGAGGTTATAATACATTTTTATACTCCCATGATGCATATAATACATTGAGGAATGTGCCTCTTCAAGTACCATATCTCTCATACTGCCAACTTTAGGAACCACCATTCTGTTGTGAAAACACATTGTCCCATCTTCTATCTCATGAAATCTGTCATACATTCCATTACCAAATTGTGATCTAATGTTCTGTATCATGGCATCATCCCTCTAAGCATTTTTAGTATATTGTATCAATTTTGATTTGATTTGTAATTGTGCCAGTAAAACTACCAACAAAGAAACCTCCAATAGTACATTCATCTACTGAAGAGACACCAACATATCACAGTTTTGACAAGCCATAGAGTACAACTGAGCTTGTTCTATAGACAATGACGAAGACAAAATTTTGCTCAATGCATCAACCAATACACTCGCCTTTCCAGTATGGTAATCTATCATGTATTCATAATCTCATATGAGCTCCATCCACCTTTTTTACCTCATGTTCAACTCCTACTAGGAGAAGATGCACTGAAGATTCTTGTGACCTAAGAAGATTTGAAACTTTTCTCCATATATATAGAATCTCCAAATCTTCAAGGAAAGAACCACTACTGCTAACTCTAGGTCATGAGTTGGGTAGTTCGCCTCATGTTTATTAAGTTGTCGAGAAGCAAAAGAAATCAATTTATTGTTCTTCATCAACACACATCCCAACCCATTCTTCGAAGCATCATAGAAAATGATGTAGCCCTTCCCAGGCTCTAGCAACACCAACACTGGAGTACTTGTCAAATTTCCTTCAATAAATGGAAAGAACCTTGACACTTGTCATCCTAAACAAAAGGAACACCCTTCCTAGTTATCTTGGTGAAAGGTAAAGCTACTGCACTGAAGTTCTTGATGAATCTCCTATAGTAACCAACCAAACCTAGGAAGCTTTGAACCTCCATTGGTGTCTTGGGATTATCCCACTCCAAAAATGACTCATCCATACAAACACCTTTTGTAGAGATAACATCACAGAGAAAAGACACTTGGTCAACCAAATCTCACACTTACTAAACTTGGTATACAACCTATGATGCCTCAACAACTCTAACACTTGATGAAGATTTTGTTCATATTTTTGTCTATTGTTGGAGTATATCAAGATATCATCTATGAACACCACAACAAACTGATCAAGATATGGTATGAAGACTATGTTCATCAGGTCAATGAATGTTTTGGCGCATTAGTTAGCCTAAACGACATAATCATGAATCCATAATGACCATACTTAGTCCTAAAAGTAGTCTTAGGTATGTCATCTACCTTGATCCTCAACTTGTGATATCCTAGCCTCAGATATATCTTTAAAAACATTACAACACCTCTCAACTGATCAAACAAGTCATCTATCATTTGCAACAAGTAGTTATTCTTGTTCAACTACCGGTAGTCTGTGCAAAGTCTCATACAACCATCATTTTTCTTCATAAACAACACCGGAGCACCCCAATGTGAAATTCTTGTTCGTATAAAGCCCTTCTCCAACAATTCCTGCAACTCTCTTTTTCAACTCCTTCATCTTAGTTGGAGCCATCCTATAAGGTGCATGTGATGTGGGTTTCATGTCAAGAACTAAATTGATTTCAAAATCAATCTCTCTCAAGGGTGGAATACTGGGAAACTTGACAGAGAAAACATCATCAAACTCACTTACTACAGGACCTTGAATACTAGGACTCCTCGCCTTGGTATCCACCACATGAGCTAGAAAAGCTTCACATCCTTGTCTCAACAACTTATCTTCTATCATTGTCGACACCAAATAGGTATTGGAAGAATCTTCCTATCTCCTTGTAAAGTCCAAAAGACATCACCATCACAAAATGTTGTGACTTTAGAACCACAATCCAAAACAACCATGTACTTATCCCATGTATTTATTCCTAGGATCACATCAAATATATGCATATTAAGTGTCATAAGACCCACTTGAATGTTGTGTCTCAAGAACGAAAAAACATAAGATGGACACACTTCCCGCAACACGATGGAACCAACCTAAGGGGATTCTAACAAAAGATTATCAATTCTACTACACACAGGAAAATTACAACTATTTATCACCTCTCTAGTGATAAATGAGTGTGTCAAACCCAGATCAACCAAAACATATACATATGTAGATATAGACAAATCATAGTGAAACAAAATTCATCTGACTTGTCACGACACATGGGTTGACCACTCCTTCCAGCTGACTCATGGCGTAGAATTTAGTTGTTTCCTATTGTCGTGCTCCACCTCTGCTTGCTAGTTCTGAAGACCCTGCCTACGATGACCGACCATGACCCCTATCACCACAACAATTGAATTGCTACTATTATGAACCATGTTGGCTCTACTTTGACTATTGAATAACCTCCTGGTTATTCATCAGGAAAGACCATCTCACATGCCCAACTTGTCCACACTTGAAACATGTCCTTGTATAATATTGTGGCCTAGATAGCCCTGTCATAGACATTGAACTTGAACTATTTACCCCAGATCCTTTGAAACTATGACTTCTCCCCTTGCTAGGGGAACATTACAACTATACTTGTGTCCTCAGTTCAGAAATTGTTGATATCTGTTGTAACAGTTGGTACTGCGGTGAAGAAAACCTCAAATTCTTAAAATTGCTAGAAGATGATCCTTGGAAGTAAGCATACCTCTTTCTAGCACTAGCCTCTTGTCATTCCACGACCATCCTCTCTATCCTTCTCATAGACTCCACAAAGGTAGAAAACTTCTCACAAGACTCTAGAGCTAACATTGTTTGTGCTAACTCAACATTAAAACCCTTGTAAAACCTTCTGATCCTCTCTTTCTCCATGACTACCATGTGAGGACAAAACCTAAACAACTCTTTGAACTTCACATCATAGTCATTGATAGACCATAATCCCTAGTGAAACTGTTCAAACTGAGCTATTTTCTTCTCCATATACGTCTCTAGGAAGTAATGACTCACAAACTCCCATTGGAACTCTTCCCAGCCAACCACATCACTTGGTCTCTTCTCCTCCTCAATGGCCAACCAATGTCCAACATTGCCTTTCAGAAGATAAATCACATGCTTCATCGTGTCCTCCTTATATAAATTTGGGATCATGAATGCCTTCTCCATCTCCATCAACCACATAATCACATCTATTGGGTTTGTTGTGTCCACATACTTCATAGCTCCCACACGCTTCAACCTCTCGAAGATCTTCCTTGGACCTTGAGGTTCAACATTTGTGGTAGGTGCCCTTGGTTGAGGTGGAAGTGCTCTATCTACTAAATGCATGATTGTCGCCATTAGCTATCTAAAAATAGACTAAAAGGCTTGATCAACTTTGGTCGAACGATTAAATGGAGGCAGGATGGGTTGTTCAAACCCCATCTCAGGTATTCCTCCACCTTGCACATGTCTCCTACCACCACCTCTTGGTGCCACAAAGCTACTCTTGACACGTTCTGTTGGGAAATAGGGTGACTGATAAGGAAGCAGAAATAAAAATTTTGCAGCCATATTCCCCATAAACCAGCAGATCGTGTCAACAACTGTATAATGAAAATGATGGTTTATAGGATATACCTGGTCCTAGAGCAAGTCCATGACATATTCCTCATCACTGTAGATGTGCAAGTATCATCTATTTTCTCTTAGATGGTGTCTGTGCAGCTCCTGGTTTTCACTCCGATAACATACTGGAACAACCTCTACAACAACTCTTGTAGTCTCACCATAGACTACAGACTAATGTTGTGTTGGATTTTGTGGAGAAAACATGCACGACGGAAGCAATAAAATCCACGCAACCCAAAACAGGATCTCGTCGACAACAACGTATTTGGAAGGACTGTTTGCGGGATATACCTTATCACAGAGCAAGTCTGGTGATGTCCCGCTGCATGACGGTGCAACGCTGCTGACCTACACGGACGAAACTTCTCTCCCATTCGCTGTCGTAGAAAGATTCGGTGGCGCTCCTGTACAATGATGTGTGCCGCTCGTAATGCACACGGATGGTCGTCTTATCCACCGAACGCAGGTGTCTTAGTGTCTGCGTCTCTATTTCGTCCACGCGGATGTATTAGAACTCCATGTCGCGCTTCCTAAGCCGGTGGAAAGGAGTCGTGTTTGTGCGGCGGTGTGCTAGCGGTGCATTGCTCTCCTTCCTCTCCTATGGACAATGACGGCTAGGGATTACATGTGTGAGCGTAAACTAAAAATGCCTCTCGATATCTTATATAGATATCGGTCATCAATCCTCCTTTAAATAGGATACGAAGGGAATTAGGGTTTCCTAAACCCATCGATAAACAGAAACGTTGCGTGCATTAAAATGCTCGTGGATTATTTATAATATTCAGGAATTCATTAATTAACCAAATAATCACATTAATTGATTAATTAATATCCGACTCCATGCAATCGCTTGGGATGGCTTTATGTGCATATACGCCAACAAACTCTCACTTGCACTTAGAGCCAGTCACTCCAATATTATTCTAATCGATTACATAAACATTTTAGTAATCAATGTGATTCGAAGCAATTCCAATCAAATCCACAATTATACTCCTATTCCAACACATCCTATGTGTGTGACCCAGTAGGCTCCAAATTACATTGGCAGTGATATCCATAATCATATTATGATTTCACAAGCAATGATTGGTATCTAGCAAGACTTCATTGCCACCCAAGTAATTGGAGAAGTTGGAGAACAACTTAACCTATCATTCATGACTGGTGTTATTGTGATTGTATAGTTCCCTTGTCATTGATATCCTGATTGAACTCGAGTCATGGAACGGTTATCCTCTTCAATGTTCAATCCATGTTCCTTGAACTAGAGCAGACTGTATGAGATATATGTAAGATCAATATCACATATTGACTCACATCAGCATGGCCATGCATTTCTCAGTCTCGATTATCAAGTGGCCAGAATATCAAACTCCCGCAGGAAGGACAAATTTCATCTACATCACTCACAGTCATCCCCATGTATCACAGTGCACCCAAGCACCATATTTTTGGCAATCCTTATTCAGGACCACGGTGGATGATGTCAAAGTACACCGAACGACATGTGATAAGTGTAGTGACTTCAGGTCTAAGAACCACAATCACCACCATCATTATGAGATGTGACTCTAACTACCAATCATGGTATCCATGTGTCACTCTCAAGGTGGGTCTATCCGATACATTATTCTCTAACAAGTATCTACGTATTTGGTTTGATATCTCCATATCATGGATAATGAGATTCTTCCATCAACCAACATACATTCTAATCTTATGTGTTATTTATGTCTATGGATATTTCCACAATAACAACCGATTAGGGACAAAACAAGAATACATACTCTTAGCATACATATGATCTCACTACTCAGGTCATCAACCCAAAGACATATGTCATTGGGTATATTATTCTATAGACATCTATAAGTTTTATGGTCATCTCACAATATAAAACACAAACATATAGATTGGAAACTTGCCTTTATTGATATGATCAATGTAGTATTACAAATCATTTACATAGTATCCCATTACAATCATTAAATGATAGTCTCTATAGGCATACATACCTATAGATTCCCACTTGCACTTATACCCAATCACTCATGAATCTCAATCCAAGTGATCGAACATGTCTGTCATGTTTCTACTATGAAAGTGCTTTTGTGAGCGGGTCAGCCACATTGCTTTCTGTAGGTACTCTGCAAATCTTCACATCTCCACGTTGTACGATCTCTCATATGAGATGGAACCGCCGTAGAATATGTTTGGAATGTTGGTGTGATCTCGGTTCTTTAGCCTGTGCAATTGCTCCATTGTTGTCGCAAAACAACTCAATTGCATCACCAGCACTTGGAACCACTCCAAGTTCAGAAATGAACTTCTTGATCCACACAGGTTCCTTTGCAGCATTAGATGCAGCAATATATTCGGCCTTTGTTGTAGAATCTGCAACCGTCTCTTGCTTAGAACTCTTCCAGCTCACAGCTCTGTTGTTTAGGCAAAACACAAATCTAGATTGTGATATGTAGTCATCTTTGTCAGTTTGGAAGCTAGCATCGGTGTAACCCTTTACCATGAGCTCTTCCTCACCGCCGTATACCAAGAATTGATCCTTAGTCCTTCTCAAGTACTTTAGGATGTTCTTTACGGCTCTCTAGTGACATTCACCTGGATCTGACTGATATCGGCTCGTCATGCTCAAAGCATACGACACATCAGGACGAGTACATAACATTGCGTACATGATAGATCCAATTGCTGATGCATATGGAATCTTACTCATGTGTGCCCGTTCATCACATGAACTAGGACACTGGGCTTTAGAGATTGTAACCCCATGGGACATGGGAAAGTTACCTCTCTTAGAACCCTCCATGCTAAACCTCTTTAGCACCTTATCAATGTATGTGCTCTGTCTTAGGCCTAGAAGCCTTCTAGATCTATCTCTATATATCTTGATCCCTAGTATATAGGATGCTTCGCCTAAATCCTTCATAGAGAAGGTCTTCCCTAGCCAACCTTTTACTGTCTGAAGAGTAGGGATGTCATTTCCCATCAATAGTATGTCATCCACATACAATATGAGAAATACAATTTAACATCGCGCTATGTGTTCTAGTGTAGGAGGTGTAGGGGACGGTGATCCCGCTAGTCAGAGGATTCATCAATGTAGGCCATTCGACCCTCAGCAATAGCCCCCCCCCCCCCCCGCGGGGGTGGGTTTGATTCATGAAGACCGCGACCGCAATCTCAAACAAGGATCGCGACCGTGATCCCAAAGGAGACATCACAACTATAGATGATCGCGACCGACCATGAGTTAAAGTGCACTGTGATCGAGGTCCACACCTACTCGACCGCAACTGCGATGCTAGAAAATGCCTACACCATGACCTACATGGAGATCGCGACCTGAAGAGGACTGCGACTGCGATCAATGCTAACTGTGACCGTGATCGTTGCTAGATTGAGACCACGATCTTAAACCTAACTCTGATCATAGCCCCTCCAATGCAATACAGAGACTGTGATTGCGGTCACGCCACGACCTCAAGAGGACCACGACCACAGTCTAGAAGTAAGTCGATGGAGTGTGCCTATAAATAGGCCACCCACCTGTCTTGTCAAGGTATCTCTTCCATGACGTTGGGAGGCTACCGCTCTATGCCCAACCCTCAGGAAGATGATCTCTGCCGCCAAGGACTACCTTTGTGGAGTTGTTACCTCTCCTCCACATCCACTCCATCCAGATATATCCTCTATCCATGAAAGTGGTTGGACTTCAAGATCTACATATCTACTCCTCCATCTGCCGCCTACTGCTTCTTCTCTTGTGAGCAAGAGAAGAGAAGAGAAGGAAGGAGGAGAGAAAAGATCTGCCTCACCTGCCTTGGTGTTCTTCCCCTCCTCATTCCAGATCTTCCCTGAGATCGTGTAGAAGACCGTTTCTCCACCGATCTGCGGACATCTTCTTCACCATGACCATGGCCAAATCTTCCATCTCTTGTTTTTCTTGTTTCTATCATGAAGAGTGAGTAGTCCTTTTCACTGGGGTGCGGGGACTAGCCCCGCTGCCCATCCTTACATGTTCATCTAAAAACACTCCATGGCTTGTATATAACTTTTCATCTCGTGTTAATCGTTTGATTCGTGCTTTGTGGACTAATCACCTACCTTGCATGATCCATTTTAACCCTTTGTTGTGAGAACTTCAATACTTAGGTTTATTAATATTGTTTAACATGGTTGATGCCTTGATGAGAACTTCTGAAAGATATCTTTGAAGTAGTGAGTGTGTGATCTATAGGTGACGAGACATATGATGCCTATAGGTGATGCTTACGTGAACCTAACTTCCATACATAGGGTTTGCAACTCTATTTGGATGGTTTTATCTTGCTTGGATGTGTTTTGGATGTGTTTGCATGTGTAGTGGTGGTGAAACCTGATACCACCCCAGTGATTTCCATCATTAATATAGAGTTTGTTTTAATCCTACTCTTTACTTTCCTTGCATTTAGTTTAACTAAACCCAATCAACTCTTTGTTCTAAATATTAGTCTTACTTGGATTGGATCTGGATAGCACGATTCTAAAAAACATTTTCCTTTGGGATTCGATCCTTAACTATACTGTGATAAGACCCGTACGCTTGCGGGTGGTATTATTGCACAAGGTTTTGTTAAAAACTCAGGGATTTCAGTCCTGGGTGAATTTGTCAATACAGTAAAAGACACATCAATTACTAACTTGCCTACACATATTTGGATTTGGTATATATTTTTGTCTTACCTCTCTCTCTCTATCTATCTATCTATATATATATATATATATATATATATATATATATATATATATATATATATATATATATATATATATATATAGGGTAGCGATCCAGTGAGAAACATCCTATGGTGAGAGTATGCGAGGCATTTGAATAACTACAAATTTGTAACTATTTTTAAAAATCCAACTGTATAAATGGAAAAAACACCATTTCATTTACCTTCTTACAAAAAATTATTGCAATCAGACATTGTTTACATGTCCATATGTACAATATACACTTTTTACATCCAATGGTCAGCCTGAAATTCAATATAGAGCATTGAAAATATTTGGTTGTTGTGAATGATATACAAATTGGATGGTGATAAAATTTTATAGGAAGGTAGATATTTAGGTGTACCTATAATCTGTATGGTTGGATTATGAAAAATTGATCTATGTGGAGAGTTATTCAAATGCCTCTCAAACTCTCACCATGTATGTTTCTCACAGGATCGTTGCCCTATGTATCGGAATCAGGTAAATATATTCTGACATTCCCCCTAAAAAATATTAGGGGGTCAGAGCTTACATGTAGGCCCAACGCCATACACCCATATCACCATTACAACTCACACATCTAGCTAATACGTATCCTACTTCTAATGCATTTACATATTTTTACAACAATGTGTGTGGCATTCGTGGACTTCCTTTGGTGTTTTCTAGCATTCCTTTCTTCCCAAACGTGGTAGCATAGACCAGCATACATACATACATGTGGCATTCATTGCCCTATGTATGTATGTATGTGTGTGTCTATATATATATATAATGTATGGGATTAAGAGAGAAATATCCCCCCTCCCATGCCCTTGGCGGAGGCCGAACGCCCATGAGGGTGGTAAATCAAGGCGACAACTGGGATTCGAACCCGGGTCCCTTTGTTAGGGGACACCGTGCTTGACCACTTGAGCCACTCCTTGTCGACAGTATGTATCAGAATCAGGTAAATATATTCTGACATTCCCCCTAAAAATATTAGGGGGTCAAATCTTACATGTAGGCCCAACGCCATACACCCATATCACCAATACAACTCATGCATCTAGCTAATACGTAGTCTGCTCTTAATGCATTTACATATTTTTACAGCAATGCTTGTGGCATTCGTGGACTTCCCTTGGTGTTTTCTAGTATTCCTTTCTTCCCAAACATGGTAGCATAGGCCAACAAATAAGAGATTTTTCTTTACATATGTTCCGCATCTAGAAAGCATCCTTCTCGGTTCAACAATAAGTTGGATTTGAAATCTGAATTCTCTGCATAAATACTCCCATATCTCCTTTGTGAACTTGCATTCTCCCACAAGATGGTTGTGACTTTCTTCCTTTTCCTCACATAGCAGGCATGTAGTAGATATATCATAGTTCTAGCTCTTAATTCTATCAAGAGTGGCAAGGATATTGTGTAGAAATTTATAGACAGACATGCTCCATTTTGGTACATACCTACCCGTCCATACTTGCTCACCCACCGGGTCCCTTGCGCCTCTAGTCCGGGTCACCTCCCACAAGCATATCTTCTTGTCTTTGAGCTGCCAACCTCTAGAATCATTAGCTATGAACAGATGTTTGACTTGTGGCCACATCTCCCTCATGACATTGATGGATCTTGAGTATCCCTCTGTTGTCTTTGGAATAAAGTCCAGCCCCCTATGATATCTGTCTCCCATCCACTTTCCCCATGTAGAGGTGCCTTCCGGGAATGCAACAAGCCTTCTCATGGATCCCCATCTAGCAATGTCTCTCAGCGTCTTCAAGTTCAGCCCACCTTCATCTGTAGGAAAATCTAGCATTGCATATTTCATAGGATGGTGCTCACTCCCCCAAACAAAGTTAGCAACTTTCATTTCAATTCTATCCAGAACAAATAAGGTACTTTCACCTTGTTGTACCCAGAAAATGAGAAGTCCCTCTATAGCAGCTTTTATAAGAGTTGTACAACCGGCCATGGAAGTATTTTGTGTAGGCCATCTGTTTATCATCTCCTCTACTCTATCAATGCATTCGGTGAAGTCTTTGACTTGAAGATTGCCACCAGCAAGAGGAAATCCCAAGTATTTGGTTGGGAAGTCACCCTTTTCAACACCCATAGCCTGTGTAAGCCTCTCCTCCAGTTGATAGCAGTTTTTAGACAAGAAGATATGTGTTTTATTTGCATTAACACACAACCCCATTTGCTCCCCAAACTCATCAAAAGGCCTTTAAGATTCTCTAAATGTTTGATGTTTGGCTTCTACAAAAATCAGCATGTCATCTGCAAAAATAATATGAGTAATTACCTTAGTGCCATGGACTGTATAAGGTTTTATTTCCCTCTGTTCTTTAGCTTTTTTCATCTTTCTTGAGAAATATTCCATGACAATCACAAACAAGAGAGGAGACAAAGGGTCCCCTTGTCGTAATCCATTGCCACCTCTAAATAGACTTGCATAAGTGTTGTTAACCAGAATGGAATAGCTAGTTGTCCCAACACATTGTTTTATCCAGCTGATCCATTGCTCATTGAAACCCATCTGTTGCATGATCTACCATAACTTCTCCCACCTCACACTATCATAGGCTTGTGAAACATGAAGTTTAAGGCAGGCCTTCCTACTGCCTCTCATGACATTATAATCCAGAAGAAATTCACCAGCAAGAAGGGCACAGTCACTAATACTCCTACATGTGACAAAGGTGCCTTGATTTGCAGAAATCAGATAGGGGAGGACCATCTTCAACCGATCAGCTAGGATTTTTGCAATGATCTTATATTGTACTGAACAACATGCTATAGGCCGAAAATCAACAAGAGAATAGGTGACCTTCTTTTTAGGGATAAGAACTAGAAAAGAATGATTAACCTGTCTCACCATATTTCCTCCTTCCATGAACCAGTTCACATAAGTAAGCAGATCATTTTTTATGATTCCCAAAGTTTTCTTGTAGAAGTAAGCATTGAAACTGTCAGACCCAGGTGACTTGTTGCTGCTAATACTCCATAGAGCATCTTTCACCTCTTGTTCATTAACTCTTCTTGTAAGGATGTTATTATGGGTGCTAGTGAGCCTGTACTTCCAATCAACTAACTCCTCCTCATCGATATCTTCATGAAAGTTTTTGTTGTACAAAGATGTGTAGAAATTTATAGCATGTTCTTCAATGTCCTCCTACTTGTTAATCACCTCTCCATCTACATTAATAAGTTCAGAAATGATGTTACCAGCCTCCCTCCTTCTCACTGCGGTATGGTAGAGCTTTGTATTCTGGTCCCCATCATTCATCCATTTTTCTTTGCTTCTCTGCCAGTAGAATTTTTCCTCTGCCTTTTTTAAATCTTCCAGCATCATCTTTAGCTCCCTATCCTTCTCTATCAAATGGGGGTTCAGTGGATCAGCCAACAGTCTTTCCCTGGTTTCTTTGAACTCCCTTTTGGTCTCTTTCAGCATATTTGGAATATTTACCTCCTCCTTTGCCCACTTTTTCAGGACCATTTTAGTGTTCATTAGCTTCTTGGCAAACACATACATAGGATTACCAGTCACCTGAGTGTTCCAGCCCTTTTTAATGACATCATCAAAGCCTTTCCAGTCAGCCCAGTAGTTAAGAAATCTGAATGGTTTCCTTTTCTGCTTTTTCTCCGTAATCTGAACCGAGATAGGTGCATGATCACTAATACCAGATCCTCCTTCCTTTACCTGTACATTAGGAAAAAAATTCATCCACTCATCATTCACCAAGGCTCTATCAAGTTTGCTTGCTATTATGTGCTTTGGGGCCCTCTCATTATTCCAAGTGAAAAGATCACCTCCCACCATAGGTAGCTCATATAAACATGCCTTATCAATAGCCTGATTGAAAACATCCACCTCAACTGTGGTAGCAAGTCTTTTTCCCCTTTTTTCCCTTATAGCCGGATAGTGTTAAAGTCGCCAATGACCAACCAGGGAGCCTGCATCTATTTAGAAAGAATAACCAAGTCTCTCCATAGATCAAGCCTAGCTCTGCCATCATTATGACCATAGACAGCCGTCATCAAAATCAGTAAACCACCATTGTTTCTACATTCAACTGTGACATGATGGTCTGACATCTGTATCACTAATACCTGCCACGGATTGGGCTTCCACGCCACACAAACTCTGGCAACATCACCACACTCTACATTAGACACGTGGTTCCATCCTTGCGGAAAGAGTGTCGGCAGTATGTATGCATGTATGTATGTATGTATGTATGTATGTATGTATGTATGTATGTATGTATGTATGTATGTATGTATGTATGTATGTATGTATGTATGTATGTATGTGTGTGTGTGTGATTTTTGACAGCAACTTGATCGATCGAGTTTGTCCTGATAGAAACTCGACCGAACAACACCAATGGGTGTTGCCAACAAATGTCATCGATCAAGTTGTCAATACACAGAACTTGACCGACAACACTCTGCACAAAATATACAATTGGTTTTTTGGATGAGAATTTCCCTCTCAACTAGATTTTCTTAATTAATTGCTTTATTCTTTGGCACTCCCTTTGGTACCTTCTATATGTGCTCCTTTCCATATTTTTAAATTTCCTTTCTTGCTTACAACTCTATCTCTCAAATTTCTCTAAATGGGTGTATCTATATCTAGCAATTACTTGCTTTGAGTTGCTTTGTAGGTTTTGATGATGATCTCTTTGGATCTCTTGATTATGTCTAAATTGCTTCCATTATACCCAAACTTCCTACATGTATTTATTTGTATACCTTGTTTGGATACAACTTTGAGGTTCTTAGTGGTAATCATCTTTTGGTAATGATGCATATTTAATACTAAGTTATATTCTTTCATGCTTTTGAAATTGCATATCTCTTTGTTTGGATATATCTATACATCAACTCATAGGTTGATCTTTATTGTGCATCTTTTTCCATGATCTAGACCCTACTAGTAGTCCTAACTTGTATCTTATTTCTTACTCAAGATTGTTCCTTGACTTGCATATCTACTATCTTGAGTTGCTTGCATAGCATTGTGATGCAGGATATATAGAGCTACATTGTATGTAGAAATTGGATCATCCTTGAAATTGATGTAGATTTTGCTCCAGTGCCAGATTTTGATGCAAAACTAGTGTTTTTTATGCAGAAACAGTCTTCTACTCATTTTTGTGCAATGAGCCCTGACGGTTTTTAGGTGAATTCGGTCGTCTTGAGTGTCAAAATTGTGATATATTATTTTTTCTACAACGCTTTATCTTGTCTTGATCTTTGCTAGAATTATATTATGAGTTGTTCAAGTGCACGCTTTAACTTGTTTTTCTTTCTACACTTGGACAAGCCTCTATTTTATCTCTTCTAATCTCCGTTATAACTTTTATTATATCTATTCCTTTAACAAGTGGTGTTTCTTATATCTTCATACCCTCACCTTTTTCAAAAGATAAAGGAGGAGAAAGCATGTCTTCTTGTGTAAAGTAGGGGGAGAAAACATGCCTTACATGTAGAGGGAGAAGCATGTCTATGTAAAGGGGAAAAGGTAAAGGGGAGAAAACATATATGTGTAGAACATATATGAGTAGAATACATAGTATTCTATAAATCTTATGAAAGCTAACCATGCAGGAGAAATAGCATCAATTAAGGGGGAGTATGAGAACTCTACTAGTATCAATTGAGGGGGAGCATATGAACTCGATTCTATTGAAACCCCTAGGTTTCTCCAAAGGCATGACTTTACGTAAATGCTTTCAGTACATTTATGGAATGGTATGTCATCTTAAAGGTGAGGAATGTTGACTCTAGATCAATGTTGAGTCTAGGTCTAAATTGACTAAACCATTTTTTTGATGATGACTAAACCATTCCAATTAATTATGTATAATTCTTCTACTTGAGTGATTTCAGATTAGGTATAGACACACTTCAAATGCCCTAACTTGCACATCCTAACATGGAGAAAAGACAAGTCAAAGTCAATGCAAGTGCACTTTTGTAGAATATGATGTAAATCCATTAGAATCATGTTGTAAATCACTTGTAATGATTGTATGACTTGTAATTAATCTTAGAAAAAATTTGGAGCACTTAAATCTAATATTTAAATACTTTAATGACATTTTCTAAAATTCATTGCATGTACTTTATCGGTCGAGTTACAATTTCAACCGACCCTTGATGGATTTTGAGAATGTCATGGTTCGGTCGAGTTTCCTATGCTCATATTTCGACCAAACACTGTATTGGAACAAAACTGATTTAATCTATCAGTCAAGTTCCTACCAGGACAAACTCGACTGATTGGTCAAATTATCTTTGTCACATAGCACATTTGGTTAAGTTACCTTTATAGAAACTCGACCGATCGCAATGTACGGCAAAGTGCAGAAAAGTGTTTCTAGTCGTTGGTATGTAGTAAAACTCAAAAAAATATCCATTACAACATCCCAAATGGCTAGTATTCGTCCTTAAGTGTTCCCAAAGGCTTCTAGGCATCCTCAACTATAAATAGGACCCCTTAGGCTTCATCACATGGTTAGCCAAGCACTATGAAGGTCCTTATTCTATAGTTAAGTGATCCTACCATCTCCTCTCTCTCTCTAAGCTTCATCACTTGCTACATCCATTAGAGTGAATAGGATATTTGTAAGAGAGCTCGTCCTACATGTATATATTTTGAGGCTCTCACTTCCTCTACCTTCCAATCTCTCATTCAACCATGATGATGAAATCTCTCTCTCAGCTAAGAGAGGTGAAGAAGAATAAGGGAAGGAGTCCCTTGGTGAATAGATTCAAGGCCAAAGACTTGGATCAAGATATGGGTAAGCCCCTGGTGAAGGCAGGAGACTCCTTGCTCAAGTGGGTAAGTCCTTGGTGAAAGCTTCTCTAAGTGAAGGTTGAAGACTCTTTGTATTGGATAGGTAAGTCCCTTGGTGGGTCATGTGTTGTAACTCTTATAAGTGAATATATAGAGGAAGGAACACTTAGAAATCCTAGAGGTTGACCTCTCTAGGTAGTGGACCGACATACTCCTAGTTTGGAGTACGAAACCACTCAATATAGCTTGTCACTTGGTGCTTGTTAAATATCTCTCTCCCTTTCTATGTATGTTTTAGTTGCGCTCAAGTTTCTCATATTAGCAATCTTATCTTATGAAATATCTTAAAGGTCTAACGAATTTTTTTAAGTGTATTCACCTCTATTCACCCCCCTCTAGAGCATCAAATTACCCATCCTAGGATCCAACACTTATGAAATCACAAGCAAAGAGCAGTGCCTAGTCACACATCATTGCTACCCAAGTAATTCGGAAAGTTGGAGAACAACTTCAACCTACAATATGTGGTTAGTGTTATAGTGATCCTATATTTCCTTTGTCTCTGATATCCGAATTGATCTCAAGGCATGGAATTTTCATCCTATCAACATTCAATCCATGCTCCTTGAACCAGAGTAGATTGTCTGAGATGCATGTGAATTCACATATCATATATTGAATCACATGAGTACAACAATATATTACTCAGTCTCTCTTATCAAGAGGACTTGGATATCAAACTCCTATAGGAGGGACAAATCTCATCTACATCACTCACACTCAATCCCCATGTGTCAAAGCTAACCAATCATCACCATTATGGCAACTTGTATTTCAGGATTATGTTATTGATGTCAAAGTATACCCAATGACATGTGATGAGTGTAGTGACTTCAGGTCTAAGAACGACAATCACCACTATCACTATGAGAGTTGATTTCGACTACCATTCCATGGTCTCCATGTATCACTCTCATGGTAGGTCTATCTGATACATTGTTCTCTAAGATGTATCTGTGTGAGTGACTTGATATCACATATCATGACTAATGATATTTTCCCACCAGTCAACACACTCTAGTCTTATGTGTTATTGTTGTCTATTGTGCTTCCACAATAATATCTAACTAGGGACATAACAAGAATATTTGTACTCTTATCATACATATGATCCCATCGTTCAGGTCCTCAACCTGAAGGCATATGTCAATGAGTAACATCATTCTTTAGACATCTACTTACGTGTGTGTCATCATCTCATGACTTAGGCAAACATAATAGACAAAATTACCTTTATTATTATTAAATTAGGTATCTAATGTCATATCCCAATCATCATATTATTAGCTCTCTGGGCATACATACCCTTAGATCCAATCATCCACGAATCGTATTTCAAGTGATTTTATCATGCCCATCATGTTTCTGTTGTGCAAATGCTTTTATATCGGGTTTAGCAACATTTTCTTAAAGTCGGTATGTTGCAATTTTCACATCTCTTCATTATATGACATTTGTTATGAGATGGAAGTTCTATAGTATTCTAACTAAGATTACCAACCTATGTAGTAGCTCCATTATTTTCATAGTATTTCTACTATGTCATCAATGGTTGGAACCTTGAAAAAGTTCACCCATGTGAACTTCTTGATACATACAATATCCTTTGCTATTCTCATAACACAGAGATACTCAAATTATTTTATAGATTTGAAAAACTATCATTACCTCATAATCCTTTCTAGGTTATAGTTCTCATTTAATTTCAAACATAAGTTTATATTGAGGTCATTAATTTGTCAATTTGGAAACTTGCATTGGTGTAACCCTTTACACCCAACTCTTCCTAATTTCCATAACCAAGGAACTCATTCTTCTAGTGCTTCACAAGCACCTAAACATGTTCTTTTATGGTAGTCCAGTGACTCTCACTGGCATCTAACATATACCCTCTTGTCATGTCTAATATATACAAGATTTCTAGGTAGATATGTATGTGTCCTCTCATCATGTCCAATACATATGAGATGACTTGATATCCTCTCTTTATGCCCAATACATATGAGATAATTATATATCTTCTCATCATGTCCAATACATATCAGATAATTGGATATCATCTCATCATGTCAAATACATACGAGACAATGGGATGAGTACATAACATTTCATTCAAGATAGATCCAATTGCGAATGCATATGTCATATATTACATGTGTTCTCATTCTTCATAAGAACTGGGACACTAGGCTCCTAAGAGACTAACTTCATAGAACATGGACAAGTTCTCTATCATTGAGTCCTTCATGCTAAACCCTTCAACAGTTTGTAAACGTATGTTCTCTTACTTACGTCAAGAAGCTTTCCAGATCTATCTGTATAGATGTCAATCCCTATCATATAGGATGTTTCTCCTAAGCCCTTCATATAGAAGGTACTTTCTTTTCCATGTTTTAACATATGTAAGATAAGGACATTATTCCCCATCATTGTGTGGAACATAAATATTCTCCCACTAAATCTTTTGTAATTATAGATTTCATCTTCATTCTAATTCAAGTCAAACTCTTTGACTGTCTTGTCAAATAGAAGATTCCATCTTTGAGATGCTTGCTTCAATCCAAAGATTGACCTTTGTAGCTTATAGACTTTATTTGCATTATTTTATTTATAAAACCTTTAGGTTGTGTCATATACACATCCTCATAATCACTCCAGTTAGGGAATGTGGTTTTAGCATCCATATGCCAAATCTCATAGTCATAGTAGCTACAACAAAAAACATGATCCATATGGATTTAACCATGGTATATGTGAAAGACTTCATTATGTTCAACATATTGAACTAGTTTGAAACTCTTTACAACCAATTTACCTTTCCATCTTGGTCTTCTTATAAAGACCTCAATGCACCCTATGGGTTTCACCCCTTCAGGTTGATCCATCAAGGTCATACCGTGTTATTGTACACAAAGTTCATCCTGGATCTCATGACCTCAAGCCATTTCTCAGGTTCTGGTCCCTCAATAGTTTCTAGGTAGGTTGTTGACTCATCATCTATGATCAACTTATCACCTTTTTGAATTATAAGATATCCTCATCTTTAAAACTCAAGGCATATTCTACTAGAACTATGATTTCTATGTGTTACATAAGGAACTTGAGATTCCACAACAGCTTGTGATTCTCCTTGTTCCAACTGTACCTCTATTAGGTTCAATGTTTTCTTGTTTGTCTCGAACATTTCAAGTTCTACTTTTACTCCCATTGATTCCTTTGGAACTAAGTTCCCCTTTAGGAATACAATCATACAGAATAACAAACACTTTGTTGTCAGATTGGGAAAAGTGTTGTATTTAACAAGATAACATTTATGTGATTTGTGGAAAAAGCCTTTTAAGAAATAATTTCCTTATATACGCATTCATTCCTAATCACTATAAAAGGCATACCGGGACACCTCCCATGCCATATCTCATATGGTGTCTTTTAAACCATTTTTAGACAGTACATTTTTTAGTGTTAAGCATGTGCCCAAAAGAAATTGGAAGATTAGCTAGATTTTATTCACCATGACAAGAAAGGTGTGATTCCTTATATCTAATATAGTTTCATGATACACTATCATTGTGTTTCAGGTGGAGTTCATCATGATACATTATCACGATCTCTCCAGAAGGTCCTCAAAAAAATATTTCAACATCAATCACATCAAAGCATATTAATACTTTTACTGAGTTAGTTACATACATCATTCATAATCTCCTTGAACACTTCAAGAGATTCATACTTGTATTTCATGAATACAAATTTCCATATCTACTGATTGCATCAGTAAATATAGTGAGGTACTAGTAACAACCTTTAGCATTTACTCTAAAAGGTCTATATACATCTGTACGTATTAATCCTAATGGAATAGTCGATCTCCCACTACATCTAGTGAAGATGCTCTTGTCATATTTGCACAACAAATAATACATGCATGTCTCTATTATTTCAATAACCAAAAGAGTCTAGATAACCATCATATGTATTCTAGAAATACATTTCTCACTTATGTGTTTTAAATGACAATGCTATATAGGTATTCGATGTTTGAGTCATCTAGTCATTCAATATATGTGTCATACACATTTTCCTTTACAACTATCAAGTTTGGTTCGTTAGACATAGGGCATTGCCATAAAATATCATTTTTTTAAATGAAACATAATGTTCTTGTCACACAATACATATCATTTTCATCAATGGCAAGTACACAATAGCAATTCACTAATTCTATTATGTGCCCATGAATGATAATTTCCAATTGTAGAGGCAGCAACCCTTGATCCACACGGTTCTAGTTTACTTCTTCTCAGGTCCTGAAGTAGAGATCTCTATCTCCATCTTCTTCCTAAGATCCTCTATAAAGAGGATAGTTCTTTCTAATAATGTCTAGACTGGTGACAGTGGTGGCACTTTCTTTCCTTAATCCATTAAGTGATAGAGACATATTCATTTTACACTTACTCTTCTCCATATATTGAGTGCAAAAAACTTGGACTTTGTCTTAGCCTCAGAATACTTCTTGAGCTTGACTTTTCCCTAGGACTCACTTCCACTGATCACTATCATGGATTTGTCATTCTTCTTCCCTACTTTGGCATCAACATGTCAAGAATTTGATAAACTGACTATATGATTCATGCAACACTTGCATAATCATATCCATTGTCAACTCTTGACCTAAGAGAAATCCTAGTCACTCCACATGCCCAATCATATTCATCATATGGGGCTTTATTGATCTCCATCTATTAGTTTGCACTCAATAGCTCTTTGGAAACAGTATACCTTTCTTACTTTACATGATTCTTAAGATGTGTTACCATCTCAAGAATGTCCATGCTTTCATGTTGTTCATGAAACTCATAGTTCATACAAAAAAGCATAAGATACTTAATGTCTATGGCATCATTGGCATGCTTCCAATAAGCATCCATTTAGCCTTTAGGTGCATTTGGAGTGGGTTCCTCTGGCACTGGTCTTTCAAGGACATAGAGCTTTCGCTCATCAATGAGAACATTTCTCAAAGTCCTTAACCAGTTGTGGAACTTTATCCCATTTTATCCTTCTTAAGGACTATTTGCAATTTGAACATGTTTGTGTTTGACATTAGATTCTACAAAGAAATATTGCAACTTCTCAAAATATTTTTTATTTGTTTGATTTGATAAGTTAACAATATTAATTAGGTCTTCAATTAATTATCACTCCTACTATTTTGTTCAAATTGATAACCCTCATGTATCAATTCGGAAAATTATAGCGTACAATCTTCTAGTGTCCAAGATCCAAAACAATTCAATCCATACCCAACCAATGTCGGCGCTCATGACCAATTATTTAAAGTAGGCACTATTTCCCAATTGCATCATATGCAATTCTTGGATAGATGATATGCACAACTCCTTGCCATGATCATTTGCATGCCTCTGGGCTTAGACTATCTAAGAATCACCAGATAAGCCTGACCCAAGGGCCGACACGATAATAATGCACCCTGCTTGGCGGGCTCACATTAGTACGATCACACTTCCACAAGATAGACGATGCACCTTCCTTAGGGAGACCATGTATGGTCGGTCAATCTTTTCATGTGTGTCACTTTTGAAAAGCATCTAAGACTTAATATTTGATTTGAGGGGTTTCGTATCTATGAATACATATAAATTATCCAATCACCACATATATAGTATGTATATTATATACAAGCTATATCCCACAACAAAAACATGCAATAAACAAAAAGCGATGGTTATGACCAGCCGAATGTAATTCCTTGGAGACACAAGAAATTACCATTACCTAGGTCTACATCATACGCAGAAACATGTTATTGATGAAGATCCATGCTTGCCAATCTGGGTTTTTTGGCTCAACCTTTAAACCAATCGGCTTGCCTCCTGGGTAGTCGTTTGGTCGTCTCACCAGACATCTAGTTCTTATGTCCACCATCTGTTGGTTCCTTCACTCATTCATTTGGGTCCACCAGGCTATTGATTTGGCTCATCCTTCTAGTCCTCCTTTCTCCTCCAGCCGATTGGCTAGTCTCCGAGATGATCGATTGCATATATATATATATATATTAGTTTGCAATTACCGTGGTATTTGATTGGACAAAATAATATTTACATTGCATGCAATAGTTAAACTATGAAACCAAAATCTGATCATATCGATTATCCCAAAATATAGTACATTGACATGTCTCTGATACCACTGTTGGGAAACAGGGCGACATATAAGGCAGCAAAAACAAAAATTTTACATCCATATTCCCCATAAACCAGTGGATCGCATCAACAACTATATAATGGAAAGGATAGTTTCGAGGATATACCTGGTCCTGGAGCAAGTCTAGTGACATATTCCTTGTCGTTGTAGATGTACAATTGTCATCTAGTTGCTCTTAGATGATGTATGTGCAACTCTTGGTCTTCACCACAGATAACAGACTGGAACAATGTCTGTAGTGGCTCCTGCGGTCTCACCACGGACTGCATACTAACATTGTTCTCCAAGCGGCAGACAACGGCTTCCCGCCTATAGAGTAGTCCATGCATACCACTGGGAAATCTACGTTGCGCTACTAGAGCCAACAGGAAGAAATTGTCCCCTTCTATTGGCGTACTAGTCACCAACATGCTCTCCCACAACAACTAATCATAGGTTGTTCTCTCCCTTGCTATCCCTCACTTAAACGGGTAGGACTTGCTTGGACTCTCTATTGGATACCAAAACCAGTGAGGACAACGATTATCAGAGAAACTGATTCTCAATTGTATGTCTAGGGAAGCCCCCAATACCCCTCTATTTATAGTAGAGGTCAGGGTTAGGGTTCCTGGTCAGTGTGGTAGTAGAAGGGTCTGGAATAATGAATGTTCTAGAACCTACAAACTATGAGACGGTCATCTTGCACTTCCCAAATAGTTGTTTAGTAAGTGAGACAGACGTCCTGCACTCCCAAATGGTTGTTTGGTGAGTGAGACGGTCATCTCGTACAGCGAGATGGTGATTTTGCAAGTTTCCTATTTGCAATTGAATTTGTAATTCATTTTTAATTAATGTATTACATTAATCCTTGTGCCAAACTCATTGAACAAGGTGAAAAGATCCTCTTTTCTCATGATTTGGGAAAACACCAGAACCTTCGGCTGTCCCATTTGAGCCGATCGATTTGCAAAGTGAACTGGTCATCTCAGTGGCCTGAGTCAGTCATTTCACTAAGTGAACAACCATCTCAATGTCCTAAGCTGGTCTTTTCACTAAGTTAAACTTCCATCTCACCAACTTGAGTCGATCGATTGGTGCCACGAGTCATGTAGAAATCAACCAATTCAATTTCCAATCAATCTGACACTCCAACCAATCAATCCAACACTTGAACTTCAAGATTCTAAGTCTAGTCAGTTGATCTATTATTTAATTGAATACCTAAACACCTTTAGTATTCAATCTAAACATCATTCATGAATATACTCCTTTAATTTAAGTGTATCCTATGTGTGTGACCCTATAGGTACAGAATTACGTTGGCGGTGAATGTCCATAACAAACTTATGACATCACAAGCAAAGATCGATGCCTAGTTGATGTGGCTTTTTGAATGCACTAACAAATTCACTCGGGTTTATATCCCCGAGCTTTTACCAAAACCAAGTGCAACAATACCACCCGCAAGCGGACGGATCTTATCGCAGTATAGTTGAGGATCGAACCCGAAGGACAACGTTTTTAAGAATCTTTGTCAGTTAGATCTAGCCCAAGTAAAACTAATATTTAGAACAATTGGTTGATTTTGGTTTGATTAAACTAATTGCAAGAAAGTAAATGCGGAATAAAAGATGGGTTTAGATCAATGATATGGAATCGCTGGGATGGTACCGGGTTTGACCACCGCTACGCACACAAACACACTCTCTTGAAAACAAACCAGGCACGATATAACACTCCAAATAGAGCTGCTGCAGAACCCCCCATACGGGCGTTAGGTCCGCGTAAGCATCACCATAGGCAGCCGATTTCTCATCGCCATCCGGATCACATGTTTTACGGCTCTGAAGATACAGAAATCCACGGAGGTTGTGAACCCCCCATACGGGCGTTAGGCGCACAGAAGCGTCACCGAAGGCTAGATGGCTCGTCCCCTCGCGGATCATACACTTATGACCTCGATGAAATCCCATCCTATTTCTAGTTTGGGAGTCAGCCGCGTTAACCGATAAACAAGCAGGAAGGTGACGTGCGAGCAAACATCGACGTTTAGCAAGATGATGCAAAATCCAACTAAGGTTGTGAACCCCCTATACAGGCGTTAGGCGCACAGAAGCGTCACTGAAGGCTAGATGGCTCGTCCCCTCACGGATCATACACTTACGACCTCAAGGAACCCATCGGAAGTTATCGTCAAGGGTCAAACATGCTAAACGACGTTCCAACCCATGCCTTGAAGATATCGCAACATAGGAACCCATGCATTGAAGTTATCGCAACATAGGGAGCACAAAGATGAAAACACGCACATAACCAACCTACAAGCTTAACGATAAACAACGAAATGAAGAGTTATATACATTGCCTTGGAAAGTTTAACAAAAGAACATGGTTTTCCTGGGCAGCGGGGCTAGTCCCCGCACCCCAGCGAAAGAGGACTACTCGCTCATGATACGAGATACAAGAAGGATAGGAGAGAAAGATAGATCCGCCATGAGCTCGGTGCAGAGGGTGGACGCAGCTCGGTGAAGAAGATGCGCTCCTTGCGTCGTCTTCTTCCTCTTCTTGGCCTCCTTGGACGCAACACCAGCGGTAGATGGAGTGGAACTTGATCGGTGTGGTGCTCTGGCAGCCTTTCGGCGTCCGGAACCGATCCTCGAAATGGGGGCCATGGGGGTCTATTTATAGTTTCAGATCTGATCCCAAATGGTTTGGATAAGTTGCTGGAAATATCTTCTCCAAACGGTTTGGAGACCGTTTGGGCGCCAAACGGTCTTGAGACCGCTTGGGCACCAAACGGTCTTGACCGTTTGGGCATCAAACGGTTTGGAGGTCGTTTGAGCGCCAAACGGTCTTGCTTTGATCGGTCCTGGCTTTGGTGTGGTCACGCGGCTTCAGTTCTTCAATCGATCCTTGCACTTGCATCGAACGGTCTTGGGACCGCGCGGGACCAAACGGTCTTGGGACCGTTTGGGACCAAACGGTCTTGGGACCGCATGGGACCAAACGGTCTTGGGACCGCATGGGACCAAACGGTCTTGGGACCGCATGGGACCAAACGGTCTTGGGACCGCATGGGACCAAACGGTCTTGGGACCGCATGGGACCAAACGGTCTTGAGACAGCGTGGACTTCTTGGGCAACTGGTTTCGTCTTGTTCTTTGTGTATTCCAACAAACGGTCTTGAGACCGCATGGATCCAAACGGTCTTGAGACCGTTTGCATGGAGTTGCCTGCTACACCTGCATAAAATGAAAGATATTTAGTTAAAACCTTGATTATTGAATCACTGAGTAGTTTTGTGCATTATGATTCATATTGAGGTGAAAAGATGTAGAATAGATATTAAATTGTTCCAAAAAGGTAATTGAAAATCATGATGAGTATGCACTCATCAAAACACCCCGAACTTAAATCGTTGCTCGTCCTCGAGTAACATAAAATTTGAAACTGTTGCCTGATGGAATACTTTCGATCCGTGTGATTTCTTCATCTTCACATCACCAATGTTTCCTTTTTGCTCAGAATGAGTGAGTACCTCAACTTCCTGGGACCACGAAACACGTCTTTCCATAGCTTCGTTCCTGAGTTCGTTTCCCAACAACGCTTCCTCCCCGCTTTTTCCAACACCAAGCATGTCGAAGAGTTTTGTAGGAGTTCAGAGATACCCGTAGAATCGACAAGTATGCATTTGATCTGACACTGGTGTAGTTCAGGATGGTAGGGCATGTATTGTGCCCTTAGGTAAAAAAAAGAGTGAAAGGTGATATGGAAAGAAGAAGTAAATCTCTCCTCTATTCGACTCGAGATTTTTATTTGTTTTGCAATTTCATTTATTGCATTTTTTTGTGTGCGCTATGGCATCTTTTGTTGCAGATCTCTCCTCTATTCGACTCGAGATTGCATTTTTGGTGGTACGCCCCTATTTATTGGAAGGGGTATGGAAGAAGCGGATATGGGGAAAGTGGCGTGCCACCCCGAACTTAGGGTTTGGCACAAGTTTGGCTATTTTGGTGGTATTTATGGATGGAGGGATACGAAGATGATAGAAGAAGTGTAGAAGAGAGTTCAGATCAGGATGCAACTTGATTTACAATTCAAAACCGGGTTATTCTCTTTGTCATACTCTTCTCAAATAATGACTTGATGCGGATCCGGTGGGGTTTCTGAGCCATTGTTCCACTAGTCAGTTAGGAAGCGCGACGTGTTTGATCCCTATCAGTTTGACAGATACTTATCATTATGTAAAAAGAATTATGATGTTAGGAATCATAAGTTTCACAGGATGATTTCAGGCAAGTTTCAAAAGTCAGTCCTCTTGAGGATTTGCTTCGAATAAGGAGGATGTTATGATAGAAGAAGCATAGCAAAAAGTTAGTTACATTAAAAGACAAAATTTCATCAGGTATCTGTTCAAAATTTTGAAAAATTTTATGATAGAGACATATTGAATATGAAAAGAGGGTGTGTGTGTGGAAGTGGAATACGTACCACCCACCCTCCACCCCGAACTTAGAGATTTGCTCGTCCTCGAGCAAACCCTAAATTCAAGATGGAGGGGAAAGGAAACACCAGGTATGACTGCCGAGAATGAATTCGTTCGGATCAGCACCAATCCGATCTCGTGTCCTGAAAGAAAAACTCTCTCATAAGGCAAATTTTATTTAAGGAAAATTTAACTATGAGGAACAAAATTTGAAAAGGAAAAGTAAAATAGATTTATTGGTCGGGTTGCCTCCCGACAAGCGCCTTTGTTTTATGTCGATGGCTCGACAGAGTTCTTCGGAATTATGGTGGGTCCTTTGGATTGCTGAATTCCAACATTATTTCGGTGCCTTTGTCAGCTGGTATGAAGTATCTTTTCAAGCGGTGACCATTTGCTATAAATTCGCCAGACCCGTCGCTCCATAAAGAGAAAGCACCATGGGGAGAGATGCTTTTGACGATGTAAGGTCCGCACCAACGTGAGCGGAGTTTTCCTGGGAACAATTTTAATCTGGAGTTGAAAACTAGAACTTGGTCTCCCACTCGTATGTCTTTTTGTTTCAGATGTCCATCATGCCAGAGTTTTGTACGTTCTTTGTAGATTCGTGCATTCTCATAGGCTGTCATTCTGAGTTCATCCAGCTCATGGAGTTGCAGAATTCTAGCTTGACCCGCTTGTTTCATATCGAAGTTTATTTGTTTAATTGCCCACCATGCCTTATGTTCAAGTTCGACTGGCAGGTGGCAACTCTTTCCATATATCAATCGAAAAGGGGTAGTCCCAAGGGGAGTCTTATAAGCAGTGCGATAAGCCCATAAGGCGTCGTTGATTTTTGTCGCCCAATCTTTTCGATTACGTCCAACGGTTTTCTCAAGGATAGCCTTAAGTTGTCGGTTGGAGACCTCTACCTGTCCACTGGTTTGTGGATGATAAGGCGAAGCTATCTTGTGTGAGACGCCATATTTTCGTAGAAGAGCTTCAAGGCTTCTTTCAATGAAGTGGGATCCTCCGTCAGATATCACGGTTCTCGGCACTCCGAACCGTGGGAAGATAATATCTTTGAATAGTTTGATGACTGTTTTTGAATCACAAGTGACGGTTGGTATAGCTTCAACCCATTTGGAGACGTAGTCCACCGCCACAAGGATGTAAGAGAATCCATTAGAAGATGGGAATGGCCCCATATAGTCCACTCCCCAGACGTCAAATATCTCGACTTCTTGCCATAGATTCAGTGGCATTTCGTCTCTCTTGGTTATATTGCCAGCTCTTTGACACTTATCACATGATATGACAAAATCATAACAGTCCTTGGATAAAGTTGGCCAGAAAAATCCACATTGCAAAACTTTTAAGGCAGTCTTTTTAGAGCTCATATGCCCACCCACGGGTCCGGAGTGGCATTGTTCCAAATAGAATGGGCTTCTTCTTCGGCGACACAACGTCTATACAATCCATCCGCACAGAGTTTGAAAAGATATGGTTCATCCCAATAGTAATGCTTCACATCATGCATAAATTTCTTCAGAGTGTTCCCGGTGTATTGAGGATGGATGACTCCGGAGGCAAGGTAGTTTACTAAGTCTGAATACCATGGTTCGAATCCAGAGACTCTCATAAGCTGATCATCTGGTAGAGAGTCATTTATCAGAATCCCTTCAGCATCCAGAGTGTGGATGCGACTCAGGTGATCTGCCACGACATTCTCCGTCCCTTTTTTATCTCTTATTTCTAGGTCAAATTCTTGTAGAAGGAGTATCCATATGATCAGCCTTGGCTTAGCATCCTTCTTTGTCATAAGATAACGGATAGCAGCATGGTCAGTGTAAACGATTACTTTCGAACCAGTAAGGTAGGATCTGAATTTGTCGAAAGCATAAATGACTGCTAAAAGCTCCTTTTCAGTAGTAGCATAATTCCTTTGAGCTTCGTCGAGGGTTTTTGATGCATAATAGATCACATAATGTTTCTTCTCTATGCATTGTCCTAAAACAGCACCCACCGCGTAATCACTGGCATCACACATAATTTCAAAGGGGTGGTCCCAATCGGGAGCTCTAATGATGGGAGTAGTTGTAAGGGCTTTCTTTAGCATATCAAAACTTTTGACGCATTCTTCATTGAAATTGAAATCAGCATCCTTTAAAAGTAGATTAGTCATCGGCTTCGTTATCTTGGAAAAGTCACGTATAAACCTTCTATAGAATCCAGCGTGACCAAGGAATGCGCGAACTTCTTTTACATTTGTGGGGATTGTCAGTTTAGATATGACTTCTATCTTGGCCTTATCAACTTCAATTCCTTTATTACTAACCTTGTGGCCCAAGACGATGCCTTCCTTTACCATAAAGTGGCATTTCTCCCAATTTAGCACCAGATGTGCTTCTTCACAATGTTTGAGGACCATGGAGAGATGCTTAAGACAAGAATCAAAGGAGTCACCATATACGGAAAAATCGTCCATGAAAACCTCCATAACTGTTTCAGTAAGCCCTGCAAAAATGGCAGTCATGCAATGTTGAAAAGTTGCAGGGGCATTACACAGACCAAAAGGCATTCTTTTAAAAGCATATGTCCCGAAGGGACAGGTGAAAGTTGTTTTTTCTTGATCATCTGGATGTATGGGGATTTGATAGAATCCAGAGTAACCGTCCAGGTAACAGAAATATTCTTGATGGGCCAATCTTTCCAAAACTTGATCGAGGAAGGGTATAGGAAAATGATCCTTCTGAGTGGCCTTGTTTAATTTTCTATAATCAATACACATCCTCCACCCAGTCACTGTTCGGGTGGGGATGAGCTCATTGTTTTCATTTCTTGTGACAGTAGTACCTCCTTTCTTGGGTACAACATGAACTGGGCTCACCCATGGTGAGTCCGATATCGGGTATATTATTCCAGCTGTAAGGAGTTTGATGATCTCATGACGGACCACTTCCTTCATATTCGGGTTCAACTTTCGTTGATGCTCGATCGTTGGCTTATGGTCTTCCATCATGGGGATTCTGTGCATGCATAAGGCTTGACCGACCCCTGTGAGGTCACTCATTTTGTAGCCTATGGTTTTCTTGCTCTCCTTTAATACCTCCAGAAGTTGCTCTTCTTGTTTGGTCATCAAACTAGAGTTAATAATGACAGGACAAACTTTGAGATCGTCTAAAAACATATACTTCAGCCCTTCAGGTAGTGGCTTCATTTCAGGAGGTTCTGGTTTTTCACTGTTTTCTTCTGGGGTTTCGGTAACCTTTAATTCTTCATAGGTAGCTTCAGGATTTCCCTTAGCAGAATCGGGAGGTTCGGTGCAATCCTTATCTTGTTGGTCAGTAGGTTCATCATTAAAAAGGTGATATAGAGAAATTTCCAAGGGATCGCATGACTCGTGATATTCTTGAGTAAGTTGTGACATCTTCTCAACACAATCTATCAGATAGACTTCCTCCTGTATACTTGGTCTTCTCATGCTTTCAAAAACTTTGAACTCTAGAGTTTCTTTACCTAACCTGAGAAGTAATGTTCCAGCTTCAACATCGATAAGGGCTCTAGCAGTGGCGAGGAAAGGGCGACCGAAGATGAGAGGGTATTTGGTGTCTTCTTTTATGTCCATGATGACAAAATCACATGGGACATATGCGTCCTTGCCTACCTTGACCGGGATGTCTTCGAGAATTCCTAACTGTCTTTTTACTGAATTGTCCGCAAGTTGAATTGTCATAGCAGTTGGAAGCAATTCTTCGAACCCTAATCTCTTGCATAGACTCAGCGGCATAATAGAAATACTTGCGCCAAGATCTGCCAATCCTTTCTTGCATGATGAATCACCAATGTGACATGAAATTCCGAAGGATCCTGGATCTTTTTGTTTCTTTGGCATCTTTCTTAGTATGATATCTGATGTGGTAGCAGCTAATTTTACAGTTTCATATTCTTCAGTAATGTACTTCTTGGTGAGGAGCGACTTTAGATACTTGGTCCAGGCTGGTATCTCATTAAGAGCATCCAGGAATGGTATATCAACATGGAGTTTCTTCATAGCCTCTTTAAATTTGATGAATCTAGTGTCAAGCTTGGTTTCCCTCAGTCGGGATGGGAAAGGAACACGAGGCTTATATACAGGAATATCTGGTTCAGGTGTCTCTACTTCTTCATCGACAACTTTTTCAGAACTTCCCTTATCAGTCTTGCTTTCCTTTGATTGCAATTCCGGTGCTGTCAAGTTTTGGTCTGTCATAGGTTCACTCTCGTCAGAAATAACCACAGTTGTCTTTGTTGGGGGATCCAAATAACTTTTCCCTGATCTTGTGGCGATAACCTTCAGCTGCTCCAGATGTTTCGGATTGTTCTCAGGTTGTCCGGCGAAGACTCCAGCTTGTGGCTTAATACTAGCAGCAAGTTGAGCTAGTTGAGTTTCAATAGCCTTCTGCTGGGCTTGTTGATTGGCTATCATCGTTTGTTGTGTTTGCAATAACTTTTCAATGGTAGATAGCTTGTCATCAGAAGGGATGGATCCTGTTTGACCCTGTTGTTGGTTCAAGCTTTGATACTGAGAGTTATTCTGATAATTATTATAGTTTCTGTTCTGAAAGTTTCCCTTGAAGTTTCCTTGATTCCCAAAGTTCAGTTGCTGGTTAAACTGATACCCAGATGGGCCTCTTGGTTGATTATTCAGAACAAATTGATGCAAGTTCATAGCTCCTGAAGGATTTCCGTACTGGAAGCCTGGGTGATTCCTATTTTGATTCGGATTGTAATAGTTCTGCCCAGGGTTGGAGTTAATAGCATTAAGATTTTCCATCTGGCAATTATCTCCTTGCCCACAGGCGTTGCTTAAAACTACATCATAGAGAACATTGCATGATAGTGTGGAATGGTCAGTGCCTTTGCACGCTTCACAAAACAAAGAAGTGGTCTTGACTTGTTCTGGTTGCCTAGTTGGAGAATGTCCTCTTCCAATCGCAGCAAGGGATGATTCTATGTGATCTTGCTTTGCAACCAAGACTTTCAAAGTTTCAGCTATAGATTTGTATTCTGGGATAGCGTCAGCCATAGCTACCTTTAAGACTCCTTTACCAATAGATCTGCCCCAGTTGGCTTTATTTTCTGCTCCCAGGGTGACTACTCTCCATGCGCTGTCGTAACTTTGCCGCATGAAGTTCCCTCCAGACGAGGAGTCAAGGAACATCTTAACATCATCCTCCACACCCCTGTAGAATATTTCTATCAGCTGATTCTTAGGAATTCCATGGTGTGGGCATTTGCGTAGGAGCTCCTTGTATCTATCCCAAGCTTCGGAAAGAGTTTCTCCTGGGACTTGAGTGAAATTTGTGATTCATCCCCTGATCTCATATGTAAGAGATGGGGGGTAGAACTTTTCCAGAAAGGCGTTTTGAAGCTGCTCCCAGGTGGTGATGGGTACATCACTCTGTCGTGAGTTGTACCAACTAATGGCTCTATCAGCCAGAGAGTACTTGAAGAGACGGAGTCGAATAGCATCATCAGAGACTCCATTTTGCTTCGTCATAGCACACAGGTCAATGAATCTGAGAAGATGACCTTGGCTGTCTTCAGCTTGTTTACCGTAGAATGGGTTGTTTTGAAGCAAGGTTATCCAATGTGCTCTAATCTCAAAGTTGGCAGCTTCGATGGGAGGAGGCTGCACCGGATGATAGACATTCGCGGCCTTTGGGATAGAGAACTCTCTAAGATCCTTCTGAAGTTCCGCTGCCTGCGCTGCTGCCTGTGCTGCTAAGATCTCCTGTTGAACCGCAGCTCTAGCTTCTTGCATGAACCTTTCTCTCTGCGCATTGATGGCTTGAGCCACCCTACGGGCTACTTCTTCTTCTTGCGCCATTCTGGCTTGATTCTCTCGGATCTGACGATGGAAGGTTCTATCGATTTCGGGATCAAAGCTCGCAGTCAGTCCGAGACTATCCGAACGGTGCATACACTAATCGTCAAAGAGCACCTGAAATTTGAAAAGGTTTGAAAGTGAGATCCTTGAAGTAGAAATAAAGATCAAATAGATGAGCGATAGTTTCAAAAAAGAAAACAAAATCCTAGATTAGTCTTAAAAGAACTAGATTTGACTGACTGATTCCGTTGTCCCCGGCAACGGCGCCAGAATTTGATGTGGCTTTTTGAATGCACTAACAAATTCACTCGGGTTTATATCCCCGAGCTTTTACCAAAACCAAGTGCAACAATA
Source organism: Alisma plantago-aquatica (assembly GCA_963693085.1). Lineage (NCBI taxonomy): Eukaryota > Viridiplantae > Streptophyta > Magnoliopsida > Alismatales > Alismataceae > Alisma > Alisma plantago-aquatica. Next base: position 64,553,269 of record OY856412.1, read on the forward strand.
CCACCCGCAAGCGGACGGATCTTATCGCAGTATAGTTGAGGATCGAACCCGAAGGACAACGTTTTTAAGAATCTTTGTCAGTTAGATCTAGCCCAAGTAAAACTAATATTTAGAACAATTGGTTGATTTTGGTTTGATTAAACTAATTTCAAGAAAGTAAATGCGGAATAAAAGATGGGTTTAGATCAATGATATGGAATCGCTGGGATGGTACCGGGTTTGACCACCGCTACACACACAAACACACTCTCTTGAAAACAAACCAGGCACGATATAACACTCCAAATAGAGCTGCTGCAGAACCCCCCATACGGGCGTTAGGTCCGCGTAAGCATCACCATAGGCAGCCGATTTCTCATCGCCATCCGGATCACATGTCTTACGGCTCTGAAGATACAGAAATCCACGGAGGTTGTGAACCCCCCATACGGGCGTTAGGCGCACAGAAGCGTCACCGAAGGCTAGATGGCTCGTCCCCTCGCGGATCATACACTTACGACCTCGATGAAATCCCATCCTATTTCTAGTTTGGGAGTCAGCCGCGTTAACCGATAAACAAGTAGGAAGGTGACGTGCGAGCAAACATCGACGTTTAGCAAGATGATGCAAAATCCAACTAAGGTTGTGAACCCCCTATACAGGCGTTAGGCGCACAGAAGCGTCACTGAAGGCTAGATGGCTCGTCCCCTCGCGGATCATACACTTACGACCTCAAGGAACCCATCAGAAGTTATCGTCAAGGGTCAAACATGCTAAACGACGTTCCAACCCATGCCTTGAAGTTATCGCAACATAGGAACCCATGCATTGAAGTTATCGCAACATAGGGAGCACAAAGATGAAAACACGCACATAACCAACCTACAAGCTTAACGATAAACGACGAAATGAAGAGTTATATACATTGCCTTGGAAAGTTTAACAAAAGAACATGGTTTGCCTGGGCAGCGGGGCTAGTCCCCGCACCCCAGCGAAAGAGGACTACTCGCTCATGATACGAGATACAAGAAGGATAGGAGAGAAAGATAGATCTGCCATGAGCTCGGTGCAGAGGGTGGATGCAGCTCGGTGAAGAAGATGCGCTCCTTGCGCCGTCTTCTTCCTCTTCTTGGCCTCCTTGGACGCAACACCAGCGGTAGATGGAGTGGAACTTGATCGGTGTGGTGCTCTGGCAGCCTTTCGGCGTCCGGAACCGATCCTCGAAATGGGGGCCCTGGGGGTCTATTTATAGTTTCAGATATGATCCCAAACGGTTTGGATAAGTTGCTGGAAATATCTTCTCCAAACGGTTTGGAGACCGTTTGGGCGCTAAACGGTCTTGAGACCGTTTGGGCGCCAAACGGTCTTGAGACCGCTTGGGCACCAAACGGTCTTGAGACCGTTTGGGCATCAAACGGTTTGGAGGTCGTTTGAGCGCCAAACGGTCTTGCTTTGATCGGTCCTGGCTTTGGCGTGATCACGCGGCTTCAGTTCTTCAATCGATCCTTGCACTTGCATCGAACGGTCTTGGGACCGCGCGGGACCAAACGGTCTTGGGACCGTTTGGGACCAAACGGTCTTGAGACCGCATGGGACCAAACGGTCTTGAGACCGCATGGGACCAAACGGTCTTGGGACCGCATGGGACCAAACGGTCTTGAGACCGCATGGGACCAAACGGTCTTGGGACCGCATGGGACCAAACGGTCTTGGGACCGCATGGGACCAAACGGTCTTGGGACCGCATGGGACCAAACGGTCTTGGGACCGCATGGGACCAAACGGTCTTGAGACCGCGTGGACTTCTTGGGCAACTGGTTTCGTCTTGTTCTTTGTGTATTCCAGCAAACGGTCTTGAGACCGCATGGATCCAAACGGTCTTGAGACCGTTTGCATGGAGTTGCCTGCTACACCTGCATAAAATGAAAGATATTTAGTTAAAACCTTGATTATTGAATCACTGAGTAGTTTTGTGCATTATGATTCATATTGAGGTGAAAAGATGTGGAATAGATATTAAATTGTTCCAAAAAGGTAATTGAAAATCATGATGAGTATGCACTCATCACTAGTCACACATCATTTCTACTCAAGTCATTCAGAAAGTTGGAGAACAAACTCAACCTACAATGTGTGATTAGTGTTACAGTGATCGTATAGTTCCTTTGTCTCTGATATCTGAATTGAACTCGAGGCATGGAATCGTCATCCTCTCAATCTCAATCCATGTTCCTTGAACTAGAGCAGATTATATGAGATACATGTGAGTTCACATATCATATATTGAATCACATGATTACGGTCATACATTACTCAGTCTTGCTTATCAAGAGGCCTTCGATACAAAACTCCTTTAGGAGGGACAAATCCCATCTACATCGGTCACACTCAATCCCCATGTGTTAAAGCTACCCAATCATCACCCTTATGGAAACCTATATTTCATGATTACCTTGCTCAATTTTCTTATGTTACCTTCAGTTCTATAATCAAATGTGATTTAATGCATAATTCATAACTACTGAGTGCAATTGATACCCTAGTGAGACTCAATATGATTCTTCATATAGTTTTCAATTTGTATCACACATCATCACCTTCTCCTTGATTTTTTTATCATATCTCTGTAGACATTTGGTTGCTACTCTTATGCTCATGTTGTAGAGATCTCTCTCACATTTCCAACACATCAAACTTTGCTCAGTTCTGAGCTAGTACGAGGGAGATATGCTCCTTTGAAATCTCATTGTTTTAGCCTTGTTTTACAACCATTTTGATTGGATTTAAACGTAATTGGGCCCAATTCCCTAGGTGCATGACCCATCTTCTCCTCCCCATTTTCTTTCTTTGTGATCCATCTTGAATGCCATCAACCAATCACAATGACATGCATCCTCTAGGCTTCGTATCTGACCCTCAAATCATGCAACCATGGATTTGAGCCCTCATCCAACGGTCCATAGGTCGTCTTTACCCTTCGTATTGTTCGCTAGCATAAGAAGTACCAACACCACCTACTCCATGTTTTGGCACCTCAAATGGACTCCTTTTCATGCCATCTTCCCCCAAATTGACACCTCCTCTTCTTATAAAATTCCTTACCTAGTTCCTTGCCCCCCTTTTCTTCTCGTTTTTGCAAACCCTAGACCCCTCTTCTTCTCCTTCTTCTTGCTTGCCCCTGTAGCAGCCACCACCACAGTTGTTTTGGGTGTTCGGTCCCTGCTCCTCTTCATTGCTATTAGTGACCACGAATCGAATCAAAGTGATGTGGTGAGCTTGGGCGGTACCTTAGTAGCCCCCTTTGTGGTGTGGAGCTTTAAAGCCCACCTCCTCCGGTGACCCTACGTTGTCGCGGTGTGAGGCTTCTCACGCGGGCAATGATGAGAGACAGCCGCACACCACTGGCTACCACGTCTGGAGTGGCTCGATGAGTCAAGTGGTCGGGTCAAGTGATCATGGACCTAGGCTTTGTGAACAAAGGGTTGGCCCAATCCAGTTGGCATCCATCGTAGGATCTAGGATCCACGAGCCACGTTCATCAATAAATGTAACACCCCTAACTTCTATATAGTTTAGAATGAAATTAAAAAAAATGATATCTCCCCCATCCTTTGGCCAGTAGGGAATATAATAAATGTTGCTTGATCCTCTCAACAAGATCTATCCATTGGAACTAATTTTGGAACCTAAATCTACTTTCACTTATTTTGATATTAAAAAAACATGACTTTTATGTACTACTTAAATGTTTAATGGTGCATGATGTGCTAGCATAATATTTTATTATCCAAAACATGATGATACCTCTTGAACAATAACCTTAATCTACTTTTCACTTATTTGATGTCTTGGATCATCTTGATTCACTTATAATGTCTACCTTGACCTAAAATTGACCCCCTTTATGTGTATTGATGATGTAACTTGATCAAGTTTGAACTTTAGCATATATTGTTATCATCTAACCTTATAATCTCAAAACTGATAGACCGTATGATAAATTGTTCCATGTTTGACTAATACTTTATGCCACCTTGCCTTAAATATCTCTTGTGACCTAAAAAGGACTCACCTTTATACACTAATATGTCCTAAATGTGATGTTCATATACTTATGTAGTTGGATCCTTAATACTTGTACTAACATGGAACCCTGATACTCAAACCCTATGTTCACTCCCAAATCAGTTCTTAGATGACTTGTTTCATTGATTCCATGTAGCATACTCATGTACACCTATTGACATCATGTAACACCTAGTGTGATATAAATGGCTATTTTGTTTGTTTGGGATCTAACCTTGCTAATAACATGCTCTAATGTTACACATGTATATTAAGACTTTCAATCATTAGATTCATCATGATTGTATCACTAATACCAACTTGACCTATCCTACACTCTTTTATGTATCATTGACTTGGAAACGTGACCCTATTGCATGAAATGAATCTAATATGGCTAATCATGATCTTGCATGAATAGGCCATGATGATAATACCAATCTCATGCTTACTTTACTACTAAATTAGAGTTTATATTTATCTAATAATACTCATTGTGTGGATGATTCACCTAGGCCTAGAGATTAATGTTGATATATGAACCATGTTTTATAATGACACACATGTTTGGAAACTTGGAACAATGTTTAAACTATTCGAAACATAGGACTAGGGGAACATCCACATGAGACATGACTCATATGATGTTTATCTTAACTAAACCTTGTTGATCTAAGACCTCCCATGTTATATCTTTTGCATTTAGGTCCACTTGGGATGGACCATCTCTAGAGATCTTGTCATATCTTGCTCACTTATCACAAGGTATGCTTAATCTCCTAAACCTACTATGATATTGGCTTGTTTGTATGTATGCTTGTATGAATGCTTGGATAGATAATTACTTGCTTGAGATACTTGTTCCCTATTATTAGTATGTTTGTTTTGCTTGAAATATGTTTAACAAACCTTGAATATAATTGAACTTCTCCATTATAGAAACCTAGTGTACGTGCCTATATTCTCGGGGTAAGGACACAAGGTTCCTTACTTAAGATGTCAAGATAAGGTTGACCATGTCGATAAAAAGGTTTAGCTATTCTTGATAACCCTTACAAACCCTTCCAATGGGAAGTTGGTCAATGGCCATAATATGTTGTTAAGTAAAATGGAAATGCACTTAAAACATACTTTGCATGAAACAATGTTATTAAGTGTTCTCGCCTTGTTTCTACTTCTTTCTTATTATGATGTTTCTAAACAAGAAACTTTTATGTTACTCATAAACTATGGTTACATGTTTTTATAGCGTACTTAATGTTTTAGCATTAGTATATTTTGTTTATCAGATTTGTAGTTTCCAAATGAAGATCCCCTGCACTCAAGACTCTATGATCTCAAATTAAAGACCAGTGGGTACTCTTGATATAGAAATGGGTACATGCTTCTCTATCCCCTTTTAGCATCTTGTTATATCTTTTTGTTATTGCTTTTAGATATATATTGTATGTGTGAAAACTATGTACCATTCTAGGGATTAATGCCCATGTCCACTCGCCTTTGGTTGTATCACCATTAGGAGTGTGGAGTTAGGGTAACAAACTGTTCTGTGACAACATGGGTCGGAGTTTTGATCATTATCAGTCTTATGACAACATTTTGGTGTTGTTAGACCTATATCACAAATTTTAGACTATGCATATGGAAAGAATAGGTCACTTTATAGTAGGGGATCATCTCAAGTATAACTACAACCTAATAACTAGCTATATCATCTTTCTTAAACCAAAATAACACTTATGAAGTCTGACTTTTAGCATTCTAGGAGTTTCTAAAGCAAGATTAACGATATGCAAGTAGATAGCAAGCAAGAAATGTGTTTGAGGTTATATCCTCCTGTGTTTGAGCAGAAAACTAAAATCTAAGAAGGGGAAATCTTTGAAATCAGCAAACAAACGTTGAGCTTAGTCTCCCAAGATCCAAGAACACCTTCTATCTCCACGAACAAGGTCTTCCTAGAGTAAGGCAGGAAGAAAAGAGAGCTCTCAATCCTCATGTGTAGGGTTTTAACAAAGAAATAATAAGAGACACCATGGAACTCGGTTGTAGGAGGAAGAGGGTGAAGAACAATAAGGAAAACAAGTTGAAAAGCAAGAATCTTACACAAATGGAGCAATGAAAACAATCAACAGCCCTAGATTAGTACAAGGAACCTCAATGCTCACACATCCATCCATGAAAAGCTTGTGATTGTCGACCTTAATGAACCCTCATCAACCTCTGGTCTCCAAAAAATATCGTGGGGCTCCTCCAAACACCACTAGAGCTCCACCAAATGAAAATGAGAGGAGAGGTGGTATTTATATGGATAGAACCTAGAAAACTCATCCTCCCATTTGCTGAAATCCCGTTAGTCAAACACACAAAGTATCTAATGACTCAAAAACCAAATTGGGCACTAAAAGTCCACTGGTTACTGCAAAACCATCAATCATTGGAAGCTCGTTGGCCACCGATACTTTTTCGGACTTTCCCTCGCACACACACCCATCTCATGGGTTGATGAAAATCTTGGTTGGGTAGCTAACGGTTCCATCAAGAACTAAAAATTCATCAGCCAACAGGGATTCATCGGTTACCAAAGGGCAATTGGTCACCAAAAAAACCTTCGATCGATGAAGACACTGCTCTACTATATCACTAAGTTATGTATAAAATCCATCAAATCAAACTCAAAAGCATGCAAAAGAGAAGTAAAATTAAGAAATTCTTATGTACATCATGAAGAAACTCAAGCAAGTGTCACAATTATGTTCATTCCACCAGATAAAGGGTGATTTATATGAAGGTTCACAAGTTACATGAATTTGTATTACTTGAGAAAACAAGGTCTATTTTTATTCAAATTATAAACATAGTTTCATCATACAATGTGACATCACTAACTAGAGTTAATTGATCAAAACTAAGCATCAAATTTGTTAGAAAATAGTTTTATTATTTATGTATCTATTTACTATTTCGTTTTCCTATTGGGTCTATTATGTAAATTGTAAGGAGTGGGATCCCAGAGGGGAACCACTCCCTACTAGAAACAAAAAGGCAACATCTCTTGAACCAAACACCACATAAAATTTTTCACCAAAGGGATGGTGACCACTTCAGTCAACATGTATGTATCATAACACAATGAGTAGCATCAGAAAAGATCATTATCTAACAATTTACAAAGCTTGATAACATAATACATCACTTCACCACACATGGGTTTCCAAAAGGGAAAACTAAACATATAATCCAAAGATCAAGCTGGGGGTTTTCTAACCACCTCTTCAAGTCTCCCAAAAGCTCAGCTCCAAGGTTGATGTCGAAGTTTACCTCTCTTTGATCTAACATGGGGTTGGAAGCACACCCCACAAAAGAAGAGAAGAAAGAGAAACATCAGAAAAAAGTTGGAATGTGTATAATAAAGAAAATTCGAGCAATTTAAGTAATAAGGACATCAAATATACAAGCTTCCCATTCAAGAGGTAAGAACTACCCCAAAAGAGGGCATAAAAAATGAGAACATCAATAAAAGAGATACTTTCCATATCAAACAACAATAAAATTTGTGCAATACTAGCACATAAAGGGAGTAGGGCACACACCCCATAATCAACATCAATAACCTGCATGCATGTGAGATAAACATAGCCCTAGAACAATATAAACACAAAGGCAGCCAAGTATAAACTTGAAACCTGACAGAGAAAGGAATATTGCCAATCTCCCAATATATAAAGTTGAGCATGGATTACTGCCACACTTGAGTATAGAGAAGTGGTATATTGCTACCCTCCTGAATAAACAATAGGGGGTTACTATTCCAAAACCAAAGTAATTTATACTACTCTAGTGCTACTAAATCACATAGCATGTAAAATGTAGAGGCAAGTAAAAAGTATAATCAGAATTATGCAATGTTTCCATCACACAATGGACAACACAAACATATAAACATCCACTTTAAAGTGGGAACATATCATTATTTAAGACCAACATGCACCAAGACACAAGATAGACATCAAGAGAATATCCAAGTCCAAAACAAGCAAGATAGTTCACTGGAACCATGATATCAAGAAAATAGACATATGTGTAGGCCAAAGTCAAAAGAATGATGAGATAGGTGAACTACTCAATATAGATGAATAGGGGACAAAACATACCTCAATATAGAGTCTAAAGTCCAAAGTACTTCTAGATCTAGGTCACCAAAGAGCATAATAAACATATATACAGAATTAATGTCAGTTTCATGAACATTATCCAAACCCTAAAAACACATTTTTATCATTATGTGAATTAGGTTATGAAAACTATGCCACATAATAGATTAGGTTATTAGGACTCCAAAACATATTTTATTATATCTTTCTGACTTATAGATAATTAGTTATGATTTTTACAAGTTAATTCATTATTAATTAGATCCATCAAAAACACATGTTATTAATCTTTAGATTTAGTTATCAAAATATGTACCATTAGTTAGATCTTATTTTTCTGATTCCAATGAGTATTTTTCTTTATTTTTTTTATCATCTGTTAATTAATTATTAACTTTTAAGCACCGGTCAAACAGAAAATTACACATAAGCAACTAATTTGCAAAAGAGAAGAGAGAGAGGGAGAGGCTCACGTGGACCGGGCCGAACAATCACAACTGTCCATGTCAGCATGGCACTCGTCCAATTCAACAAAACTAGCCGCTAAATAAAAGAAAAAGAAACGCACAAAATGACCATAGTACCCATCTCAAAAAACAAAGTGAAGAAGTGAAAATGGAGGGAACAAGTGAGAAAACACAACTGGGGATCTACCCCATTCTCGCCTCCCTGACAGAAGAGCCATGACTCAAGTATGCTTGGTGCCCGAGAATAAGATTAGAGATTGGGAGCCCTGCAACAGCAACGAAGACTGTCACTATCTTTGCGGTCACCGGTCGGACCGAACGAGCCAAAAACCAAAGAAATCATCAAAGGCAAGATCGAAAAGAGACCTCAGTCATAGGGAGGAGAGTGAGGGATGAAAACCACAAAGAAGGTTGCAAATCTCCAAACCACAACCACGGGCGCGTGTGAGGAGAGAAACTAAAGTCAAACAACCACTTACTAGGGTCAAGGTGTTGCGTGAGGCCTCTGAACAATAGGCTTACGGTGGTGACAACTCCGAGAGTAGGGGAGAGCAACCCACAACATGTGAGGTGAGAATGAGACCACCAATAGCTCTCCAAATGTCCAAAGGTCATACAAGTACGAGCAATTGAAGGCAAAGGGACCCAATAGAGGGCTTAGGCCGCCGGAACCGGAGGAAGAAGGTGGACCTGGTTGGGGAGGAACGGTGGACGTCAGGGGAAATTAAGGGCAGAGGAGGTTCGGTTTGGGTAGTTTTGGTGGTTTCAGATTGGGAAATATTTAGGTAGGGAAAGTTAGGATCAAAAGATGTGGGATGATCTCTCGATCACAATGGGACAAGAACCTCAGAGAACGGTGGAGGAGAGAGAGAGAACGATTAAATCAAAGAATCTGTATACAAATCAACCCGATTCGGGCTCCTACTCAAGGTAGGAGATGACCGGATGGCGTCCAAAATTGATCTGATGGTCACAATTGATCGACGCAAAAGTGAAGCACGTGACATCTCAACCATAGGCGAAACAATAGGAAAATAAATTGAATTAACCAAAGTGAAATCCAATTAATGCATGTATTTCTCTTTCCTCATTTAGGGGTTCTAGACTTATCCAAATTAAACCAAATTTTGCACACAAGTTAAGTTAAACATGTAGATTCCAAATATACACTTAGTTTTGCCTCTTGGAAACTTAATGGGTTAAATAAATCAAATCTCATTTTCTCTTTCCTCTTTCCTCTTTTATTAATGGCTTTAGGATTATCCAAATTTGATGAAACTTGACCCACAAGTCATATTTAATATGTTGGATATGAATTTACCATCAATTACATGTTGGAGTTGTTTGAACATTTATTTAATATTTTGAAGGTTCTACACACTTCCTCTCTCCCGATTTCACCTTTTAAGCAAACTTTCTCCAAATTGGATGAAAATTCACCCAAATGCTATATTTATATGTGTAGATTACAAAACTAAGATTATTTTCCTCTTTTGGAGTCATTTATTATTTTATTTGAAATTTTGGGGAAAACACTCATCTTCATTTCCAACTTGAATTAAATGAATTATTATTATGTGAATAATGTGAAACTTGACTCCCAAGGTAATTGGGACCCAAGGAATACAATTTTAAACTTAGATTTTACTTTTGGAATTTCTTTTTATGAAATATGTCATATGTCCCATTAGTTCATTATTTATTCAATTAAGTTATTTAATTTCTTATTATCATTCAAACGAGTCATTATTAAGCACAAATTATTATGTATTCCCTTATATACTTGAGGTGTCACATTTTATGTTTCATTATTGGCTTAATTACATGTATTAGCTTATCCTTGTTTTGCTAAGTCAAAAGGGTAAAACTACTAGGGTAGGGTTCTAGTTCTGGTATGTTACATCACACCACCCCTTAAAGGGATTTTGTCCACAAAATCAAAACATCCATAAGCAAACTTATCCACCACCCCTTAAAAGGGTTCATCTTATTATATCATACTAAACTTCATATACAAAAGGTTCTACTATACTTCTTACATCAAACTACATAAGCAACATGCAAAAGGAAACATAACTTGTAAAGACTAATCTAAGGAACTATGGGTTAACTTGCTCGTATTCATCATCATTAACTTCTTCACCATCCAAGGCAAAAACTCTTCCAACTTTTCTTTCCACATGTCTTCCTCTATTATTGTTACCATTATTGTTTCCCTGATTCTGAGGAGGTACTTGTTGTTGTTGCACTGGAGCTTGACCATTACTACACTTAGGGCAATCAGGTCAGATGTGTCTAGGTTCATTGCAATAGTGGCATACCACTGGTGCGCCTTGATTTCTAACATGATGGCACTTCCCTAGAGGATAGGGTCTATTGCACTTAGCACAACTGTCTCTTTTCTATTCATCACCAGAGGACTTATGCTTCTTGTCAAACTCCCTACGTTGAAACCCTGGGTAAGACTCCACATCCAAAGATTTATCAAACATCTGCTAAAAGGTCAAAGGCAATTGTGGGATAAGAGCACGACCCACATTGTAGTTGAGTCCCTGAAGGAACAGGTCATCCCTACATTCCTCACTCAAACCAACTGCATAACGTTGCAACAACAGATACTTTTACACAAAAGAAGAAATAGATAAAGAACCTTGCTTCAAGATATAAAACTCTACTTCTGTCTTCTTTAGGGTAGAAGTGCAGATATACTTTCCATGTAAGAGAGCCAAAAACTCCACCCAAGACATGGTTGAGATGTCTTTATCCCTTGCAATTCCATTCCACCAAACTCTAGCTGGTCCATCTAAAACATATGAAGCAAACCTAACCTTTTGGTGTGGAGGACATGCCATACCATCAAAAGTCCTCTCTATGGCTAACACCCAATCATCAGATTTATCGACCATCTCTATCTCATCCTCACCATTGAAAGAGTGTGGTTTCATCTTCATGAACTCCATTATTGAGAACTCCTTATGCTTTTCAGGTACAATCGGGTCTTTCATCTTTCCTGCCATGGAAGTACCAAATATTTGTTGATAAATAGCCAACTCTTATTCAAGTGTGATGACTACACCCGTACTAGAAGAAGCTGAGGTCCCCTGACCAAACCTAGCATTTTGGGGTGTCTCGTAATCGTACTGGTTGCCGTTGAGTTATCACCCACCATTAGGGTTTTTCCTGCACAAGGCAAGGTACTAGGTGTAAGCAGCCTAAGAGGGAGACAAGTTTGAAATAGTTAGATAACCGACTGCTAGAGGCTCTGATACCATGATGTAATGAGTGGGATCCCAGAGGGGAACCACTCCCTACTAGAAACAAAAAGGCAATATCCCTTGAACCAAACACCACATAAAAAATTTCACCAAAGGGATGGTGACCAATTCATTCAACATGTATGTATCATAACACAATGATTAGAAGTGGAAAAGATCATTATCTAACAATTTACAAAGCTTGATAACATAATACATCACTTCACCACACATGGGTGTCTAAAAGGGAAAACTAAACATATAAGCCAAAGATCAAGCCGAGGGTCATCTAACCACCTCTTCAAGTCTCCCAAAAGTTTAGCTACAAGGTTGATGTTGAAGTTCACCTCTCCTTGATCTAACCTGGGGTTGGAAGCACACCCCACAAAAGAAGAGAAAAAAGAGAAAAATTAGCAAAAAGTTGGTGTGTATACGAAAGAAAACTTTGAGCAATTTAAGTAATAAGGACATCAAATATACAAGCTTCCCATGCAAGAGGTAAGAACTACCCCAAAAGAGGGCATAAAAGAATGAGAACATCAATAAAAGATATACTTGCCATATCAAACAACAATAAAGTTTGTGCAATACTGGCACATAAAGGGAATAGGGCACACACACCCACAATCAACATCAATAACTTGCATTCATGTGAGATAAACATAGCCCTAGAATAATATAAACACACAGGTGGCCAAGTATAAACTTGAAACCTGATAGAGAAAGGAATACTGCCAATCTCCCAATATATAAAGTTGAGCATGGATTACAACCATACTCGAGTATAGAGAAGTGGTATACTACCACCCTCCTTAATAAACAATAGGGGATTATTGTCCCAAAACCAAAGTAATTTACACTACTCTAGTGCTACTTAATCACATAGCATGTATAATGTAGAGGCAAGTAAAAAGTATAGTCAGAATTATACAATGTTGCCATTACACAATGGACAACACAAACATATAAACATCCACTTCAAAGTGGGCACATACCATTATGTAAGACCAAAATGCACCAAGGCACAAGATAGACATCAAGAGAATATCCAAGTCCAAAATAAGCAAGATAGTTCACATGAACCATGATATCAAGAAAATAGACATATGTGTAGGCCAAAGTAAAAAAAAATGATGAGATAGGTGAATTGTTCAATATAGATGAATAGGGGACACAACATACCTAAATATCAGAGTCTAAAGTCCAAAGCACTTCTAGATCTAGGTCACCAAAGAACCTAATAAACATATATACAGAATTTATGTCAATTTCGTGAACATTATCCAAACCCTAAAAAAAGTTTTATCATTATGAGAATTAGGTTATGAAAATAGTTCCACATAATAGATTAGGTTATTAGGACTCCAAAACATTTTTTATTATATTTTTCTAACTTATAGATAATTAGTTATGGTTCTTACAAGTTAACTCATCATTACTTAGATCCATCAAAAACACTTGTTATTCATATTTAGATTTAGTTATCAAAACATGTACCATTAGTTAGATCTTATTTTTCTGATTCCAATGAGTATTTTTCTTTATTCTTCTGATCATCCATTAATTAGTTATTAATTTTTAAGCACCAACCAAATAGAAAATTATATGTAAGCAACTGATTTGCAAAAGAGAAGAGAGAGAGGGAGGGAGAGGCCTACGTGGACTGGGCCAGCCAATCACAACCGTCCATGTCAGCATGGCACTGGTCCAACTCAACGAAACTAGGCGCTAAACAAAAGAAAAAGAAACCACGAAAAGACCATAATACCCATCTCAAAAAACAAAGCGAAGAAGTGGAAACGGAGGACACGGGTGAGAAAACAGAACTAGGATCTACCTCGTTCTCGCCTCCTCAACATAAGAGCCACGGCTCAAGTCTGGTAGGTGCCTGAGAGCAAGATCAGAAATTGGGAGCCCAGCAACAACAACGAAAACGGCCACTGTCTTTGCGGTCACCACCCGGACCCAACGAGCCGAAAACTAGAGAGATCGTCGAAGGCAAGACCGGAAAGAGACCTTAGTCATATGGAGGAGAGTGAGGGATGAAAACCACAAAGAAGGTCGCAAAGATCCAAACCACTGCCACAGGCGGGTGCGAGGAGAGAAACCAAAGTCAAACAACCACTTACCAAGGTCAGGGCATTGCCGGAGACCTCTGAACAATAGGTTGATGGCGGCGGAAACTCTGGGAGTAGGGGAGAGCAACCCACAACACACAAGGCGATAACAGGACCACGAACATCTCCGCGGGTGTCCAAAGGTCGTGCAAACGTGAGCAATTGAAGGCAGAGGGACCCAACAAAGGGCTTAGGCTACCAAAGTCAGAGGAAGAAGGTGGACCTGGTTGGGGAGGAACGGTGGACGTCGGGGGCAATTAAGGGAAGCGGAGGTTTAATTTGGGTTCTAGGGTGCTTCGTGCACTACCATATATATATATAGGAGGGAGGGTATAGTGAGAAGGGAAACTAGGGCCGTAGAAGGAGTTTTGGGGGTTTCAGATTGGGAAAGATTTAGGTGGGAAACTTAGGATCAAAAGATGTGGGATAATCTCCCAATCACAATGGGACAAGAATCTCAGAGAATGGTGGCGGAGAGAGAGAGAAAGATTAAACCGAAGAATATGCATACAGAGCAACCTGAGTCGGGCTATTACTCAAGGTAGGAGATGACTGGATGCCATCTAAAATTGATCCGACAGTCACAATTGATCAGCGCATAAGTGAAGCGTGTGACAGCTCAACCATAGGTGAAAAAATAGGAAAATAAATCGAATTAAACAAAGTGAAATCCAATTAATGCATGTATTTTATCTTTCCTCATTTAGGGGTTCTAGACTTATCTAAATTAAACCAAATTTTGCACATAAGCTAAGTTAAACATGTAGATTCTGAATATACAGTTAGTTTTGCCTCTTCGAAACCTTTAATGGGTTAAATAAATCAAATCTCATTTTCTCTTTCCTCTTTTATTAATAGCTTTAGGATTATGCAAATTTAATGAAACTTGACCCACAAGTCATATTTAATATGCTGGATATGAATTTACCATCAATTTTATATGTTGGAGTTGTTTGAGCATTTATTTAATATTTTGAAGGTTCTACACACTTCCTCTATCCTGATTTCACCTTTAAAGCAAACTTTCTCCAAATTGGATGAAAATTCACCCAATTTTATTTGTGTAGATTATGAAACTAAGATTATTTTCCTCTTTTGGAGTCATTTATTATTTTATTTGAAATTTTGGGGAAAATACTCATCTTCTTTTCCAACTTGAATGAAATGAATTATTATTATGTGAATAATGTAAAACTTGACTCCCAAGGTAATTGGGACCCAATGAATATGATTTTAAACTTAGATTTTACTTTTGGAATTTCTATTTATGAGATATGTCATATGGCCCATTCGTGGCCCATTAGTTCATTATTTATTCAATTAAGTTCTTTAATTTCTTATTATCATTCAAATGAGTCATTATTAAGCACAAATTATTATGTATTCCCTTATATACTTGAGGCGTCACATTTTATGTTCCATTATTGGCTTAATTACATGTATTAGTTTATCCTTATTTGGCTAAGTCAAAAGGGTAAAACTACTAGGGTAGGGTTCTAGTTCTGGTATGTTACACAAATAGTCTTCGTCTATATAATAAAGGTGAGCACACCCTAAACGAGTATCACTTCGACCCAAATCCTTCCACATGGTATTAGAGCATGTCCAGCTATTGTAACCCTAGTTGTAGACCTCTCCTCCTCCCTCCTTATCTCTCTCTTCTCTAATACTCCTCTGTTAGCACCACCTGCCATCACCACAAGGAACAATTGCCACTGTCTTCACCTCCGATGTCGGTTCTCACCAGGATGGTCTTATCTCCTCTCCGTTAGAAGCACAATGGCCTCTTGAAGAAGAGAAAGAGAAGACCCTAGTTCTATCCAACAAAGAGGAGGAGGAGCAACTTCCTTCCCGTCTTCATTCCTCTCCACGTTGTCCCCGTACGTGGATGAGTGTCTAAGTCTCTAGGGGTCGTTGATGCATTAGATTCACATTCTCAATTGAAAAGTGACAACACTAATTCCCGTCACACCCCTGACGCATCTTTCTGGGGTCATCCTCCTCTCTGGTGCGTCTTCCTGGAGTTCTTTACCTTCTTTACATAGCTAATTCCCGTCTAGGGTCACATTTGTTGCCACTGCACATGGTGTATCTCATTAAAGACATGGAATTTCCTAGCTACTATTGTTTATGCCTCTATCTCGGCACACACTGTGTCCCGTTAAAGACATAGAATGTAAAAGGTTCTATGAACTCTTCTGTGTCCAGAAATGGTGTGTCTAATATAAGACATGGCATGTGAAAAGTTATGTCAATACTTCCTATCTCCAAACACGGCGTGTCTAATATAAGACACGACATGTGCAAGGTTGTCAACACTTTTGTCTTCTATCTTTGCAAGGAGACATGACGTGCCCAAAGTGTCACGGCGTGTCACATTCTCTAATCACTGTTACTCTATTTCAACTTCAATATGGGTGATGTAAAGCCAGTTGCTTCCATGACATTGCTCTATAATAACCAATCTCAGATAGCTTCTGTCAAGCTGAACTCACAGAATTATCTCCTTTGGATGAATACTATCTACATTTTCCTTGAATCTCATGAGAAGGTGGATATTATTGAGTCAGAATATCCTGATGAAAGCAGCAAAGACTAACCTACTTGAAGGAAAAACAATGAACTGGTAAAATCATGGCTATGGAATAGCATGGAGCCCCAGATTGCTTCTAGATTCATGTTCTATTCTACAGACAAACAAATCTAGGAAGCTGCAAAGAAACATTTTTCTCATGAGAAGAATGTTCTTTGTCTTTATATTGTTTATGACTACCTCTTTGCAGAGAAACAAAATAGTCGCTCTCTTGAGGATTATTTTGGTACTATCTAGTCTATTTCTCAAAAACGCAGTTTTTTCCAGCCACTAAAGATGACCAGATGAAGGACCGATATGATCTAGTCACAGTAAGGTTTTTATCCAGCTTAAATCCTAGGTATGCTTCAGCTGGGAGTGTTATTCTGGCTACAGACAAACTACCAAGCCTTAAAGAAGCATGTGTGCAAATTCAACAATCATCTTTTGAATCCTTCTCTGCTACTCTAAGAGAACACCACATTGAGAATTAGATTTCCCTTGTTGTTGCTGCTAAAGGAGTAGGATGAGGTGCTGGACGAGGATGAGGTGCTTGAAATCATCCTAAATGTACTTTATGTGGAAAACTCAGACATGTAGAAGGAAAATTCTATTCTAATCATGGTTGGATCCAGTTGGTGTTGCACATTATACTGCTAATTCATTTGGAACATCTGCATCTAGAGGTTCTAAATAGGTGCAATTAGATGTTACAATATCCAAGGAGGAGTATTGCCATCTTTTACAGGCTACCCAACAGGCTTCCCTTAGCGCCTCTCTCAATTTAGTATCAGGTGCAAGTAACCACGGGACTTCACTAATTGCCTCTCATCCATCCTCTACATGGGTAGTGGATTCTGAGGCCTCCCAGTATATGACGGGTATATGATCTATGCTTCTTTTCCTATGATTCATATATCCCACATTCTTCTGTGACACTGGCTGATGGTTCCATTAGAAAAGTCCAGGAATGTGACACTGTATAAGCATCATCTAATTTGGCACTACAATCTATCCATTATGCCCCAGACTTTCCTTTCAACTTAATGATTGTTGCTAAGCTGGTTGATTCTTTGAAATGTTTGGTAATTTTTGGAGACTCTTTCTGTGATGACAAACACCAAACATCAGATAACGATTAATGAGGACGCGATCATTAGCAGCGGAATTAACAAAAATCACTAAAAATTTAAACCTTTTTGCAAACAGATCCAATTCCTGGAAACTTTTATAACAAGAACCAAAGTATTACATATACATTCTGGTCCACAAGTACATTACCATGTACCATCTTTTCTCGAGGATTACATACAACCGTTGCTTTTCCAAAACTATACATAAGCAACATAAAACCTCAAGGCGATCAAGCCAAAATCTCAGATCGATCATAAAAGCATTATCTACTGACTCCAAGGACCTGAGAGTATAGAGACGACACATAGGACTCTTATCTACATAACACGACAGTCAGTATCTCCACCTGAGATGTCACTACTGTCCCTGATGTTGTTGTCCTTCCTCTGCTGTAGGGTTTCTATCTCCTCATCCTTGTCCACCTAAAAATGGTGGATCCCACGGGGGTGAGACAATTGAAATTGTCCCAGCGAGAAATATAACTCTCTTCCAGAAATATTATTATTACAGATAAATAGTAATAAACTGAGCAGGAGTTCTTTTATATTAACAGTAGTATTAATCATTGTATGAACAGAATAAAATAATCTCTTTTCTTAAGGAGAACATTGCATCTACCCATGGTAGAATTATACATCATCTTTCTACTTTGCAAGGAATGTAAGGAAACATAAATATATCATCTATCAACTAAAGATGCATAAATAAATGTATCATCAACCAATGATTTTTGTATTCAATCCTTAAGCACACATGCTATATGGCTGATTACATTTTACAATCACACTTATGCCCAGAGGAGATGAGGTATACCTCTCATACTCCAAC
Source organism: Alisma plantago-aquatica (assembly GCA_963693085.1). Taxonomy (NCBI): domain Eukaryota; kingdom Viridiplantae; phylum Streptophyta; class Magnoliopsida; order Alismatales; family Alismataceae; genus Alisma; species Alisma plantago-aquatica. The sequence goes on from OY856412.1 coordinate 64,571,836, forward strand.
CGACCATTGCAAAGTCAAAATCGGTGACATAAAAGGTCAATGGAAGAGACAGACTCCATTATCTCATTTGTCTCGGTCAGTGCGAGACTATATGCAGGACATCTTGTGTCTCTGCTAAATAGCTTGCCAGGGTATACTGGCAACTTCTCTATAGAGTTATAGTCTGTAGCATATACTCTTTTTAGGATATGGCACGTAGCCAATGTCTGGTATTGTGGAGTTATGGCCCATAGCCATACTCTTATTGGGATATGGTTCATAACCATTCCTGTGCATAGGATATGGCTCGCAGTTATTCCTATGAGGCGTAAGGATATATTCGCCTATTACCACCACATATTCAAAAATATGCGGTTTCTGAGTTATGCCGCAGAGCAACCCGTTTCACCATTCAGCATATTCTGACGCTGATGGATCTATGGCCAGGGCACTACATGATGAGATTTCACTTGGTTAATTAAGTACATTACCATATTCTTTTAGCATAAGTCAAGTTTCAAACAAGAATTACTATGACAAATGCTACAAAGAAAAGTATAATACATCTGTCAAGTACTTTTCAAAACTTTATAAAACATTGGAATCTCAATCCCTTATCACATCATGGGCATTCTCATCCCTTAACATCTCATCATTAGGATTATGGAATATGGGTATTCAAATCCTCAGTTCATCAACACTTGTTACCACTTATCAGGTAACTAATACCTTCAGGTCATCTGACCAAGGTAATCAAGATATTTGTTACACAAGCATGTCACATGGCTCACAAGGCCCATTAAGTATCTTGTCACCTCTCACTAGGCAACAAATTATCACATGGCTCTTAAGGCCATTACATCTTATCACCTCTCACTAGGTAACAGCTTATTCACATGGCTCACAAGGCCAATGATCATTATACTTTTATTCAAGTATTTAATATGCCTAACAAGGCTTATGCAACAAAAAGAATTACAACCTTCCCATCATTAGGGTTAGGGTTTCCTTTCCTTAATGATTAGGGTTTCTCTTACATATCATCACCCTTTATTAGGGTTAGGGTTTTCCATTATTAACCATTTAGGTTTTCAAGATCATATTTATTAATGATCAAACCCTAAGTCATTGCTCCACACAGCTAGGGCCAACATTGATAACATAAGTATTCAATCATGCCTATTTATTCTCATTATTTATCATTAAATGAATCATCAACACAAGATATGAGTTCCTCTCTCAACTTTACCAGAATATGATTACATCATACTTTATTAACTTGGCTTAACCTTTTCTTAAGGTATGTTAGCCTACACTTATCAAAGTGCATTACATCTCAATGTAACAATTGGCATGACACACTTCATGTGTTACTCATCCAAGTATATTGAATTTAAGGTACATTAAGGTATATCAACCTTGAGGTGCTGAATGTGATATCTATCATATCTTGATGTATCACTTTCCTCATCACTTTTATCTTACTTAAGTTCTTCAACTTATCTTGTATTAGGGTATTTCCCATCCTAATACTTTATGCACCAGTTCATCACATTTATCATGTAATGTATTGGTCATAAGTCACCTATTTAAATTATTCAACCATTATCAATAATATGGACTCGTCTCGGGTTAAGGCATTATTGATATAAGGTTATCCATTATCAACCACTTTAGGTGTTTCACCTTCCAATATATTATTCACTATTCCATTATTAGGAATAGGGTTTCCTATCTTTATCAATTAGGGTTTTATATAACATCACCCTATATTAGGGTTTCACATAACATCACCCTACATTAAGATTTCACATGGCATCATCCTATGTTAGGGTTTCACATAACATCACCCTACATTAGGATTTCACATGGCATCATCCTATGTTAGGGTTTCACACATCATTATCTTGAATTAAGGTTTCTTATATATTTTCCCCAAATTAGGGTTTCATATAACATTACATAATATCTCCCTATATTAGGGTTTCTCATCTTTCTCGATTAGGGTTTCATGATCACATTGTCAAAGATCAATACCTTATTTCAAGACTCCATGCATCTTAGAGAATGCATTGATATTATAATTAATATCCAAAACCTAACACATTGTTCCATATGTCTAGAATTACATAATAACTTCATAAGTATCTAATTAAAATTATGTATTGCAATTTCCCTTATTGATTAGGGTTTCCATTCTCCATTGATTAGGGATTTATGATTACCTCACTAATCCAATCCATATATCAGTGCTTCCACATATCTTGGAGCACATAGCATCATCTATGTATTAAATCCTTCTTATTATTATTCCATGTACTAGGAACACACATCACCATCATACATTATTTAATTGACTTAACCTTTTACCAAGTTCATGCACCTATGCTTATCATAGTGCATTGAATTAATTACTTTCATAAGCATCAATTGGTAATCACTCTAATTATACTAATCACCAAGGTACTTTAGAGGTATTCCCATTGAAGTCATCCTTGATAAACTCTTCAACCATTTATGGGATTATTAGTACTTACATGGATTGAATCAATTAGACCTTCAAACGGTCTTGAACCAATTGACCCTTCAAACGGTCTTGGACCAATTGATCCTTCAAAAGGTCTTGGACCAATTGACTCTTCAAATGGTCTTGAGGTCACTTGACCTTCAAACGGTCTTGAAGACCATTAGTGTTGGGTTTTAGGGGAGGCAGAGAAGGCAGCGGAAACAAACCAATTCTCCTCCCCAAACCCAGAACAAGGAAACGTGTCAACGTCTATACAATAGGAAAGGATGGTTTGTGGAATCATACCTTGTCCCGAGGCATTGCTCGGCGATAATACCTCACGACTTGCGCGGTCTTCACCTCCGGTCTTTGACGGTGTCTATGCAGCTCCTGGTCGCATCGGGACTGACGATTCCTGGTCTCACCGGGACTGTCGGGATTGACAGTTGTCCTCCGAGCGGCAGAAATCTCCCACCTCTGAAGTAGTCCACACGGACCACCTGGAACTCCAATCTCCTTGTCCCACAAGGAATTGGAAGGAGTCGCACCCTCCTGTCAGTGTACTAGTCACTGACACACTCTCCTGCCACCAGTCGATTTCTGCAGTTGTCTTTCCCTTATTGTGCCTCCCTTATCGGGTAGCACTTGCTCGGGCTCTCTCGGTTACAAAACCAGAGAGAACGACAACTTTACAGAGCAACTGGTTGCACAGTGTTGTTCTTTGAGAAGCCCCCAATACCCCTATATATAGGAGGGTCATGGGACAGGGATCTCTATTCCAGGCAATGTGGGACTAAAGTAGGAGTAGAAGGGTTCGAGATTTTCCACAAAAACAACCAACTCGCAACCTGAACCGATCGTTTCATTTTTGAAACGGTCGGTTGGGGACCTGAGCCGGTCGTTTGACACCTCAACTGATCGGTTGGGACCCATGAAACGGTCGGTTCATTTCTGAACCGGTCGGTTTGTGGTCCTGATCAGTTCCCGATTGACTTTCCTTCTTTTGTTTCTAATTGGTATCAAATACCAATCCTTGTTCCAATCAAATTGGGCAAGTGAAACGAAAATAAATTTCTCACCAATATGACTTTCCCAACTAGCTCAGTTGCACCAGTTGAACCGATCATTTCAACACTTGAAGCAATCGTTCCACCATGTCCATGATCCGATCGAATCACCACCTGAGCTGATCGGTTCACCAAGCTCAACCGATCGGTTCATCACATGAGCCGATCAGTTGGGAGTGCAGATTGTGCAGAATCAGTCAATTGCAGTTTCAATCAATCTGATACTCTAGTCAATATGTCCAACACCTTGAACATTATGACATTGAGCTATCAATTAATTGAGTGTTTAATTGAACTACTAAACTCCTTTAGTAATCAATATAAACATTGTTTGTGGACAAAACTTCTCTTCCAGGTTAAATTATATGTGTGTGACCCTGCAGGACCATTTCACGTTGGCAATGAAAGTCCATAACACTTATGACTTCACAAGAAAAGAGCGGTGCCTAGTCACACATCAGTGCTACCCAAGTGAAAAAGAAAGTTGGAGAACAACTTCCAATCCTACAATCCGTGAATGGTGTTACAGTGAATGTATAATTCCTTTGTCACTGATATCCCGAATGAACTCGAGGCATGGAACAGTCATCCTGTCAACGTTCATTCACTTTCTTGATCTCAGAGTAGATTGGAAGAGATATGTATGACATCAATATCACATATTGATTCACATATGCATGCATGCCTTTCTCAATCCAACTCATCAAGTGGCCATGGATATCAAGCTCCCTCAGGAGGGACAAATCCCATATCTATCACTCACCCCTCAAAAGCCCCATGTGCTAAAGCCACCCAATCATCACCTTTATAAAACCCATGTTCAGGATTGCGTTTGATGATGTCAAAGTGTGCCCAACGACATGTGTTGAGTGTAGTGATTTCAAATCAAAGAATTACACTCACCACCATCACTATGAGTACTGACTGTGACTACCATGTCATGGTTCCATGTGTCAAACTCACGGTGGGTCTGTCTGGTACACTTGTTCTCTAACAAGTGCCTATGTGTTTGGCTTGATATCTCTATATCATGACTAATGAGATTCTATCATCAACCAACACCGCAATCTATTCTTGTGTGTCATTGCCTTCTATATACCTTCCATAATGACATCTGACTAGGGACATAATGAGAATGTACAAACTCTTAGCATCCGTATGATCTCATCGTTTAGGTCCTGAACCTGAAGGCATACGTCATTGAGTACTGTCATTCTCTAGACATTCAATCTATTCTATCACTATCTCATATGACTGAACCAGAAAGAATTGGAAGCTTGCCTTTGAGGTTTATCAAATCAATCTTAATGTATCCCACCAATCATCCCATGATTGGCTCTCAGGGCATACATACCAACAGTTAGACCTTAAACGATCTTGGTTCAATTGAATCTCCAAATGATCCTGAATCTTTTATACCTCCAAACGGTCTTGAGGTGCTTTGACCTCCAAACGGTCTTGATCTCAAAATCCCTAAACATTCTTAAGACCGTTAGACCTTAAACGGTCTTGATCTCAATTCTTCAAACGATCTTGCCCTAATTCATTCAATCAGTTTTGAAACTATTTGATTTAAATATTATTAAACCCCAAACGGTTTGAGACCATTTGAATTAAATATTATTAAACCCTAAATGTTTTGAGACCGTTTAGTCCTCAAACGGTTTGAAGACCGTTTGGTCAATTCAACAATGAAACCAATTGAACTTAAATTAGGGTTTTAACTTCAATCAATTTAGGGTTTGTAATCAAGGAACCATCAAGTGTTGAAACCTTTGGGACTAGATCAATTGTAACCATTGGATCTCCATCCAACCATGACACCACTTGACCTCAATCGGTCTTGAGACCGTTTTCCCTCAAACGGTCTTGAGACTGTTTGAGCCATCAGCCAAGAAATTGATCCAATTCAATTAGGGTTTCTTCAATCAATTGATTAGGGTTTGTAATCAATGGGTCATACATCACTATAATCATTATGATTAGATCAATTTGAACCATTAATCCTTCATTCATCCACATCAGCAATTCACCCCAAATGGTCTTGAGACCGTTTGACCTCAAATGGTCTTGAGACTGTTTGATCACCATTGGTCATCAACATTGCAAACCGTTTGCTCATGATATTTGTTGAGGTTTGTGCTAAGATGAAATCATAATCTTCAAGCTACAAACCTTCGAAATTTTCTATGATCTTTGTGGTGATTTCAATAATTAATCAAAAGGAAAATCATGAATGAAAAAGGAATCAACACATGATGAAGAAATGAAATCAATAATGATATTTAAGGGTTCAAGTTATATAACCCGCCTTCAAATTTGAATCCAAGCTTCAAGATTCACGTCTTTAATGGTGAATGAAGCTTTCTCAACTATCCAAGGTCCGTTCTCAACTCTTTGGATGCAAAGGATGATCAAGGTTGAGTATTGAATGGAGAAAAGAAGAAAATAAGCATTGAATTTCGATTTCCACCATGAATTCAAGGTTGAAGATGACTATGGAGCTTACCTATAGGTTGGGGCACATTCTACTCTTGCGCCTAAGCTCCTTAGTCTTTTGCCTAAGCAAAGAAAGAAAGTGGATTCGAAAAAGAGTCTTTCATGTGGGTGGAAAATGGGATATATGTAAGGGAATTTCAAGAGAGAGAAAGCAATAGAAAATTCCTTCAACTCCCAAAATTGGTGCCACTTATCCCCATAAATTCCTTTCATACGAAGCCATCATCCTTTCCTTCAAAAACATCTCATTTATCCTTGAATTAAAAGCAACCACTTTAAGCACCTTAATCATTATAATACTATTATCCATTTTTAGTGGACAATTCTTTTTAATTAACAAATGCAAGTGGATTTCTTCACCTACTTAGGATATTTCGGTGCAACTTAAGGCATTTGGAAGTCCTTGCAATATAGGATTTCAACCAAAGCCTTTTTAGTTGATGGGCACTTCAATCAATATATTTATTTTTGCATTAAATTGAATTAGGGTTTCAATTATGCTTAAATCTTGATTATTTTAATATCAAGATTCTCTCTCCTTCAAAGAGATTCAAATGAGACGCCCCTCTAATTTTATTGTCTCTAATTAAACCAAGAAACATTAGGGACTCTCTAGAAGTGGTATTTTGCATATTGAACCCTAGGTTTTGGGTAAATTACACATTACACCAAAACTAGGTTTTAATGCATAAACATTGCTTGATAAGCTCTTTCTTGGTGCTCAGGCTTGTGGAAGACATACCTCTATATCATTTTCATTCTTATGATGCTTCAACACTTGAGGAACATTTTATCATGTAACATTTGCAAGTTAACCCCTCAACTTGGGTAATTTTCACTTTAGTCCAAAACAAGTAAAACATTATTTCAACATTATTCAAATAGGACCAAAATTGAAACATAAGTTCCTCTTGAGCCTTAATTACTTTTCAAAAGATAAGAGAAAGCATATAATTATCTTTCTTAAACAAAACATCTAGGGTTAAAGCATAACCCAGGCCAGGGATGTTACACTTTCTTTGTGTTATAGAATCACAAGAGCTAGAAGACGTATGGTTGGGAATCTAGGAAAGGTGATCTCTACTTATTTGAAGGTGGTCACTCACCTCTCCAGATTCCAACCACATCCATCATTTTTAGTTTCTCTTCCTTGCAATGGCATTGTCGCTATGTACATCCATCCCTATAGAGTCTTCAGAAGCTTGTCCCAAGCCTAGCCTCAATAAAGTTGGTCGAGCCATTTCATCCCACTGCATCCCTTTCATCTTGGCATGTCCTAAAAGAAAGTCTACCTTGAGATAGAGTGTCACTCATGTCAATTAGGCAAGCATCATCATATTTCTTTTCTGAGTCGCACTGTAAAACACTCTAAGCGTCCCTTTGATTTTATTCATAGTGATGTATGGGGTCCTGTTAAAGAGCCAAATTATAATGGCTTTCGATATTTTCTATCTTTCATTGATGATTTCTCCCGCATGACTTGGGTTTATTTACTTAAGTCTCCCGATGAAGTCTTGTCTGTTATTCAAACTTTTCAGTCAATACAAATTCAGTTGTATGCTCATATTAAGATTTTTCATACTGATAATGCCCTCGAATATGTTCAAAAGGTTGTTTCTACGTTCTATAATTCTGTTGGCATGATTCACCAAACAACTTTTACTCATACACCCCAACAAAATGGGGTTGCCGAATGCAAAAACCATCACTTACTTGATGTAGCACGTACATTGTTGTTCCAAATATTTGTGCCCAAGAATTTTTGGTCTAATGCTCTTCTCACTACCTATTTTTTGATTAATTGACAACCATCTTCCATCTTACAAGGGGCTATTCCCTTCTCTATTTTATGACCTAACGAGAAACCTTTTCCTATTCCTCTTTGTATGTTTGGATGTGCAACATTTGTTCATGTGTTTGGTCCACACGTTGACAAGCTGCCTCCTCGGGAAATTCACACCGACTTTTTGGGATATTCTCCCACACATAAGGGGTACATGTGTTGTTGTCCTTGTCTTTGTCATCTTTATGTGTCGACTGACATTACGTTTCATGAGTCTACTCTGTTCTTTAGTGAATCTATTTAGAGTGAGGGGGAGCACCAACCCTGAGAGTGACTACATCTTTGAGCATGAGAGAGAAACATCACTCCATGTGTCGTGTGATGAGAGTTTTATAGATAACACCCCACCATCACCATCACCACCGCCGCCTCCATCTTTTCTACTAGTTTATACCAGGATAGTAGGGAATCACCAAGAGGATGTAGCATCACCAGTCCAACAACATGCCTCCTCATCGTTTGACACTCCTAAGGTGCTTGTTTCTACTAAAAGTTCTCTTGATGCTTCGGTTTCAGATTTACACCTTTCAGTTGTAGCTCGAAAAGGTGTCGGTCTTGTACTATCTGTCATCCTTTGACGAATGTTTGTTGGTTGTCTCATTTGTCCCTCGTAGCCCCCACATTTTCTCTTCAACTGGACTCTATGGTCGTTCCTCATTCTTATACAAAAGTAGCCAACATGATGGTTGGCTCCTAGCTATGGACAGTGAGATGGCAACACTTCATGAGAACTCTACTTGGGACTTGATGGATCTTCCTCCTAGCAAGTCTGTTGTAGGTTGTCACTGGGTTTATACTGTGAAACAGAAACTTGATGGATCTATTGATCGCTTGAAGGCGCATCTCGTGGCAAAGGGGTACACTCAAACACATGGTGTTGACTTCTTTGAGACTTTTTCTCCAGTGGCTCAGCTCATTTCTGTGTGGATTCTTATTTCTTTTGCTACTCATTTTCATTGGCCTCTTCTTTAGCTAGATATCAAGAAAGCTTTTCTTCATGGTGATTTGCTTGAGAAGGTATACATGGGGCAACCTCCTAGGTATGTTTCTCAAGGGGAGTGTCAGAAGGTGTGCAAGTTAAAGAAATCATTGTATGGTCCGAAGCAGTCACCTCGGACGTGGTTTGATAAATTCAGTGTTGCACTGATACAATTTGGGTTCACCCGGTCTTCTACTAATCACTCACTCTTTGTGCATAAGTCTTCAAGTGGCATTATTATTCTCGTTGTTTATGTAGATGATATTGTCATCACCGAGGATAACTCTATTGGCATTCTACAACTCAAGAAATGGCTGCAAACATAGTTTCACATGAAAGATCTAGGTAACCTTCGCTATTCCCTTAGCATAGAAGTTCTACACTCCAAGAAGGGCACAAACTTCTCTCAGCGGAAGTATGTTCTTGACCTCCTTGCGGAGACAGACATGTCAAAGTGCAAACCTATCTCCACACCTATGGATTATCATACCAAGACTTCTATTTCTGATGACAGTGAGTATTTTGATCCAACAAAGAATAGAAGGATTGTAGGGAAATAGATATACTTGATAGTTACTCGTCCTAATATTTCTTATGTTTTTGGAGTTGTTAGCTAGTTCATGAGTGCACCTAAGATGTCACATTGGATGGAAGTCACCCGGATTCTTTGATATATTAAAGGATCCCCATGGAAGGGTCTTACTTATTTTACAGGGCAGAATCTCACATATACACCCTTGAAACTCACTAGATTTGCTAATGTTGATTGGGCAGGTGATGTGATGACTCATAATTTATAGTTTTGATAACCAATATAAAACTTGAGGTTCGTTAGTAAATTTTATTCAATCTTGGATCTTTTCACTTAAAAGTGTGTTTAGAAATGCAACTAAGAATTGTTAGACCAAATTGAGATAATTTATGATGAATATATTTGAATCTTAATTAATTTGGGTACTTATGAGTCCAAGGGACCCATTTATTAGTTTTATTGAAATCGAATGCCAAATTGATGAAATGTAAGGTGTGTTAGGATCATAAAAGGTATTCTTGGACTTTTTTACTAAGATTCGATGATACATAGACTTTGATTCGAGGTTTAGACACATATTTATAAGGTTATTGAGGAATGTTTTTACATGAACATTTTGGAGTTGGTATTAAGCTTTTCTGGACCATGTTTATTAGGTATTTATGTTGCAAGTAAATGACAATTTATACATTGAGGACTATAGTCATCGAGATATTGTTCATTGAGCATGTCTTTGGGTTTTGCCATGTGTAGCTCAATGCTACGAGGAACCATTGTTTCTTGGCTCTGAGATCTAAGGAACAAGTGGCCAAGCAGGTGACAACGACCTGGACTCTCAAGGAATAAGTCATTGCCATGTTCCTGTGTTTTCTACAGAATTTTTGGATCTCTGTTATGGGAGCGGCGTGACGCGGCGCCTGATGAGGAGGGTATTGGCGGCCAAGTCTAACAGATCCACTCCCTCTTCTCTCGCACATCTCTATCCTCCCCATAGAACAAGTTCAGAGAGGAGCAGCAGAGAGGCGACTCACTTGGCAAGTCCTTGCCGCAGAACACAAACCCCATATCTTGTTTTTTATCTGGTGTGCTCGTCTACAAGCCCCACTGTGGCCATCGAGGAAGGATGGTTGTCGAGGATGAAGGTGGATCTGGGATAGGAGCAACGAACACCCCTACTACGTACAACGACCTCTACCAAATCCAGAAGGAGTCTCCAGATCTGCCTTAGGTCTCGGGAGCCCGAACAAAGTAATGAGGAAGGAACCTCCTCCCACACTGTCGTCCACCGCCTTGGCGCCCAAGTGGCTGCTGGAGTCTGCGAACTCTATGTTTTCTTGGTATGTCTTCATCCTGACCACAATCTCTCAAGCACGACAGAGCTACAGAAGTAATCGTCATGAGATGATGGCATGATGCCACTCTTCCATTGTCAGGTTCTGCAGGACCGCATCCTCTCCCACCGTGAAACCTAGCCTCCGGAGATCCTCACAGCATCATGAAGTTTCACGCACCTGCAGTTCCTTTCCGGGATTGCAATCTGGAGGCATCAATCCAATGTTGTGGCCGCCAGATGCTAACACAGTTCATCGTGAATAGAGAGCCTAGCGGAAGCACTGCCAACTCAACGGAGACGACGATCTCGTCAGGCCCGAAAATGCGGCCTTTAGGGGCAGACCGACTGATCTAGCATCATCTAGGATTAACCGGTCTGGCTCATAGATAAACTAGCCGGCCTGCTGTTGAACCAGCCAGCCCATGTGAGTAGCTACCTGGCACGTATCCAACACCCATCAAAGGGATCCGACGGCTAGTGATTTTCACAAAATAGGTAAATGTCTGCTAAATCTCAGAAAATGTCCTAATCTTGCATAATACATAGAAAATAGATCCCTTGGCCAAATAATTCCCCCAAAATATCCCTCAGAAAACATGATTACATTAATATGGAACCACCATATCATACATTTGAGACATTTTTACTGATGGCTTTTTATCTACAAGATAATACTCGCTTTTCGGGTTCATCACATGAAATAAATAGTAACTAGTTGATATTTATTCTCAAATATTATCCTAGATCTCTAATGCTTATTGAAGTCTATTTTTGAACTCTGATCCGAATATTATTGCTATATATTAGGTATTTCTTAATTAATGACTAAGTAGGTTTTTTAGCCTCATATTAATTCTAGAAAATAAAAAAAGCATCAGAAAAATATGAAAATTTGATAAAACTTTTAGAATGACCTCTTAATCAGTAGAAAAATATCATAAATATGTTCTAGGTTAGTAAAACCTAGGTTTGGTCAAAACCCTAATTTGGACCTAAATATTAATAATAATGATAATCTTTGTATTGATGATGATTAATTGTGATTAATCAGGTGGTAACAAGATTACTAGATGATCAAGGATGCATTAAGAAGTATCTGAACTCAGGTATGAGGATTTAAGTATAAGACTAGTTTTGTTGGATGATCTAATTATGAGTAAATGCTTGCATGTGGTTGTATAATCTTATTGGATGTATATATATAAATATTATTGGAGCTAGCATGGGAGAAAAGATAGGAAGTGAGCAATGTTCAGGTTGTACCTATTGTCTAAGATCTTGTTAGCATACATGTTCATAGACGTGTAATTCTTCTTTTAATATATAAATGTAAGTTGTGACAATTCATGTTGTAAATATACATGTTGAATGTTGAGAATGTTATTGTGTATGTTATGTTGAATGTTCATGTATGTGTATTATGCTTCCGCATTGCTCTTTGAAATAATTAGCTAACTGATAACACCCACTTTATGGCTGCTAGAACTTATACTTTATTGTCAAAATAGCCTCCAAACTTAACTTCCTCTTTATTTTATTCTATTTATTATGAAGAATCATGCCTACTACGCCCCTAATAATATTTCCCATCTTTTGTAGGGATTTTCCTATTTTCCACAAGAAAAGAAGCACCAATGGGCCCATCAGGCCCATCAGCAACGAAGTCCATGTTCAAGCCCAGTATCTCGCCAACATCCGAGGCTGACACACCCCTCTTACCCGTCATGGTCGCTACCCGCTACGATAGCAACCCGACGTGGGTGTGTCGTGCAAGATTCTCAGCCCATTGTGGCCCTTTACACGATATGGTACCTAACTCGTCACGGTTCACAAACCGACGAGGTCGTTACCGGACATGGCCACCCCCTCGGCGCCGCATCCCGACAAGGCCCCAACCCGCCATAGTTATACATGATACGCTAGCTGCCCGACACTCTCCCAGTCCGACACGTTTAGCGGGTGACGGTTGTATTGGCCCTTTTGAAGCCTCAAGAACGAAGCCACGGATGAAAGACATGTGGACTAATAAAAGCTACATTTCCCATCAACTCGATGCCTATAAATAGTAGCTACAAGCCTACGATGGGAGGGGTCAGACCCTGCAAGAGCTAGTCCCTAGTGCAAAGGAGCTAGTGTTTCGAGTCCTCAGATGTCTGTCGGACGATAGCTAGGCGAGCACACTCCCATCCCGAGGGGGTGGGAGGAGTTAACTTAGAGACCGTCTCGGTAGCAGATAACAACACGATATGATCCTCAAGGCCACTTCAAGCATGTCGGGTTCCTATCTGGGCTTCAACCCGAGACGGATTGCCCACCTATACCTGACATGAAGAACCCAAGAGCCTTAAGATAATGTTCACATGATATGTATCCTAACCCAATACGGTACCCAACCTGATACGGTCTCTACCCATCATGGTTGCAGCCCGACACAGCCAGCAACCTGACATGACCGTATCATGCGGAGGTCCTGTCGCAATATGACCCTTACCCGTCACAGTCCATAACCCGACACGGTCAGTGACCCAACATGGTCATATCCCGATATGGTCTCTACCCGGTACCGGGTTAGCATCATCTTAGGCGTCAGTTGTTGTGTACTTCGGTTTCCCAAATCAAGGAGACCAATACTTATCTTCCCTTTACAACATTTGCTTTCATTTAATTACAATATTGTAACTAAACCGTTATGCTTCTTTATGATTATTCGAACCTATGGAGTTTATCTCATATCATTCTATATATGGCTTTATTTTTTTGGATGATTTCTTTCTGACATCTAAGTTCTAGTTTCTTCTTTCTGATTTACACTTTTGACTAGCTATCGAATCATGTTTCTTATTTTGATTCCTTCGAGAGAAGGATGTCGTAAACTTCTAGAGCTTGGTCTAATTCAGGTGTACAAGAGTACCCAGAACCAGAGTTGCACCTGGTTTATCTTTTTGTATGAGCCCACGCCTGGTACCTTGAGAAGAGGAACCCAGTGCATGGTTTGTTTGCATTTTCTTTGAGAAAAGAAGACGATGGATGTAGGCCACTGCTACTTGTTATGATTAAGTTTTCTTTCTTTGTGCTATACTCTAATGATAGTTCTGTCTCCTCAGTTTCCTATATACAAAAACTACCATAAAAACTGCTAAAACCCAAAATACCCAAAGCCTTAATCGTTCCAGTAACTCCCCTTAGTGATAGGTTTTAGTTTAATTCTTTGTGATTGTTTTTCACTACAACAAACTTTAATCCCTCGACTCTCTGGCGTGCTTAGACAAGTAAAACTTGGGGTCTGAAGCACTATTATCCTAGTCCCTGTGTTCGACCCCAAACTACTCTGACCATGTGCTAGTTGCAGGAGTCTTAAACATTCAAGTATTATAAATTATTAAAGTCTGATGACCTAGACATGCCTCCATTTTTTGACCCACTTTTAAGGGCTGATCAACTTTTTGACACCGTTTCCGGTGACTTGGAAATGAATACCATTTTATGAACTCGAGTTTTACTTATACTTTGTCAAAAACCTTGTACACATGCATATAATATTATAGATACTTATTGCACATAGTTTCTACAACACACTCACACTTTTACATCTCTTCTTTTCAGGTACTTTTTCATCTCTTCAAAACCTCTTGTTTTCTGACAAGCAATGGATAAGGAAGCACCCAAAGCTCAGTCTCTATATTCATTTGTCCAAGTTAGGGCAAATGAGGAAAGGAACCCAGTGGTGGAGCAACCGCTCAATGTGGCTAACTTTGAGCTGAAGCCAACTTTTCTCTAGTTGCTGCAACACAACCGTTTTGGAGGAAACACCAGTGAATAAAATCCTTACAATCATCTCATGACGTTTAAGAGGACATGTAAGACTTTCAAGATTAACATGGTCCTGATATCTTATATCTACACCTAGTGCTTTCCTTTCTCCTTAAAGGACAAAGCTCTGGAATGGTACTCAAGTCTCCAAGATGGGAGCCTCCTTGACTGGGAACATCTGGACAAATACTTTTATTGCTAAATTCTTCCCTATAGAGAGAAAGGTAAAATGTCAAAACAAGATAACAAGATTCTCACAGAAGGTTTCAAAGAACTTGCATGAAACCTGGGAAAGATTTTAAGGCTATCAGCGAGAGTGCCCGCACCACAGTTTTTCTGAGCCCAAGCTGATCACCGCCTTCTACAATGGGCTATGCATTGGAGAAAGGAAATCCTTGAATGCTGCAATAGGCAGTGATTTTTTGGGGCTCAGTGCCCAAAGAGCCAGGGAGATTATAGATAATATGGCTACAAATTAGCAGGACAGCGAGTATAATAGAGAGTCAACAAGTCACTCTACCCTTGGAGAATCAAAGGTGATGGAAGCATTGGCGGCCAAGTTAGACAAAATAGTGACTGGTGTTCAAACCTTGAAGGAGCAGAGCTACAAAAGTAAGATCTCATAAGAAGCAGTTAGAAGTTGTGTCACGTGTGGACAGCCAGACCATCTTTCTGACTTTTTCCCATACACGGCCGTGCAGAGCGAGCTTGATGACGAAGGTACGGAGAATGTAAGTTATGTCTAGTATCGACATCCTGACCATCCCAGATTCTCATACAAAAACACCAGCACGATAGAGAACTCTCACCAGCTGGTAGGCGGAACTTCTTTAAGGGGACAGTAGAATCAACAACGCCAGACATGTTTCCAACAATAAAGAAGCTACCTGAACACCCAACAAGGTCAACAAAAGTGGTCATCAATGATGACCGAGTTAATGTCCTTTGCCAAGAGACAAAATGATCTAAATGAGAGACTACACAAGAGTTCTGTGGATAGTACAACGTTGCTCAGTTTAATGCAACAGTAGATAGGAAGTTTCTCGGCTCAGATCGGGGAGCTCCAACAGCACAACAAGCAAATAGATCAGTAGTTGGCAAGCCTGGCTCAGAGCATCAACCATCAGATAGGGCGATTCCCATCTAGCACCGAGGCAAACCCGCAAGGAAATAAAACTGCAAAAATGGTCGTCCCGAGGTCAGGAATGGTGATACACTCAGCTGATGAAAAGAGAGCAGTAGTACCAGTCAAAGATGCAATCCATGAGGAGCCAGCAGAAGCACCTATAAAGAAAAAGAAAGTTACAGAGAAAGGAGGTGATGACATGACTTCCGAAGAGCGTCCAGATAGGTATGCACCCCACATACCTTTCCCGTACAAGCTAGTGAAAGCTCAATTAAAGAAAAGATATGAGAAGTTCATGGCCGCCGTGAAGAAGACGCGCCTCGACATCCCTTTCTTGGATGCCATCGACCTATGTGAAGTTTCATAAGGACCTGATTTCAAGAAAGAAGAGAGGAGAAGATGTTGAGACTGTGAAATTAGCACAGATGTCCATCTCTTTCGTTAAGGCAAACATGCCTTCCAAGAAGAGAGATCCTGGTGCCTTTGTTATTCCCTTCTAGATCGGAGACAACGTGACCCGAAAAGGTCTAGCAGATCTAGGAGTGAGCATTAGTCTAATGTTGTTGTCGTTTGCAAAAAGATTGGGACTTACTAACATAGTAAGTATGAATATGAGGATCCAGCTAGTAGACCACACCTTTACAAGACATGTTGGAGTAGTAGAATACGTGCCCATCAGGATTGGGTGATTCTTTATACCATGTGATATTGTTCTGATTGACACCTTGGAGGATCCTAGTTGCCCAATGATTTTTGGGCAACCCTTCCTAGCGACTGGTAGAGCGCTCATCAACATGGAGGTAGGGATGATAATGATCAGAGTTGGACGAGAGCATATCAACTTCAATATCTTTGACTGCATGAAAGCCCCCTTGTTCTTTGAGTCTTCTTACTTTGTCGAAAGCTACCAACAATTTTGTGATGAGGTAAGGGAGGAGAAAGCTATGGTGGACCCGCTGATGCGCGCCTTAGTAGGCAACGCACAGGTGGTCGATGACCCAGAGGTGAAAGAACTCTTGGAATTTCTGGATGCCGAAGAACTACCTAAAGCAGACGGACCAGTTGAAATAGTAATGTATGATGGACTACAAAGCAATCCCACCAGAGAAAAGAAGACTTGTCCGAACTGAAAGTTCTGTCGAAAGGTTTAGAGTACAAATTCCTGGATGAAGAAGGAATGAATCTAGTTATTATCAATTCAAAATTGACTAATGATCAGAAGGAACAACTATTAGTTGAGCTGAAACTATGAAGGAAGGCCTTAGGTTACTCGATTGGAGACCTAAGGGGCATTATCCCTTCTGTGTGTATGCACAAAATCCATCTCAAAGAGAATTCCAAACCCAACGCCCAACTGTAACAGAAACTGAATGAGAAGTTGCGAGAGGTGGTTAGCAAAGAAGTCATAAAGCTCCACGATTCAGGAATCATCTACGCTAGCAGTGACAGTATGTGGGTGAGTCATATTCAAGTAGTCCCTAAGAAGGGAGGTAGTACGCTAGTCAAGGGAGACAATGGGGTTGAGGTTGCAACCACGACTGTTACAGGTTGGCAGATGTGTATAGACTATAGAAAATTAAACACTGCCACTCGTAAAGATCACTTTCCTCTCCCGTTCATTGATGAGATGCTTGAGCGACTGACCCATCATTCGTACTTTTGTTGGTTGGATGGGTATTATGGGTTTTATCAAATCCCCATTCATCTAGACGATCAGGAAAAGATAACCTTCACCTACATTTATGGAACCTATGCCTTTAGAAGAATTCCCTTTGGGCTCTGCAATGCACCTACAACCTTTCAGTGATGCATGAATGCTATCTTCGCTGATTTCTTAGAAGATAAGATGGAAGTCTTCATGGATGACTTCAACATCTATGGTGGCTCCTTTGAAGATTTCTTGAACAATATGTCTTTGGTGATGAAAAGATGTGAAGAACAAAGTCTGAACAATCTGTCTTTGGTGATGAAAAGAAGTGAAGAACAAAGTTTGACCCTCAACTGGGAAAAGTGTCATTTCATTGTACAAGAAGGTATCGTTCTCGGACATAAAGTGTCCAACAAAGGTATCGAGATTGATCACTCTAAGGTGGAAGCAATTGCAAAACTCCCTCCATCCATGTATGTGATAGGAATTAAAAGCTTCCTAGGGCATGTCGACTATTATAGAAGGTTTATCAAGGATTTTTCAAAGATTGCAAAGCCGTTGTCGAATCTGTTGATGAAGGATGCTAAGTTCGATTTCACATATGAATGCCTCATGACATTCTCCACCTTAAAGGATGCTTTAGTCTCTACACCCATTATCCAGTCACCTGACTGGAACCTTCCATTTGAGTTGATGTGTGACGCTAGTGATTATGCTATAGGCGTAGTCCTTGGGAAAAAGAAGGACAAAAATCATCATGTAATCTTTTACGCCAGTAAAACATTAGATGAGGCCCAGATAAATTATACCATCACAAAAAAGGAAATGCTAGCCATCGTCTACGAATTCGACAAGTTTTGTTCTTATCTTGTGGACTCCAGGGTGATTGTTCACATGGGCCATGGGGCCATCAAATATCTGATGCAGAAGAAAGACACCAAGTTTGATCATGAGATCATCGACAAGAATGGTATCGAGAACGTGGTCGCCAACCACCTATCCAGGATCAGAGTGGAGGATGACCATCCATTGCCAGTCAATGAGAGCTATGCAGATGAATCAATCTACATTGCCAAAATAGCTAATCCAGAAGGGCCCTAGTATGATGATATTTGCAACTATCTTGCTTGTAAACAACTGCCCCCAGAAATATCTTATAATCAGAAGAAGAAATTCTTCTCTAATTTGAAGTACTATTACTAAGATGACCCTTTGTTGTTCAAACGTTGCGCTAATAACCTCTACCATAAGATGTATACCTGAAGATGAAGCCCCAAAGATTTTGTATGAGTGTCACTCCTCTCTCTATGGAGGACACTTGGGAGCTGAAAGAACTGTAACCAAGGTTCTCCAGTCTGGTTTCTATTGGCCCACTCTTTTCAAAGATGCCCATGCCTATGTTAAAGCCTGCAGCGAGTGCCAGAGAACTGTAAATATTTCCCGCAGGAATGTGATGCCTATGTCCAAGTGGATTGAAGTTGAAATCTTTGACGTATGGGGAATCGACTACATGGGACCTTTTCCTTCGTCGTACGGTTTCTAATATATTCTAGTTGTAGTGGACAATGTCTCCAAATGGGTAGAATCCATACCCACTTCCACTAGTGATGCAAAATTTGTTATAAAGCTCTTCACAAAGATAATCTTCCCAAGATATGGAGTCCCTCAAATGGTGATCAGTGACGGTGGATCGCACTTTTATAAAAAGCAATTTGAATCACTTCTGTGAAGGTATGGAGTTCGACATAAGGTTGCTACGCCATATCATTCCCAGATGTCTGGCCAGTTTGAAGTCTCAAACAGGAAAATCAAATAGATTTTGGAAAAGATAGTTGGAAAATCCCAGAAGGATTGGTCCACCAAGATGGATGATGCTCTCTGGGCATACAGAACAACATATAAGATGCCAATTAGCACCACACCTTACCATTTAATCTATGGGAAAGCATGTCATCTATCTTTCGAGCTAGAGCATAAAGCATTCTAGGCCATCAAATGTCTAAATATGGATCCATCCCTAGCCGACAAGAAGAGGTTCCTCCAACTTCAAGAGCTTGAAGAACTTAGGCTTCATGCCTATTAGAATGCGAGGATCTATAAGCAAATGACTAAAGTCTGGCATGACTCCCACTTTAGGAAGAAAGATGTCAAAGAAGGTGATAAGGTTTTGCTTTTAAAATCTTCCATTTGAATTTTTCTAGGGAAACTGCAGACTCACTGGTCAGGATCGTTTGTGGTAGAAAAGATATACCTGTCAGGAATGATGGAGCTGTATGACAAAGATGGTCCTGTAAAGGTCTTCCCAGTCCATGGATTCCAGGTGAAAAGATTCTACGAAGACAAAGCTTTCACAAGGTGATCTGAGTTTCTCCTGAATGATGCTGAAGCCGCACCCGCTGAAGAAGCCTAAGAAAGACTGAAGATGTCAAGCTAATGACAAAAACCATAGTGCTCCTTGGGAGGCATCCCAAGTTTTTTTACTTTCTTAGAATAGGACTGTTATTTCCTTTTCCTGTAAAGAACATTCTGAACACTTTTATTGTAATAAGGCTTGAGTCTGTGCACGCGCCATGCACACTAACTTTTGTGTTTTCTGGGCCACCGAATTAATTTTATCACCTTGATATGTAATACTAGCTGAGGCTGAGGATCACACGTAGGTCAGTGATGTTTTACAAATCAAGCACCTTTTACATGAGTTTTCATTATTAATAAGTTTTTATGGTTTCTTGAATGCGCGTGTGTCGCGCATGCGTATTGGCCATCCATATCGCACATGTTTGGTGCGTCATGTAACCCTATTGGCCATGGCATATCAGGCAATCCCTTTCACACACCCGTATCACACAGACCTACCGGTTAAAGCCTGCGATAGCCGTATCGCATATCGTGTGTCGGGTTGCACTCGCGCCGTGTCGCGCTGATGCATCGCACAAACATGTGTCGCGTAAAAGTGTGTCGGGTCATGCATGACGGATAACGCACCACCTCTTTCTAGGACTCACGATATGATGTGATTAGATGAGTTTACCTTACATTGGAAGGAAAATCTCATGCATGTGTGATGTGTGTCCCCGTTTTACTATTTTAACACCCTTCACGGATGGCTATATAAGCAATAAGAGTTTAACCATGTCAGGTTACCAAAGTTACCAAGTTTTCTATGTCGTATCATGTAACTCTCGTATCGCTCAAAGCCATTCTTAACTCCCATGCCAGGTTTCTAGTTTCCCATCCTCCCGTGTCATGTTCACACACTCCTGACCCAATAAGGTAATAGCCCATGTTGCACAACCTCTATTACATGGGTCTATCGCTCGTACATATCATGTTCCCACCCATATCGGGCAAAGCTTCAAACGCATATCAGTTTCCCTAAGTACCACTATGAGAGTGTTGGGTTTCCATCCGTGTTGTGCATCCATATCGCGTTGAATAAGTTTGGGGGATCCTACCGACTCACACTAAGTTTGCATGATGCCTGTATCACATAGTTGTACCGAATTCTTGGGCTATCGATTTTTACAAGTGCATCACTTTCTTATGTACCTGCTACCAATTTTCACAAGTATCACACAAGAACGTGTCGGGTTCCCTTGGTATCGTGCACTTACACGTCGCGTAGAAGGAATATCAAGTTTTCTCTAACCCAACGTTGTGCTTTCTTATGTAACTCAATACCAACTTTTGCAATATCGCCAAAGTCGTATCAGGTTGATCCCTTCTTACTATGTTTTAACTATGATGCTTCCATGTATCAGGAAGAGGAAATTTTGCCAGTATAACCCCTTTTTGTGATTTAAACGTGTTATTCTTCATTTTTTAGAAAATGGCACATACAAAGGAAACTTTCATCCAAGTCGATGAACAAGGCCGAAGGATCAAACCCGAAGCAATAGCAGTGGCAGCTGCATGGCAGAAACACCCTAACCCAATAACAGTTGGGCCCTTTGCAGCCAAAAAGCGGCCTCGCACTGAGGTTGGTACAACCCCAGCTGCAACGACAAAGCCTGAAGCTCTTATCCACTCTTTGGGATGCTTCGTACCGAGAGACGGGGAGCATCAGCGATGCTACACTGAGTTGGCGGTGAAAGTCTACCTCCCGACCAGATTCTGCCACCAATCTTTTTTCCAACAAATCGACATCTTCGAGACACTGGATAACGTCCTCACAGCCGCTGGATTCCAGAGTTTATGCTTCAGCTTCTCCAACTTGTACACTAAATTAACAAAGGAGTTCATCTCCTCCCTCCGTCGGGTATCAAACACCACAGAGGAAAGTAAGAAGTAGGGTAGAGGGGACCGGCTGCAAAGGCACATCTATAACCAGGAGCACAAAATCACGGAGAGGCTACTCAATGAAATCTTCTCCACCAGTGCATCTGAACAAGAGTTGCTCAACACAGAGCCCGCATCAACGATAGAAATTACTTTGACCCAGTCAAGCTGTGGAAAGAATTGACAGGAAAATCTTCCTTCAAGCCCAGGAGAAAAGTGGCTACGGTCCACTTTTACTTCTGGAAGATTATTTACAAGATTGTTGCCATCCTGCTCTTCAACAAGTACGAAACAAGCAATATGTACACGGAAGAAATGTATCTGATCTAGTATATCATGGCTGGCAAGCCAATCAACCTGGGGTGCTTCCTACTCAACCGCCTTCACCCAATCAAGGACGCCACCAAGGAATATAATATGGGAGGAATCGTCAACCTGATCGTGATCGGGCTCATGTATCCAAAAGAGTTGCTGAGCCTGTCATGGACCAGGGGTGACGACAAAATCAACATCAAATTCCTCACTAGGGCCAACATCATAAAGAAGGAGGGTCGCCAACTCTTCTACAGGATCACAAGAACCAATATCCTACTACCGCTCCCAGGTTGCGTCAACTACGACGTAGAACAACTAGTATTCATGACGGTAGAGGTCGAAGCTCCGATCATCGACGCAGCCTACGCCACCTAGTCGGCCATCCAAGAGAAGGTGGCTATGATGAAGGGGCCCACATCTAAGGTAGCTCAGTGGGACAGTCACCGGTGGTCATTCTTAATGACTCTCTAGTCGCCACCAACGTCGAGCCAGTAGCCGCTACCCCAATAGATGCTACCACAACAACAACTTCCGCAACTACAAAACTGGTACCGACTGTCGTCCCCATAGTTGAGGCTGTCATCACAACCAGAGCAACCATAATTGTCACTACAACAGAGACATTTTCCACGACGTTTCCAGCTTCAACACTGCCAGTAATGGCAACAACCACATCCACACCTTCTGTGCGGCCAAATGCCTTTCGTGATAGCGAGGAAGCCTTTATTGAGCTCCTAAACGTCGAACTCAGGTCTGTTCAGCAAACACCTACACCGCCAACCACGGAAAAGGTGGTCATCCTGGAGGATGAGGCTGAGAATCATGTGGTCGACTAGCACCCACCTACCCCACCGCCCTCTCCACGGCCCCACACTGAGGCAGCAGCTACAACAACAAAATACCTACACTACGCACAGAGGCCACGCCCTCGCGCACCGTCTTGTTGAACTCGGCCCCTACAGACGATGCACATTCCATGGGTTGTGTCACCAAGATGAGGAGCCACACTAAGAGTCGTAGTCGATCGACGGTCCCCCCTCTCTTGGACACACTTTTGGATATGAGTTTGATAGCTTGTGGGAGGTAACATGTAATCACAGTGCTACTTTCTTCTTACTAACCCACAAGTTTCAAGCTTTCCAGCAATGGCTAGGAGAACATGAGTGCTAGTTGCTGATTCTAGTTGGTCTCCCCGACCAACTAGAAGCAATGAATCAAAAAATGCAGGCTGCACTTCAACACTTGGACGTCATCGAGCAAAGGCTCGATGAGAGGAACGCTCACCGCCTCTCACAGCAATCTCAGAGGTCACCATCACCACCATCGTTCTCATCTCTATCATCCTCATCATCACCTTCTTCCTCATCCTCGTCGTCCTCCTCCAACACTAGCGGGCCCTTCAAACCTTCAACAATGCCCTAGGAAGAGGTGACTGAGAAACCCACTGACGGGGCTCCTGTAGAGCAGGGGAGCACCCACAGCACCGACAGCGCTGCCCACCCTGAAGGTGACGTCATGAAAACACTGATGGTTGAATCCCATGATGTCGCCGAAGAAAGTAGCTTGGAATGGGGCCGGTTTCAGATCCCGGAGATGCCAGAGGGTTTTGATCTTAATGTTGACGTCTACCCAGATCTCGATGGGTAGATGAATCTGATTGTGGGCAAGACAGTAATAGCTGACACATCTTCCCCTCTACACGTTCTAGGGTCAAATGAAGCAACAAAAGATCTGCCTGACAGCCTAGTAGAGGAGAAGGGGATGACTTATACAGCTCACTAGCAACACATGCCCCTAGAGAGAAGAACTCAGTGGCTAATAGATTCATTGTGTCGTCTGAGATACCAGTCTTCGAGATGGCCAATTTCGACAGATGCGCCATCGATTATCTGACAGTCTGGGACCAACAACTTCTGAATATGGTCCTGAGACCATAGATCGACGATGAAGCTGTCCTATGGAGCAACGAATACTTCTCCATACAATGCCAAGCGCTTAAGGGGATATTCCGCTCAGATGCCATTATAGGAAAGTTCCTCTTCAAAATCCTAGAAAGCATAATAATCGAGAATATCATGCTCAACTGGCAGCTAATCTACAATGCCACTCCTACCTTGTCTAGACGTCTGCTAGCATGAGAGGATGAATCACAGTTGGTGGTTGACATGCTGAAACATATAGAAGAACACAACCCCAGTCTGGTACTGGCCCCACACAAGCTGTCACGGAACCGTTCTTACCCCAATCCCGATCTCACTGTCTAAACAGTGGTAAATGGATTGAAGCGCCCGTCCCTGAGTGGCCCCGTAGGATCTAACACACTGGCATATACAATAAGAAATAAATAACTCAAAACTGGATAAATAAAGAACAACTAACCCAATATGGAGATATATATCCGATTTATCTTTGTCATCAGAGTGTATGAGTGCGGAAGCGATCTTATTCAATATTCCATTTGTATTGCCTTAAATCAAAAAAATCGAGACACAATCATGCAATTGCACGGTACGCTATCAAAATCAAGCAAAGCGGTTTATAACAAAATAGTATACTTGGCAGGACTTATATTCAAAAGAATAATAAGCAATTTGCAAAACCAACATTTATTCGACAAGTTTTTCAAGCAATTCAACTTTTATTATGAGTTCCCATTATGATGTAATTCAAGAAGCATGCTTATATATTTTGTATGACTCTATTACCCCAACGCGATGGGGAAGGTCATTAGGCCCCTTTTCACCATAGGAACATAGGAAGCCAAAGTACAAGTCCCACTTCCAAATGAGGGGATTGTTGTACTCAATATCCACATTATCAACATTATCAATATCATCATCATTATCAACATCAATATACGGGCAGTCATAATGGGCATTCAATTTATGTTTTCATGTTTTTCAAAATATAATATAGAAAAATAGAAGACTAATCATAGGGAACAATAGCTCATCCAAGTAAATAGCCAAGCATACGGTCAAGAGATACATAAAAGTATCTTCAATACAATCAAGGAGGAGTTATATAAATAGCGTACCTTTCACCAAAGATTTCAAGTATGATCAAATTTGAATCAATATGTCAACCCTTCGAGTCAGATCCTAAATCATCAAGATTGGATCAAAGGTCAAGATCATGATGTTCAGAAGATCATGTTTTAATATTTGAGATTAGGGTTACACTTTTCCTATGTCAACCTTAGGGTTGGGTCATTCACTTATAATCAATATTCCAATATGTTCAACATTATTTCAAATATACAATATATTCGAGTGTGAATGACTTACCTAGGTTTTCTAGGATTATATGTGTTAATCCTAATTTATGATCATTATCCAAGTCATCATCAAATCATGTTGTTCTAACATCATTTGTATTCAAGATCAGATTGATGGGTCAAAACTATATCAAGGGTTTTGCAAGATTAAGATCAATATTTAGATTTACTCATTATCCATTATAATTAAGATTGAATCAAATAGATCAAGATCACTAATAATTCATTTTCAATAGTCAACTAGATCAGATCTAAATTTGTATTTCAGGATAATCATAAGAGTCCGATATAGGGTTTCAAAAGATTAGACATCATTATTGTTCCATTTGATAAACTAAATTAGCAAGATATCAAATATAGGGATATCAACGAACAACATTTTGAATCTGGTCTCAAAAGTATTTTTAAACGATCCATTGGATTTTTCTAATCAAAATGGACTACTTATTCGAATTATTTGGAGTTAGGATGCATTTTCTACGATTAAATCGAGATCTCAGCATTTAATTGAATTTTCAAGCAGAGAGGAGATGTAAAAATACCTTATGTCAGATAAAGTCTGGCCATTGGATGCTTCTTGGATGGCCCAGATCAAGCCACGTGAGCTAGGCAGCTCACTTGGTTAAGATTCAGTTCAGGCCTTCGATTTGTCGGTTCGATCTCAATTTTCCTGGTTCAAACAGCGGTTCACTAGTCTTTTGGTCTGGTTCAAAACCCTGTCTGGGCCGACGGTCTGGAGATTATCTCCTCTTCGTCCAGTGCTCACACGGGCCTGCAACCAAGGCAGAGGACCCCGCCGGAACATGGGGCTTTAGGAGCAGAAGTGGGCGAGGGAGGACGGGGAGGTGCCGGTCATGCTCGCCCAGATCTCTCGAAGGTGATGGGGGTCCTTGATTTGGGGGCGGGTGCGCAGCAGCGAGATGCCCAAAGGGGCTTGTGTGGCAGCGGCACAGATCTGGAAGCAGAGAACGACGGGAGAAATCAAGGTTCTTTAAGCCAAAAGAGAGCATGGAAGATGGGGGAAACCCCTGCGGAAATATGGGAGGAGTCGTACCCATAGGTTTTTATAGTGTTTTGGGCTAGGGTTAGGGCTAGGGGATTCCTTGGTGGCAGCCATGTCGCCGGAGGAGACTGGGAGGTGAAGATCTCATTTTTTCGACTGAAGAGAGCAATAAATGAGGTCAAAGTAGGGCTAGTCGAATTCGAAATCGTGAGGCGGGTGTTTTTGTCCGCTCAGATTTTCAAATCGAGGTCGATATCGCTAAATTGTTGGTTTTGGTAGCATTAATACCTCCCTGCAATCAGTGGGAGGTTGAAGATGATACAACAACCATTAGATCTGGCCTGGATTCATGGGAGACAGATCCAAGGGCCAAAACGCACCCCCGGTGCCTTGCCCTGGATTGCTGACTTGGAAAAGCCAAATAAAAGGCAAATATAAAGGGATTTTGAGCACAAAACTTCCAAAATTCATAGGAACTTGTAGGAATGTCCAAATGGGATGAAATTTGGATCATAGCTTCAAAAACATGTATAGAATATCTATAAAAAGTTTGAGAACCAAAAGACAAAGTTTGATTGACCAATTTGATTCTTTGGACAAAGTGATGAATGAATCCAATTTGAGTGTTATAATGTGTATAAAATCCACATTGTTCACCAAATATTGGATTTTAGTCTCAATAATGATTATGAAGACAAGAAAAATAATTTGGGACCATTAGTAGGTACAATGAGGGCAAAAGAGTAATTATCTCATTATTTTGCTAAAATCGACTTTGTCACACAAGCATAGGAAGCATTGGTTTCTCTGTGTAGCCGACCTTCACTCCCATGACGTCACGCTATTCAACTATTGTGCTGCAGAGGTCCCCCACCTAGATCAGGTCTTCATTCATCCTGAAGATAAAGACCTGAAGCTTATGCCTCTCCGCCTTCATTGGGTCATCAAACAAGGCATCCAATGTCACAATGATGTTTGAAATTTCTATGCGATAAGGGACTTCCCAGTCCAACAAGACCCAGGAAGCGACAACAACACTTTCATCGTATTACATGCCATGGAGCTTCTGAATATTTTTAGATATATGTTGCAACTCCAGGAGATGAACTTCTATCACCTCAGGAGCATCTATGTGCTACTTTTGATAAGGATAAGCACTATTTCCTAGATCCAGAACTCCATGAAGATCTGTTGGAGACTGATTCTAATTCTCACTCCTCTCTACCCAGCAATCCTCTAAGAAAAGAGGCCCTAGACTCTCCTGATGTCTACAACATCAGACCAGACAAGTAGCTAGAGAACCAACAAACCCTATTTGTCAATGATGATGCTTCTATTTCACCTACAGTCTTAGACTCTGTCATCAACAACTTTGATTGTTCATCCTGCAACTCTCTATCCCAGGAAGAGGTCAATCAAATACTAATACATCTTGTTGATTCTAACACTACAAATGTTATCTATGAGAAGGATACTATAGTGGTCCCCATTGATTACCTATGGGACCTAGTCAAAGCATGTTAGCTTACATCCCTATCTTACAAGAGAAGATTGGATAGATCTACATCACCCATCCGATGTTGTTCAATGATCTATGCCTAGCCGATGAAACAGGAGCATGCCAACTATTTCAGCAACAAATCTAGGAGTGTATGTCGTGCATAATTTTCCTTCCTATGGTGCATGACAATCATTGGACACTTATCATGCTATACACCTACGCTCGCATTGGTATCTTCTACAATAGCTTCGACGCCAATAGTGACTGGCTGGCGGAGTATGTTGTCATGCCAGAAACACCTCTCGAACGACTATCAACAAAATACTACACTGAGGTGGTGGCCATGATAAGGCAATATCTTAAAGATCCAACGGCAACCTGGCACGATCTCCATTTCTGCCACCGCAGTCCACAGCAAGTCCGTCTATCAAATGACCGTGGAGTATACATGCTCCACTGGATATCCTATGCAGCAGCACTGAGGAAGGGACCAGAGAAGCTCCATGAACTCGACTACAACAACCAACGAGGAGAATATGTCATGAAGCTCTTATCAGCTAAAGGAGGAAACATATGTAGAACCCTCACTGACCTATAACTACTCTTCCCTAATACTCTCACCACTCTGAGATAGCGCGTGTGATAAGTTTGGAGGGGGGGTTCATTATAGCATCAGTGAGGGAGGTACTCTATAAATTCTCATTCTCCATTTTCTTTCATACTCCATGTACATTGTGTATATAAATTCTTTACATAAAGTAATATATACATTTACCCCATTTGCAGTCTACACTTGTAGAAATTATTCTCTCTTAAAAACTTGGTACAACTCCCAATTTGTTCTCTCTGTGCTTAAGGTTGTGTACATTTCTTCTATGCTCTTTCGAAAACGTAGTCTCAAAATGACAAAGACTATAATTACGCCAACTTTGAATGAAAATTCTCTCCCAGCAAAGAGATGTACATGAGAAGGAAAGAGCTACCCAAACAACAAAGTTCCACTTTCCCTACCCAAAAAACCCCCAAAAGTGAGATAAGACTTATGAGAGTGAATAAAAGCATGAGAGTTGTGCCCAAAAAAAAAACACACACTTGTCTTCTCAAAGGTACCCATCTTTAAGCTTGGTAGATCAGGGGCAGTGGTACGTAGGATGTGAAATCACTGCTCTAAAGCCAACTGGATTGGGCTGCAGGGACCACTTGCCCGTTAATGGACCCATACCTAGATGGATCAATGAGAAACAAGAAAAACCCAAAAGCCTTAAACCTTCCTAAAAACCCCACTTTTTACCCCCATGATTCAAAAAGTTTGGTGTGAAAGCTAACTTCAAACATCATGCACCAAAGTCTCACAAAAGTTGGGAAGAAATTTTTATTTAATCAAGGTGAAGAAAAAGTCCATTGTTCGTAGTCAGATGTAATTTTCCTCTAGACATTCCAAAATCTACTTAACCTTTGTCCAAAGACTACGCCTGGAAATTAAAAGTATCGCAAAGAAAGGTTTTAAAATTAGTACGGATTGATTGAGGACAATCAAATTGTAAAGTTTGGGGGAGTTGATAACACCTACTTTATGGCTGCTATAACTTATACTTTATTGTCAAAATAGCCTCCAAACTTAACTTCCTCTTTGTTTTATTCTATTTATTATGAAGAATCATGCCCACTACACCCCTTACAATATTTCCCATCTTTTATAGGGCTTTTCCTATTTTTCCACAAGAAAAGAAGCACCAATGGGCCCATCAGGCCCATCAGATGTTCAATCCCAGTAGCTTGCCAACATCCGAGGCCGAAACGCCCCTCTTACCCATCATGGTCGCTACCCGCTATGATAGCAACCCGACACGGACGTGTCGTGCAGGAGTCTCAGCCCGTTGTGGTCCTTTACCTGATATGGTGCCTAACTCATCACGGTTCACAAACCGACGAGGTCGTTACCCGACATGGCCACCCCTCGGTGCCATAGCACGATAAGGCCCCAACCCGCCATAGTTGTACACAATACACTCGCTTCCCAACAGTCTCTCGACCCGACACATTTAGCAGGCTACAGCCGTATTGACCCTTATGAAGCCTCAAGAATGAATCCACAGATGAAAGACACATGGGCCAATAAAAGCTACAACTCCCATCAACTTGCTGCATATAAGTAGCAGCTACAAGCCTACGATGGGAGGGGTCAGACCCTGTAAGAGCTAGTCCCTAGAGCAAAGGAGCTAGTGTGTCGAGTCCCTAGAAGTCTACCGGGCGATAGCTAGGTGAGCACACTCCCATCACGAGAGGGATGGGAGGAGTTCACTTAAAGATCATTTCGGTAGTAACAAATAGCATGATATGATCCTCAAGGCCACTTCAAGCATGCCGGGTTCCTATCTGGGCTTCAACCCAAGACAACTTGCCCACCTATACCCGACATGAAGAACCTGAGAGCCTTAAGATAATGTTAACCCAATATGTATCCTAACCCGATACGGTACCCAACCCGATACAGTCTCTACCCGTCATGGTTGCAGCCCAAAATGGCCAACAACCCGACATGACTGTATCATGCAGAGGTCCTATCTCGATACGACCCTTACCCGAAATGGTCCATGACCCGACATGGTCATATCCCGATATGGCCTCTACCCAGTATCAGGTTAGCATCATCTTAGGCGTCAGTTGTTGTGTACTTCAGTTTCCTAAATCAAGGAGACCGATACTTATCCTCCCTTTACAACATTTACTTTCATTTAATTACAACATTGTAACTAAACCGTTATGCTTCTTTATGATGATTGGAACATGTGGAGTTTATATCATATCATTCTATGTATGGCTTTATTTTGTTGGATGATTTCTTTTTGGCATCTGAGTTCTAGTTTCTTCTTTCTAGTTCACGCTTTTAACTAGCTATCGAATCGTGTTTCTTGTTTTGACTCCTTCAAGAGAAGGATGTCGTAAACTTCTAGAGCTTGGTCTGATTCAGGTGTACGAGAGTACCCAAAACCAGAGCTACACCCAGTTTATCTTTCTGTACGAGCCCACGTCTGGTACCCTTGAGAAGAGGAACCTCGTGCATGGTTTGTTAGCATTTTCTTTGAGAGAAGAAGACGCTGGATGTAGGTCGCTGCTATTTGTTACGATTAAGATTTCTTTCTTCGTGCTATACTCTGATGACAATTTTGTCTCCTCAGTTTCCAATATGCAAAAACTACCATAAAAACTGCTAAAACCCAAAACACCCAAGCCTTAATCTTTCTGGTAACTCCCCTTGGAGATAGGTTTTAGTTTAATTCTTTGTGATTGTTTTTCACTACAACAAACCTTAATCCCTCGACTCTTCGACGTGCTTAGACAAGTAAAACTTGGGTTCTGAAGCGCTATTCTCCTAGTCCATTGTTCGAACTCAAACTACTCCGACCCTGTGCTAGTTGCAGGAGTCTTAAACATTCAGGTATTATAAATTATTAAAGTCTGATGACCTAGACATGCCTCCATTTTTTGACCCACATTTAAGGCTTGCTCACTAACAGTTTTGGATTTGTCCTCTCAGGCCTTCTGAGTCTCGAGGTGGAAAAATATGGGGACGTTACAGGTGATGTTGGAGATAGAAATTTTACTTCTAGATATTGTGTATTTCTTGGCTCACATTTGGTGATTTGGAGGTAGCACGATCCATCAAAGAATCTGAATATCAAGTCATGGCACGTTCTTGTTGTGAGCTATAATGGATTGTATCCATTTTATCAGAAATGGGAGTGTTTATTGAGACCCCTATTTCTCTCATGTGTGATAACCAAGCAACCATTCATATTGCTAGAAATCTAGGGTTTCATGAGAGGACCATGCATATAGAAGTGGACTGGAACTTCCTTCATGATTTAGTGCTCTCCAAGAAGATTTAAACTACTCATGTTTGGACTGGTCAACAATTGGCAGATATCTTCACCAAGCCACTTCCATCTTCAGCTTTCAAGCATATGACTTCCATGCTGGGCATGCATGATTATGCTCCAGCTTGAGGGGGTGTTAGAAAATAGTTTTCTTATTTATATATCTCTTTACTATTTCCTTTTCCTGTTGGGTCTATTATGTAAATAGTGTTTCTCTCTATAATAAAAGAGAGCACACTGTAGCTGGGTATCGTTTTGACCCAAATCCTTCCACAAAATTAATCCAATTGTGACAACCAATTATGTTCATAAGTCAAAAAAAGTTAAGGGGCCTTACATTAACTCTCTCTAGAGTTCACCCCATCAGATGTCATGTGCTAGAGATCCTCACTTATAAAGAGCTTGAGGCATTAGCTTGTTCTCAACCATATCTCTCTTATCATATTTTAGTTTAGAAAACCCTACATACATGCATGCATAGTTACATGTAGAAAAATACATTTGCCAACTACCCATGTATGTCTTATTTGGTGCTAGACCAACTATGGTTGCATGATCAACCTTGTCTACAATTATAAAACTTAAATTGAATCCTCAAATTCACACTACAACAATATGGCCGTATACCAACAATATAAAAAGTGTTGGTATAGGCCCAGAATGCTGGTATAGACTATACCAGCAGACAATAAATGCTAGCTAAACTGATGACAACATAGGCTTTTAGAAGCATTTTGAGAGGCAATACAATCACTTGTGGATGTCGACAAAGGTGTTCTGGGTTAGGTATCATCATCTACTATACCCTTCAAGCCGTCACTTACAAGGTATTCATATAAAGTTCATGTACATCGACATAGATGTCTTTCCAGCAAAAATAACCAACCTGTGATATATACACCTACATTTTGATGATGCCAGTATAGATACTTTAACTACCCAAAATATGGATACTTTTTGGCAAGGTGGGAGCATTATATGAATTTATCATCCTTTCCCGATACAACTATAATCACCAAGTCAACAAGTATATATAATAGTTGTTTTTGCTTAGTCTATACAATCGCTAATACATTCATTGTTGTTTCTAGGAAGATGCACAAATCGTTCTACTATACAAAGTACATGCTAAGTACTTCACAAGTAAGACAGACACATTCAAAATATTTATCCTTTCATGTTCATTCCATACAAAACCATACCTATAAAATGGTATCAACAAAATTATTGATACAAAGAAAAAGACCATATATTTATTTTCTCAAGAATTTTTAACACAAGGATATTTGTTAGTTGTTTAATATCACATAAACAAAATTTCCATAGATCAAAAGCAAGGTATTACCTTGCAAAGTTTTTACATCAGATAACACAACTTGATTCATCTAGATAATGGATGATATCGTCTTTCTCCTGCTTTCTTCAATATTGATAGTTCCCACCTACATAATGAAAATGTTGGTCAAGACAAATCATTGACTAGTAAGTTTAAAATTCTCATATTAAAATATAGAACACAAACTCTATGTCAATAGTAAAACATACTACTTAGTAGCAAGACCTGCCCAATAGGCTTGCATAACTTAGACATCCTGCTATACATATTCAGATATAAAAATGGTCAAAAGGAGTATTCTCTAAAAGTGGACATGCATTAAAGAAAGTCAAAGCTTGTATTCAACTAAACTATTGTGCTTGCTTACAAGTTTATTGTAATAATAATATACATTCAATAGAAGAATGAATGTATACATATTGGGGATACATGTAGTCTCATAAATCTTACATTTTCATAGAGACAATATGACATTAAGCTTGCCAATATGTACAATCTTAGAAGAATGAGCGTGAACCTGCATCAACATATAACACCACAAAATATAGGTTTATTCGTGAATCTCATCAATTTAGTACTAGTTAGATCAACGACTACATAAATAATAGAATCAATTGAATTTTATATATTAAGCAAGTATAATGCAGTATTGCTACACCAATATCATATTATTTGATTAAGTCAGTTAGCTAATCATGAATATATATTCTCAAATCCCGACCTCATTCTCCATTTGTGTTTTTTATTTGCAGTACTAAACCAAAACTTCTACCATACCAAATCAAACATATCATGAAATTGTCATCCATTATGATTTATATGTGTTTGTTCACTAATAATTTGATTTATATCCTCAAATGAACCATGTTGTTCATATCAAATGACTACACATTTGAACTAGCATTTGTTGTCATTGCACATTTATAAGATAATGCATATAATTGCTAAAGTGCCTAAATTAAATGAAGGAAATAATAATAACATGTGAAGAGTAAGAATAACTAAGAAAGCTTCAGGGTATTGACATCATAGTTCAAGTTACCCACTCAAAGTTACACTTCCTTCAAGAGAAAAATATATCCATGTATAGATATCATGGATTCAAAACTATTAAGGACTCCTGACTTTGTTTAAAAAACACGTTTTTTGTTGGTTGTGTCAACATGTGAGTGAATAAAATCTCAATCTTAGTTGGGAGAGTATCCATATATGAGAGGTGGACTTATATAAAGTTGAAGCAAAAATGCTTGCACTTTTGTCTTAAAGATAACAGAAATTGCTTAGCGTGTTAGATTTCTATTGGACTTTCATAACAAAGAGTTCAAAAATACATTTAGATAGTGAGAAGAAACTTTGAATGCATTCACACGAGACACATGAAATCCATCGAACTTCAACTTCTCCTTTTAGAGAACCACATATTCCTTTGGATCTCCATGTTTAAGATAATACATTATCTACTACACATCATCCATCGTCTTTAATTGTTGTTTACACTCGTGGCTACCATCAATCTTTATAAAAGCAAGTACTTGTTATGTTTGAAAAATGAAGGAGGAACCATATTTGCCGAAATCATTTAATTGAAAATGGAATTCGTAAGTTTGACCCTCTTTACTTATTTCAAATGAAAAATGCATAACTTTGTACCATTGTTTATTAATTACCATACTAACAATAAGAACTACTCGTGATGGTCGATCTATTGGTAATGACACATAAAGTCAAATGAGTTTGTACTAAAATTAGTAAAGGAGCAAACATGACTTCATTTAATGTGATGTGTTACGTCTACATCATTATCCTTTGGGTGTCGTATCATCTCAAGCAACTCCTGAACTATCATTCTCCTAGAAATCCAATCTGAATGGAGTTCCATACTAAGATCAGTTGCCATATGTTCTTGTTAAACATTAATCTAGCATTCATTGATACACAATATCTGAGTGTTCTTTTGATGACCGTTCACACTTAACAGAAGAGGACATGATGCCGAATAGTGAATAAAACTAGAGCTTTGGAAATCTTGACAAGCCCTACCATATGGTAGGGTTAATGTAAAAATCAAAATCATTTTACCATATTTACAGATCTTATGGTGTTGAAAATGAAACATAGATCTAATTGTATTAAGAAGGGGTTGAACATCCATATGGTGATATTGCATCTACAAGAATCTTCATGGACAACATAGGTTGCTTGTATCTAGGGATTATTTGATCCATTTTTCACTCTGGATGATGGCGACAATGTTGAAATATTTGCTGAAGGGTTAGGAAAGCATTTAGGAATCCAAAGCCCAACTATCCAAAAAATATCACTTTTTTGTTGTAATTTTTACTCTTAATCTTAATCGGTATCTTGTCTTATATGTGCTGCTATATGTAACTTATATTGGCTATAAAGGCATGGTGTTTAGAACTTATGACGACATTGCCAATGTTTCTTGTAGTGTCAAAATCATATCAACATTAATCTAATTATTTTTTAGATTATCTACCTACCCTAACCTTTATCATGGATCTAGTTGTTCTATATTATACATCCATAATGTAGGCAGTCTCATATATCTAGATGTGAGTTTCTTTCTATCGAGTCATATGAACACCTACTACCTTATGTGTTTGGTAACACTTTCTTACTTATATACAATTATGTACTTGAAATAGTTTTCACCACAACTGAACATGTGATAGAAAAACAATTGTGCTCTGGGTTTGTTAAAATGAAAACCAAATATTTAGCTACCACATACATCATGGATCCTAGTACCATGACCAGTACAGAAATAGTAAGAACATGATTTGTTCTTGTATAGAAACCAAAGTACATGTTGGCCTATATGTCTAAGGTTTTCATTCTTTATAGTACCTCCTCTCCATCACTCTATTGACCCTATGTCCCATACAATAGGGCATTAGAATAAGAAGAAGAAGAAGAAGAAGAAGAATAAGAATAAGAAGAAGAGAAAGACTCCAAGAATTACACATGCCTATACATAGTTCTAGAAAATATAGGATTGTCACCCAAAAGCTAAGTCTAATATATACAACCTACTTAAGGTCACTAGATGTTCATGTTTCATGTTTGACTTAGTTTTATACCATGATAAATTGTAAGGTGTATGTGTATTTTTCATTCCTTGCGGACTAGAAAGGGGCATGTTGATCAATCCCTAAGAAGTCATAATGATATTCCCAAAAGTGAGGCAACCTTCCTTAAGTTCCATTGGAAATGAGAAAGGGGTATGTTGGTCATTGTGGGTCATGACATATAAGTGTTTCTTCATTCATGGATCATTCCAAGCTCCAAAAATGGGATGACAACTTGAGGGAGCAAAGGTTGGTTTCTTATCTTTTCTTGGTCTTTGTTCTTCTTTGTCTCTTCTTGGATGCCATGGTTGACCTAGGGTAGGCCAACTCCATTCATGGGTGATCTTTCTTATCCTCCTCCCTTCTTTTCTCCTTTGTCTAGGAGTTAGAATGATGTGTGCTCAGAGTGTTTTGTGACCCTTTTAATATTTAGTAACCTAGGAGAGGTGGTTATGCAATAGCCACGTTTTTCTATCTAATGTTTCCATGTGAGTAGATACTTTCCTCCCACAGATTTAGTATAAAAAGGGTATGGGAAGAAAGGGGATACCCCAAATAAATGACAGATTGATGTTTTTGTGGTGAAATACTTCATGTATGCTAATATTATAAAATTTATAGCAAGGCCCACAATTTAATATCAACAAAAAACCCTTTCCTTGCATAAGAAATGATAGGTAAAGGATAAAGCATGCATTACTATATATATATATATATATATATATATATAATATATATAATGTGGTTTTTACACAAAAATCATGGCAAAAATTGACTTAGGGGTAATACAGTCTCACTCCTCCAACTTGGGTTAATAAGTGTAAGGAAGTCTATGAATGATCAAATTTTCTTAGAATGATGAATGATAATGTATCTAATTGACTAATATTTCTTAATGTATATATTCTTCTATAAGATGATAATAATTAAATTGTCTAGCTTATACATGTCATAAAAGAAAAAGGATGAAAAGACAAGGAGGGAAAAGAAGGATGCCCCCCTAAGTGTTGTTGTAGAGGCCAAAGCCTAGCTTCTTGCAATACATGATCATGTTAGAAGTGATGTTGAAGGGAGAGATCCTCGCCCATGTCCCACTAATAGTGCACTAGAAGAAGAATCTCATGTAATTTCTACAACAAACCCTGAGTGTAATGATTACATAGATCTTTTAATAATTCACATGCAATGTGGAATTCTGAAGACCTCTCATACCAAAGGGATGATCTATGTTGCATGTAATGATCAACCTCCTCAAGATACAAATACCATTCTTGATAAGAAGAAAGATTCAACCATCAAGGATAAGGAAAATAACAAATAAATAAAAGGACTACTAAGCCACAATGTTTGGAAGATTGAAGTTGAAATGATGTTCAAAAAAAGAGTTTAATAAAAAAAGTCCTAGTATTGAATAGAAATTTGTTGCAATGTTAATAATGTTACCTAATCTCCATCTCTATTATATATCTTCTTGAGTAGCTCTAGTTGGCCTATATAAACATCACATAGATGATACTACTATTAGTATAAAACTTTATGGTCTGGAATCTTGATAATGGATTATTATGTATTATCAGTGTTACTAATTTGATTTGTGAAAACATGTGGAGGTTTGAGAAAACAAATTTTTGATGAATTACAAATGTTGTTTAGTGAACCCTAACGATGGTATCCTCTATATATAGTAAATACACTTAACATTTAATGATGATTGTAATCCATAATGATATGATTATGAGATGATTTATTCATGTCTGTGATTCACTTAAAATGGAAATCGTCATGTGATTACTCAATTCAATTCAAACAATATGATGAGGTGACAATGGTGACACATAATAAAATAGATAGATGATGATAATTAGTAAGGAAAGGACACCCAATATGTAGATAGGTATGGTATACCTAATAACAATAATAAGAGATATGTCAAATACTTCATATGGAACTCTTACCTAAATGGTTTTGTATAGAATGTGAATACTTAATGTGAGATAATGTAGGTGATTACTTGAACTGTAATGTGATTAATAAAGAATGATGGAAGTAGATATATATGATGATAACCTAGAGATGGGATATCAGACGTGTGAATTATTGTGAGATCTTGATACATACATGTAAACCAAGAAGGGCATATGTGAAAGTGGTAGGAATCAATTTTATAGGGAGAGAATAGCTGTTCTATGTCATATCTCTAAGTACTAGGAGGAAGTGAGTCAATCTTGAGATGCACACTTTTCTCTACAGGGATGTGGGACGTTTACCATATCCCAACTGAGTAGTTGGGCCTTCGGCCATCTCCCATGAGGCTTGAGATGTCATACGTGGTTGTATCCCAATAGATGCAGACATGGTACCGCAATGATAAGAAAGTGGTGAAGGATGAGGCGCTTATTCAAATAGACACACACACATATTGTGAAACCCATTGGATATTGTTGAATATGTTGTATTTGTATGAGTATGTTATGCTTCTGGTTCTATTTATGGATTTCACCGAGAAATAAAAATATCCAATCGGCAATGACCAAAAAAGTGGTAAATATAGAACAACAACATTGGAAGTGACAATTACAGAAGATGGCTGCGGAATCAAAGAAAAAGCTGGTAGCACCAAGAGGCGACTTGGGAGGCTTTGATTGTGTACATGAAAGAAATATCGATGGGCCTTTATTGTGTTATAATTGTTGAAATATTCAATATTCAAACACCAATATGTTCTTCCAATGTACCTATACCACCATGTATCTACCACGACTATGTGGTGAGGCAAAACTAGTACAACCGATGTAAAAGTATTTTCAACATCGTGTTGATCACTACCTTGTGGGTTCTATAAACAAGTATGCCACCAGTTGACTCGCGGACCTTCTCTAATTGTTAGCGCTTTGTTAGTTGCGCCATTATGTATGAGTTGGATTTTTTTTCCTTTGTAAAATTATAATCAGTGGTCAATCAAACAAAGCCGAAAACAAAATTATATGAGTAGGTGATGGAGGGTGTGACATCTCCCTCCCATCTCTCCAACGTGCCCTTTGATTGGCTCTAATAGTAGGTTTGCATGTTAGCTATGGGAAGTCTTAACCATCAGATTGGGGTAAAGGCTTGTGCGGTGGTGTGGATCTTCTTCTGGTTTGTTGTTTGCTACGAATTATTGTTTTCTTCTCTTCTTATTCTTTTGGAGTATAAGAAGAGGTGTGGGGTTGTTTGTCTTCTTTCTGCAACATGCCTAACACGACCTAAAAGAGGGCATGTAAGGATGTGGTGCTAGGAAAGGTGATGTCATTGTCAATGCCACGAGCTTTTTAAAGAGCATATCAGTCGAGTT
This sequence comes from Alisma plantago-aquatica, assembly GCA_963693085.1. NCBI lineage: Eukaryota > Viridiplantae > Streptophyta > Magnoliopsida > Alismatales > Alismataceae > Alisma > Alisma plantago-aquatica. The sequence goes on from OY856412.1 coordinate 64,611,169, forward strand.
TTTGAGTTCACAGAAGTTGACCGATGGCTGGGCTGGAGAAAATTTAACACGGGTTCGTCTGACTAATCTCCCTATCAACTAGAGAGAAGTCGACCAATCCAACCTCTAGTTCCCCTTAGCTCTCAACCCTAGCCCCAACCTTCCTTTCCCTAGCCCTAGTTCGACCTAGCTTGACCTTCTCCCTTGCTAACCTAGGTTTGTAGATGAGTTTTGTTGGTGGGTCTTTAGCTTTTCCTATGTCCTTCCTCTTCTTTTTGTCTCTATGGCATCCAATAGGAGGAAGAGGCCTTCCCCAGCTAATGCACATTCATATTCATCCACCTCCCATTTGATTCTGTTTGATGACACTTTTTTTGTATCAAATGAGGCCCTAAATAGGTATAAGGAGCTCCTTCCTAGGAATCCTTTCCCTTTTTGTGCCCTTTTTTAGCCTAGACCACGAAGACAAGAGGTCATAGATCAAGTAGCAGAGTTGCTTTATGATCACCATCTGTTTGCCTTGGGTATTGAGTGTGCGTGCTATAACAATTCCATCGCAAGCATCAAAGCGGTTCACAAATTCTATGCTAACTTGCATTCAAATTACGACACCCTCATACCCCCGCCTACTACTCAAGTAGTCTTCACATCCATGATAGCTGGGAAGAAATTTCAAGTCTCTGAGGATACCTGGACATCTTCTTTTTGGGTACCAAAGTGACTGATACCTGGTATAAGGACCACCCAGAATATTTGGACTTAGTTGAGCCTGAGGCTTTCTACAAGCAATATGATTTTACTCTCCTTGATATTCATAAGTTCTTGAAGAAGCCTCAATTCCCATATAGGAAGAAGTGCACCCTTCCCTCCTCTTCCTTGGACCTCAAGAGACACATCCTTGTCCTAGTTGTTAATTACAATATGAAGAATCAGACTGAGATTGTAGAAAACACTACGGTGATCATGTATTGTCTCTTGAAGAACATCGGAGTCAAGTGGTCAAGATATGTTCTCCATCATATGACCTTCTTTGACTCAGGAAAGAACACCCGTAGCACCCACCCACCCTATCCTGCCTTGATTTGCAGTCTATTCTAGCTTGTCACTGGCAAATATCTTTTCCACGACCTTCATTACAAACCTGGCCGGAAAGGAGTTTGCATCAGTGAGACCACTCTTCAGAATTATGTGCCTATCCTATCCTCCACCACACCTATTGTCTCTACCTTTACCTCTACCTGATTACCTCTTCTACCTCATCCTACCCGACCTACCCGTGTCTTGTTCCATGTGTCAAATGAAACCCTTATGGGCTACATGATGCATCAATAGGCATACAACCTTCAAGTTTAGGAGCACCTGCATCAGGACCTATGTTCCATCATGTCCAACCTGAACATGTCATGTGCAAACCCCTACCCTTCCTACCATCCCTCCCCATGAGGTGACTATGCATCCTATGCATACGATCACTTTTGCCCTGCCCCTCCACCTGCACCTTCCGTTGTTGCACCCCATGTTGTGGGTGGATCTACCCCTAGTGTGCTGCCTCTTCCAGCTGGCCCCTTGGCCAATCTACTTGCTAGCCTCGATAGTTCTGATCCTTCCTTCCCACATACCAATGAGCTCCATGATATTGGTATGTCTTGGGATGAGCAAAATGTACGTTGACCTAGTCATGGTTTCGGTCCCTCTGCTAATGAAGAGGTGTCAGACTAGGCTGATGAGGAGGTTGCTACTGCTGATAAGGAGGTTGATGAGGATGATGGTGATGCTTATGATGATGGTTGTAATGGCTTCATTGGTGACTATGGTGATGAAGGCGATTCTTCTACACCTTAACACGGAGATGATGACTATGAGCCTGATGCCTCTAATGCTGATGATGTTGTGGATGGTGTAGATATATATGACCTAGATGTTTAGTTGTTCTAGTTTTTAGTCCAATTGCTGATCATATATATCTTTCTAGGCTATTTTGTATTAAAAACATCTAGGCACATGTTCTGAGCTGTACTATCTTATCATCTATCTTTCATCATTTTGGCTTGTAACTATTTTCTAAGAACTTGCTTTCTGGGTTGTAATCTTAATCTTGTGTACACTTACTCTTGGATTTGCTATATCTCATGAGTTGGTGCCATGTTTTATCATATTTTTATTATGACTTGGATTGTTTGTTTCTCTCGCCTCTGTTTAGTGTATGTTTTGAGATTGCATGTATGGATGTATGCTTGGTTGTTCCTGAAGAAGACCTATTTCTATGCTCTTCTACCCCCTTACTTTTTGATAATGTCAAAAGAGGGAGAGAAGTTCAATGTTTTGAAGCTCAACCATGTTGCTTTTATTGCCTATGTGATCTTTTTCTTGTTCATTATATGCTTTATCATGTGACTTGCTAAAGGACCATATAGTATATATGTGTAATATTGCTTTGTGTAGATATATTAACTATAGAGGTTAGAGTAAGCATAGATTGAGGGGGATCAATTCACTTTGTTCAAATCATGAATCCCCTTGCAATTCACATGGCAAAGTTATAGCTTCAATATCCTTTTCAATATGATTGAGGAATGGTTTGTCATTGTCAAAAAGAGGGAGAATGTTGACTTGAGAGTTATACATTGCCCATATTTTTATAATGACTTAACCATTCCATTTCTATGTATCTAATATGTTTGTTCAAGATTGATTTCAGGCTTTAGATACATGAAAAGGATCAATTTTGTACAAGCCCTATCTTGTTCAAGTTCAAGTCAAATGCAATGCAAGTGTGCAATTTGGGAAATCACCCCAAACGACCTTAGATAATTTTTGTAATCACTTGTATTGATGATATGACTTGTAACTAAGATGAGAAAAAAACTAGGGACACTTAATTCCATGGTTAATCACTCATATGCCAATTTAGAAAATTTGTCACATGTTGTTCATTGGTCGAGTTGGAAACTCGACCTATCCGATGATAGATTTTCTGAAAATAACCCATTGGTCGAGTTGTACACTCATAGAACTTGACTGACTGGCTCACTGAGAAAACCTAATTTTAGCTCATCGGTCGAGTTTCCCAGAAAAAACTCGACCAATAGTTTGAAATTTGACTTTATCGTTTAATAGATCGGTCGAGTTACCTTTATTGAAACTCGATCGAATGTACTATACAGAAAATGCAGAAAAAGTGATTATAACTGCTCCTGAATTGTTTTGGGCAAAAATAGATCTGTTGCATCTTGGAAAATGGCTATATTTCGACCCTAAGTGATCCCACACTCAAGGGAACACTCCCAGCTATAAATAGGACCCCTTGGAGTTCATTCTAAGTTTTCTCATTCATGCTATTCTAAGTCCTTGCTATAGTTGAGTGTGTTACAACTCCTTGAGCTCCTTTCTCTCTCTAGTTTACACTACATTTTGTGATTATGGGTGAGATAGACCAATTTCAAGAGTGATACTTCCTTGTGCTTGTAAATCTCTCTTCCATTTCATCCTACCCCTTTCCTCCATGAAGAAAAGGTGAAGCAAGCTACTCTGAGTGAAGGTGGAGTTGTTGTTCTTCTTCTTTAAAGATGAAGCAGAGGTGAATATCTTCTCCAGATGAAGGAGAAGGCAAAGGCTGAGGATCCAAGAAGAGTGGGTAACTCCTTAAAGGTGGAAGACTTGTGCAAGAGTAGGTAAGACCTTGGAGAAGGCTGAAAACTCTTGGCAAAGTGGGTAAGTCCTTGGTAAGGAAGAAGACTCTTTGTGCTTGGATGGGTAAGTCCTTTGGTGGCCTTGTATTGTAACTCTTATTGGTGAATATATAGAGAAAATCACTTGCAAAGTCCTAGAGGCTAACCTATCTAGGTAGTGGACTGACTCTCTCCTAGTTTGGAGAGTGGAACCACTCTACATGACCTTGTCAAGTGCTTGCTATCAATTCCTCTCATCCTTGCTATGCTGGTTAGTTAGGACTTCAAATTGCACCTAAGCTATTGGTTTAATTTGATATAATGTTAAGGTCTAATCTTTCTTGTGAGAAGTTTTGAAGCTCTATTCACCCCCCTCTAGAGCCCTAGATCCAACAATATTGACATCATGTTAAAGTTACCCACTCAAAGTTACACTTACTCTGAGTGAAAATATATCCATGTATAGATATCATGGATTCAAAACTACAAAGGACTCCCGACTTTGTTTAAAAAACACATTTTTTGTGGGTTGTGTCAACATCTAAGTGAATAAAATCTCAATCTTAGCTAGGAGAGTATCCATATATGAGAGGTGGCCTTATATAAAATTGAAGCAAAAATGCTTGCACTTTTGTCTTAAAGATTACAAAAATTTCTTAGCGTGTTAGATTTCTATTGGACTTTCATAACAAAGAGTTCAAAATTACATTTATATAGTGAGAAGAAACTTTGAATACATGCACACGAGACACATGAAATCCACCAAACTTCAACTTATCCTTTTGGAGCACCACATATTCCTTTGGATCTCCAACTTTAAGCTAATACATTATCTACTACACATCATTCATTGTCTTTAATTTTTGTTTGCACTCGTGGTCACCAATCTATCTTTATAAAAATAAGTACTTGTTATGTTTGAAAAATGAAGGAGGAACCATATTTGTCAAAACCATTTAATTGGAAATGGAGTTTGTAAGTTTGACCATCTTTAATTATTTCAAATGAAAAATGCATAACTTTGTACCATTGTTCGTTAATCACCATACTAACAATAAGAACTACTCATGATGGTCAATATATTGGTAATGACACATACAGTCAAATGAGTTTGTACTAAAATTAGTGAAGGATCAGACATGACTTCATGTAATGTGATGTGTCCTTTGGGTGTCATATCATCTCAAGCAACTCCTAAGCTATCATTCTCCTAGAAATCCAATCTGAATGGAGTTTCGTACTAAGATCAATTGCCATATGTTCTTGTTAAACATTAATCTAGCATTCATTGATGCATAATATTCGAGTGTTCTTTTGATGACCGCTCACATTTGACAAAAGAGGACAGGATGACGAACAATGAATAAAACTAGAGCTTCGAAAAGCTTGACAAGTCCTGCCATATGGTAGGGTAAATGTAAAAATAAAAATCATTTTAACATATTTACAAATCTTATGAAGTGTCGAGAATGAAACATATATAGACCTAATTGTATTAAGAAGGCACTGATCATCCATACGGTGAGATTGCATCTACAAGAATCTTCATGGACAACATAGTCTGCTTGTATCTAGGTATTATTTGATACTTGTTCCACTCTTAATGGTGGCGACAACGTCAAAATATTTACAAAAGGGTTGGGCAAGCATTTAGGAAGCCAAAGCCCAACTATCTGAAAAATATCACCTTTTTGTTGCAATTTTTAGTCTTAGTCCTAATTGGTATCTTGTCGTATGGGTGCCGATATATGTAACTTATATTGGCTATAAAGGCATGGTGTTTAGAATTTATGACGACATTGATAATGTTTCTTGTAGTGTCAAAATCATATCATCATAAATCTAATTATTTTTTAGATTATCTACCTACCCTAACCTTTATCATGGATCTAGTTTTTCTATATTATACATCCATAATGTAGGTAGTCTCATATATCTAGACGTGAGTCTCTTTCTATTGAATCATATGAACACCTACTACCTTATATGTTTGGTAACACTTTCTTACTTATATACAATTATGTACTTGAAATAGTTTTACCACAACTGAACATGTGATAGAAAAACAACTGTGCTCTGGGTTTGTTGAAACCAAAATCAAATATTGAGCTACCACACACATCATGGATCCTAGTACCATGACAAGTAGAGAAATAGTAAGAACATGATTTGTTCTTGTATAGAAACCAAGTACATGTTGACCTATATGTCTAAGGTTTTCATTCTCTATAATACCTCCTCTCCATGACTCTATTGACCCTATGTCCCATACAAAAGGACATTATAAAAATAAGAAGAAGAGAAAGACTCCAAGAATTACACATGCCTATACATAGTTATAGAAAATATAATTTTGTCACCCAAAAGCTAAGTCTAATATATACAACCTACTTAAGGCAACTAGATGTTCATATTTCATGTTTGACTTAGTTTTATACCATGATAAATTGTAAGGTGTATGCGTATTTTTCATGCCTTGCGGACTGGAAATGGGCATGTTGATCAATCCCTAAGAAGTCATAATGATATTCCCAAAAGTGAGACAACCTTCCTTAAGTTCCATTGGAAATGAGAAAGGGGTATGTTGGACATTGTGGGTGATGGTATATAAGTGTTTCTTCATTCATGGATAATTCCAAGCTCTAAAAATGGGATGAAAACTTGAGGGAGCATAGGTTGGTTTCTTATCTTTTCTTGGTCTTTGTTCTTCTTTGTCTCTTCTTGGATGCCATGATTGACCTAGGGTAGGCCAAATCCATTAATGGGTGATCTTTCTTATCCTCCTTCCTTCTTTTCTCCTTTGTCTAGGAGTTAGAAGGATGTGTGCTCATAGTGTTTTGTCTCCCTTTTAATATTTAGTCACCTAGGAGAGGTCACTGATATCCCGAATGAACTCAAGGCATGGAACAATCATCCTGTCAACGTTCATTCACTTTCTTGATCTCAGAGTAGATTGGAGGAGATATGTATGACAACAATATCACATATGGATTCACACATGCGTACACACCTATCTCAATCCTATATAATGTTTCCATGTGAGTAGATACTTTCCTCCCACATATTTAGTATAGAAAGGGGGTTCCCCAAATAAATGATAGATTGATGATTTTGTGGTGAAATACTTCATGTATGCTAATATTACAAAATTTATAGTAGGGCCACAATTTAATATTAACAAAAAACCATTTCCTTGCATAAGAAATGATAGGTAAAGGATTAATCATGCATATATATATATATATATATATATATATATATATATAATGTGATTTTTTCACAAAATTCATGGCAAAAATTAACTTGGGTGAAATGTAGTCTCACTCCTCCTACTTGGGTTAATAAGTGTAAGGAAGTCTATGAATGCTCAATTTTTCTTAGAATGATGAATGCCAATGTATCTAATCAACTATTATTTCTTAATGTATATATTCTTCTATAAGATGATAATAATTAAATTGTCTAGCTTATACATGTCATAAAAGAAAAAGGATGAAAAGACAAGGAGGGAAAAGAAGGATCTCCCCCCTAAGTGTTGTTGTAGAGGCCAAATCTTAGCTTCTTGCAATACATGATCATGTTAGAAGTGATGTTGAAGGGAGAGATCCTCGCCCATGTCCCATTAATAGTGCACTAGAAGAAGAATCTCATGTAATTTTAACAACAAACCCTGAGTTAAATGATGACATAGATCTTTTAAGAATTCACATTTAATGTGGAATTCTGAAAACCTCTCATACCAAAGGGATGCTCTATCTTGCATGTAATGATCAACCTCCTCAAGATACAAATACCATTCTCGATAAGAAGTAAGGATCAACCATCAAGGATAAGGAAAAGAACAAATAAATAAAAGGACTACTAAGCCACCATGTTTGGAAGATTGAAGTTGAAATGATGTTCAGAAAATAGTTTAATTAAAAAGTCCTAGTATTGAATAGAAATTTGTTGAAATGTTAATAATGTTATTCTCCATCTCTATTATATATTTGGTTGAGTAGCGATAGTTGACATATATAAACATCACATAGATAATACTACTATTAGTATAAAACTTTATGGTCTTGAATCTTGATAATGGATTATTATGTATTATCAGTGTTACTAATTTGATTTGTGAAAACATGTGGACGTTTGAGAAAAAGAATTTTTGATGAATTACAAATCTTGTTTAGTGAACCCTAACGATGGTATCCTCCGTATATAGTAAATGCACTTAACATTTAATGACGATCATAATCCATGATGAAATGATTATGGGATGATTTATTCATGTCTGTGATTCACTTAAAATGGAAATCGTCATGTGATTACTTAATTGGATTCAAACAATATGCTGAGATGACAATGGTGACACATAATAAGACAGATAGATAATGATAATTAGTAATGAAAGGAGACCCAATATGTAGATACATATTGTATACCCAATAATAATAATAAGAGATATGTCGAATACTTCATATGAAACTCGTACCTAAATAGTTTTGTATAGAATGTGAATACTTAATGTGAGATAATGTAGGTGATTGCTTGAACTGTAATGTGATTAATAAAGAATGATGGAAGTAGATATATGTGATGATAACCAAGAGATAGGCTATCAGACACATGAATTATCGTGAGATCTTGATACATACATGTAACCCTAGAAGGGCAACATGACTTATGTGCAATGGTAGGAATCAATTTTGTTGGGAGAGAATAGTTGTTTCAGGTCATATCTCTAAGTACTAGGAGGAAGTAAGTCAATCCTGAGATGCACACTTTTCTCTACAGGGATGTGGGACCTTTACCATATCCCTACTTAGTAGTTGGGCCTTCGGCCATCTCGTGTGAGGCTTGAGATGTCATATGCGGGTGTATCCCAATAGATTTAGACTTGGTACCACAACGATAAGAAAGTGGTGAAGGATGAGGCACTTATTCAAATAGACACACACACATATTGTGAAACCCATTGAATATTGTTGAATATGCTGTATTTGTATGAGTATGTTATGCTTGTGGTTCTATTTATTGATTTCACCGAGAAATAAAATTATCCAATCGGCAATGACAAAAAAAGTGGTAAATATTGAACAACAACATTGGAAGTGACAATTAGAGAAGATGGTTGCGGAATCAAAGCAAAAAACTGGTAGCAGCAAGAGGCGACTTGGGAGGCTTTGATTGTGTACATGAAAGAAATATTGATGGACCTTTATTGTGCTATAATTTATGAAACATTGAATATTCAACCGCCAATATGTTCTTCCAACGTACCTATATGTATCCTCCACAGCTATGCGGTGAGGCAAATCTGGTACAACTTATGTAAAAGTGTTGTCAACATCGCGTTGATCACTACCTCGTGGTTTCTATAAACAAGGATGCCGCCATTTGACTCGCGAACCTTCTTCAATTGTGTTAACGCTTTGTTAGTTGCGCCATTATGTATGAGTTTGAAATATTTTTTGTTTCCTTTGTAAAATTATAATCAGCGGTCAATCAAACAAGCCGGAAACAAAATTATACGAGTAGGTGATGGAGGGTGCGACGTCTCCCTCCCATCTCTGTTCCCTTCGATTGGCTCCAATAATAGGTATGGATGCTAGCTATGGGAAGCCTTAACCATCGGATTGGGGGAGGCTTGTGCGGTGGTGTGGATCTTTCTTCCGATTTGTTATTTGCTACGAATTGTTTTTTTTTTCTTCTCTTCTTATTCTTTTGGAGTATAAGAGGTGTGGGTTTTTTTTGTCTTCTTTCTGCAACATGCCTAACACGACCTAAAAAAGGGCAGGTAAGGATGTGGTGCTAGGAATGGTGATGTCATTGTCAATGCCACGAAGGACAAAACACGTCACATGCTAATAACTGAAATCACCCATGAGATTATTGACCCGATAGGCATGGATTAGCGAAGCGCGAAAAATCCGAGTTCCTCCTCCCAAGGAAAACTCGCGCATTGGCTGGCCGTGGCCGTCGACCGACAACCACTCGTTCGCACGTTTACTTGCTTCAATTGGCATTGACCGTCTACTCTCTCATCTTCTTCTGCCGATGGTGGGTAGAGATGCGGATTCCACTGGCATTTCCGGACTGTAGCTAGCCTGATTCCTCCACGAGCTGCTTGCTTCCCCGGAGTCGACGCGACGAGACCAGGATGGCGAAGGGGGACTCGGAATTCAACGAGGTGGAGGAGTTCGACGAGTACAACCCCCATCCTTACCAAGGTGGCTATGACATCACAGAGAAATACGGCAAACCCCTCCCTGCTACCCCCGCCATCTGCTACCCACTCTCCTCCGCCTCCGCCTCCGCCTCCGCCTCCGCCGCAGCCTACACTCCGCCACGCGTACCCGCTGCTCTCCCGGAGCCCGTCCCGCGGGACACTCCCCCACCGCAGCAGTACCCAGAGCCGCTGCTACTGCCACCCCCATCTGTGTCGCCGCCGTCGTCCTTCCCCATCGACATTTCAACCGGTCCGACACTACCCGCCGCCCCTGACTGGCACCTCGCCAATCCGGACGGTAACTGGTACGTCGGGGCCAAGCCGTGGTGGGCGCCCGGGTGCGGAAATTCCTGCAGCTGCTGCTGTTTCGGCGGTGGCGCAGCCAAGAGGTGCGGCGACGGTGGCCTGTGGCAGTGGAACGCCGCCGACTACCTGTTCGGGTATTTGCCTACGTGGGGGCCCAAGAGGGCGGAAACCCACACTTATGCCAACCTCAACTACGCCTACGAGAGGCGTCGCCGCGAGGAGGCCCTGTTGGTGGTGGTCGAGCCCGAGGCCCAGCACGAGGTCGTGGCGGCAGATTCCTGGTTCTCTTCGGATGGATTCTTTCCGGTAGAGGAAACTCGCAGCAGGGAACTGCTTGGATGGGCACATGCTTACGAGAAGCACGGCTTTGAGAAGCCGGTTTCCTTTGAGGTTCAGCCGTATCAGCCGTACAGTGATGCGAGCTTCAATCCGGTTTACCAGGATGAGCCAGCGTACCGGCAGTATGAAAACCGGTATGCCTTGGAATGGCATGGCAGCGACAAAGGGAATGCAGATGTTAAGGATGAGCCGTCGTGGCCTGGATATCAGTATGCGTATAACAGCCATACTTACCCCAACCCAACTTCGACGGAGCTTAGTGCGTATCAGAAGGATAGTGAAGCGCCACGTTACAACCAAGCATATCAGGAACAGCCATACCAACAGCAGTCTCTGTACTCGTATGCATTAGATTGGTACAACACGGAGAGTCCCGTAGATTCAAGGACTAACATATCTCCCTCCAGTGAATGGACTTGTGGAGATTCATACCAGGAACAAGTCTACCAGTATACGGATGGTTGCTACGCCTATAAGCCCCTTGGATCTGAAAGGTCTGTTTCAGTTGAGATTCCTCCAGTTTTGTCACAGCCGATTTATCATGGGATGTACAAGGAAGAAGTCAATCATGGGAGGTACCAGGAAGACGTAAACCATTCAGGTTCAGATGGTTTCGATGCCTATCAAAGGTATACGGATGGTAATTCCAGTTCGGTATATGCAGATCCTGCTGAATCTATGTGGTCACTACTTGTAAATGGATATTAAGACGTCATAGCAGTGCAACCACCACCACCGTTTCCCACAAAGCTACCCCTATTAACCAGATCATAAGCAAGGGGCTCGTGGAAACACCTGATGCTATTTAGCCCACATGGTTTTGGTGTTTTGTCCGCTTCAGCTGTGTCCCACAAGAGAATGACCAATGTACTCGTTCCTATGGCTGTCAGTCTGTCAATATTCGTCTCAATGTCCCATGTCAAAAGTGCATGTTGACTGTTAATACTCTCCCCTGTAAGCTGTGCTAGAACCATGAAAACTGTTAATATTTTATCCAGATGTATTATGTTGAGAGCATGTTATGTACTTCACTAATAATAGTGCACCACTCAGCAAGCACGTGGCTTGGTATATTTATATAGGATCGTATATGTGTAGTTATTTTGCTAATTATACACCTCTTGGCTTGGAACTTTGTCGTGTCACCAAAAGACACAATGATGCCTTGATTCATGCCTTCATCAACTGTTAAATAACATGCGGTTGCAAAATCTTGAGGAATTGTTCATCAGACACTGTGTTTAACGTATACTAGTTACAGATGGGCTTTGTGTATAGAATTGTGAATGTGTGAATACTTGCTTCTGCATGCTTTAGCCTAGGAGTGAGTGATGAAATTGTCCCAGATGTGTTTCTTTCCATTGTTTTGTCCTTCGGAGCCAACATCAGATCAAACTAGACAATACGATGACAGCTAGATAATACGGTGACAGTGAATCAAACTAGAAAAGGGGATATTCTGGCAATCTTAAAAGTGTTTGTCTCCTAAACTATCATTGTACTTGAGGTATCAATGGGTTCCACTTAGTTAAACGCCATTAGATATTTTTAGGTTTATGTGTTTACGATATATTTTATAATATATTTTAGCCGGAAGTTTAAAATCAGCTTTACTTTGAAAAGTTTAGAAAGTAGTATGACCTGACGATGTTCTCGTCGTAGCTGCAATTACACAATGAGGATTGCAGATCTTTAATGGTCAATATCTACTGTGAGAGGAATTATAACCGTTAACAAGAGAAATTGAACCCACTATCAGTTTTAGTTGATTGGATGTTTGAGTGTAAACATCATCTTCTGAAACTAAATTTTCCTCAATGGTTGAGTCGATTATGCAATGAGGTACCATAATGCATATGGAATGACTCATTAGTCAGTTTGAGTACTATAAGGCAAACTTAGACCTGAGGATCTATGCAACGTTAAAGAAAAAAAAAAAGGATTCAGGCTATTGCAGGGATATGGATTTGATGGGGTGGAAGTACACACTGAAACTTCACTTTGATAACAAAGAAGCATTTAGTTCACGACATCAATTACTGTGCGTCTTCTTTTGCACTGTGCATCTACAGTCTGGAATATAACTGTCTACCTGTGGTATATCATCATAGGCTAATGCATCTTAATTAACAGTTGCAGCGCAGCTTGAGTTTCAAACCATTTTATGAGATTCTGTACAGCTTGAGTTTCAAATCAATTTATGAGAGTACACCAAACATGAATATGATTTCATATGGTCCCTTTCAAGAATGATTTTTTTTTATATGAGCAAACGTCTCTTGGAAAAAATCCTTCATCCAGATTTGCTATAGAAGCTTTTGGTAAAGAGGTGTTTCTCTGCACAGGTTAAATAGTTATTACAGTAACTATTTACCCAACTAACTTTTGACTCCAGTATTATCTGGATCAATTCAGACCCTATCAGTTGAAGGAGGGAGCGGTATGAATAAACACAAATATGACTGTTCGAAAGTAAAAGAAGGCTTGGTGATATATTGACAAGAGGAATCCCCCTCCTTATATAGGAGAAGGGGGAAGCATAGAGACTTTAGACTAAATACTAATGGGCCAAGAAACACTTGGTCCCATATACAAATAGATTCAAATAATTTAATAAACTAAATTAACCAGGCTCTGTAATACTCTCCCTCAAGCTAAAGCTTGGGAGAATCCCAAGTCAGCTTGCAAACAGAGAGATAGATTAAAAAATAAAAAAGAAGAAACAAAGATAAGCCAAGACTATACAAGAATATTTCTCCCCCCTCAAGATTACAATAATGTACTCATCGCTCAACTACTCCCCCTTAAATAGATAATCCAAAGAAGGTATGCAAGCAGGCCGATTATGAATCTGAAGCATGTTGCAAGTCGTAGGAGCATGTCGCAAACAGGTAGCAGAAGCTTCTTGATCAAAAGGATGTGACATCTGGAGTAATAATAAACAATAGCAAGAAGACGTCATAGCCTTCATCACAGTCGCTATCGTGCAGTCCAGAGAGTGCTAGTTCATAGTAGAAAAGTCCAGAGAGTGCTGCTTCATAGTAGCAAAGTCTAGAGAGTGTTGGTTCACAATAGTAGTAGTCAACATGCAAAGAAAACACAGACAAGTAAAGAGTCAACATGCGCAAAACATGGACAATATCAACGTGCAAATAAAACACGAACAAAAAGGTAGCAAGTAGAGACGATGTAGCCGGATAGAAGACCATCATCAACTTAGATAAGCAAGCAGTAGACATGAAGCTCTAGATAGTAAGTTTTCCAAGAAGTATATACTAGTATAAATCAATAGTAGAAGTCTAGAATTTAAAAAAGATCCACAAATATATATAAAGCAACAAAATATAATCTTCCTCTCCTCCATCTCAACTCTCTTGTATTTCTCCCCCTCACACCAACCATGGAAGCAACGAAGAGTTGTTAGGGTGGACCATGATAAAGAAACACCCCAAAAATAAAGAAGCCGTAGCACTGTCGGGGGAGTTTGGGGGGCACGGTCCCCCAGCAGGGGGTCCCACTGCACCTCAGCGGGCTGGGGTCGAGGGGAGGCCGCCCCTCGCAGGGGCAGAGCCCCCCGGAAAAGGTCTATATGTAAAGTTTTTAAAGTGAAATCAAACACAAATTCGAAGTTCTGTCCGCAAGTGGTTACATCGCTCATGGGTGGGGAAGACCTTGAAAGAATTGTGAATTCTGTTGAAAGCCATGGGCAGTGAGGCGTGGAAGATGATAGACGGGCACGGTTAATCTCTTGGAAGATTTGGCCAATATTCTGACATTGAGCATCGCTTTGATTCAAGGCCCCATAGAGGTCACCTGTCAGACTTATCTTTTCTCGTCGGCGCAGGTACGAACACTCACTGCAGGTGAAGCTCTTGACTTGGACAACAAGCCTACTGTAAACCATACATCGAAAAAATAAATCTCACACCCACCGCCAAAGATGAGGGCGAGTCAGAGGGCCAAAGCAGGAAAGAACCACATTATTGAAGAAGGAAGCCCGATGGCCATTGGACTTAAGAGAATATTGCGGAGAGAAGCAAGGTTTATAGGGCCATGATGCCTGGAGATTGTCGACAACTTGAAAAGTAACTATAGGAAATATATACGGTGAAGGATGTTCCTCTTTGGGCAGTCTGTCTGACACCTTCAGAGTGACTTGCTGAACGCATGCGTTGGATCGGCCTGACTTGTGCAAAGTGAGTCGACGACTGGACAGATTCCAGTCCACTTAGCGTGGAGGGCGACCGAACGGCTTAAGGAAGTCATCCGCTTCGTATATCCAATATTGAGTCTGACCAGTCCATTTTTTCATCATATGTTTAGAAGAGCACACAGATCAGTGATACAAATTTGTGGCCGATTCACTGCGGGAGTAAGAAGAAGATAAGGGTAGAGGAAGGTTAAGCGACTAAGGGTGTAGACCAACTTTGGCGCAGGGGCTCTCGACCACTAAGACTGCTAATCACTTTTTCCCTCTTTTGTGCCTCACTCAAAATTATGTTGGTGGATTGGAATCACAACTAGAGATGGCAAGAAATTCTTGGGCGGCGGGTTTAGGACAAGGTAGTTAAGGTGGCTTGGGCAAGGATTTGGACAGGGAATACATCAAAGATGATGGAACAATATTATCTGAAGGGAAGAGGAAGACGTCGGGTAGCATGGATAGGGGGCATCATGTAAAGTACTTGTTTTATAGTAAGAGATAGCAGAAGAGCATCGACTGCTTAGGAGGCCCACAATGGTGGTGGGTAGATGGAGGATGGCTTTGTTCCTCTCGTCAGGAAGAGATGTGCCTGGCGGGCAGCCTAGCCAAGGTGCGCCCCCCTGAAGAAAGTCTTTTGCTCTCCCCTTAGAGTGGGGTTTTCGGACCTCTACTATGATACCATGTTATAAAGTAAATGAAGGCTTTGTGATATATTGATAAGAGGAATCCCCCTCTTTATATAGAAGGGGGAAACATACAAACTTTAGACTAAACCCTAATGGGCCAAGAAACAATTGGGCCCATATAAAAATAGACTCAAATAACTTAAAAAACTAAATTAACCAAACTCTCTAATAATGACAACTTGGATTGTTGATCAACAATGAACTGTTGTCTCTGAAAATGCAATTTATGTTCCATGCCGAATCTCTTGAGAGGAACCAAGGTTGTCAGAACTGAACCAGTTAGCGAACCAGTGAGGCCTCCGGTTCTCGGTTCACTGGTTCAACTGGTGATGTCAACATGACATCAAAAATATTTAATAAATAATAAAAATGTAAAATTTTCTACAAACTCAACATATAAAGGAGATATAAGAAAATCACATTGATATGATCAAGTGCAATTTTAAATAGTAATCACCCATGATTCAATATCTCAAAGATTCGAATCAAAATGAAGCCCAATGATTCAACAACAACAATTCTATGGAATAAATAGAAGTCACATAACAAATTTTAGATGATCACAACCCCACAAAAAGGATGAAGTATGAACTTGAACCACACATAATCTAGAGTAAAAAAGAGCAGTGAAAAAGTGACTAAATGTCTATCATCAAATTCTTCATTGACTCGTAAGTAATAGACTCTTAAATCATAATGAATCATGGCTTGTAGTCACCATCCTCGGCATATTGATCTTCATAACCAACATCATCTCCTATTTTCATATCTGGATTGTCATCCACTCCAATGTCTATGCCTTTTTTTTTTAAATAAGTTAAGAACATTTAGATTCATTCACCATGTCTAAGTTAGGATTTTAGACTTAAAACTCAATCCTATGTTATCCTATTCTTTGGAGAGGGGCGTCCTTTTATCATAAGAAAATATACACAGGGGGACTTCTCTATTACAAAGAGAGAGAGGATGAAGTTACCCGGAAATCGCGTTCAACAAGGACAACTGAGAGAAGCACCGCCAACGGCAACAACAACAACAAAGAAGATGACAGTAGCAGTGACTCCGGCGCCGCAACAACTCTGGCGGCTTCCGGCAGGTTCGCAGTGACCAAGGAAGCACAAATACATTTCTAGACACAGACACGGGACACATCAAATTTCTAAACTTTAGGTCACAAACACAACATTGGATGTGGGGGAAATATTTTTTTTATTTATACATATAAGTGTATTATGTATGAACTGGAATTTATCTTCAAATTTGTCCAGATTAATGTATCTATGAATGTATAATTTTATATGCTTATGAATGCGTCTTGGTGCGTGTAGCAAAAACCACATGAAGTAAAAAATGAAACGTGTGTTTGTAGTAAAAAACAGTATATTACAAAATATATATATGAGTTCGTATTACTCATAACCAATTTATTAGACTATAATTTATTTCTAAAGAGATGCTTTTATTTACTATTCACCTATGCTCTACTCTACATGTTACTCGTGTTATTTATCCCATATTGCTTAATTGTGTTTACTGTTTTATTCTCTTGTCTTATAAAAGAGAATGCATTGAACTCAGTTAAGAGAAGACCTATGAAGCACATATACTCCAAAACAGATGCCGTACTCGTATCCGATACGTATCGGATACCAATACTCCATGGATACTCCTGGATACGTATCGGATACTCCTAATCCGTATCCATCCGTATCCAAGCCGTATCGAGTAGGTAAAAACTAGAAAAAAAATTGGGCATGACATTGCTTGATTAGCATTTGACACCAACTCATGTCTCAACCCTCTCTGCTAAGTAGTAGCTTGCAACAAGGCTGTCACAGTTGCTTCCTTGATGTAGTTCAAGGTTAGTCACCGTTCCTCTTGCTAAATGCCAATCTTCCTTCTTCTCTTTATTGTTTGTACCTCCTCTGTTTTTTTGGATTTCACTTTTTAAAGAACTTCCGAGCACCGATACTCCAAAATAGGTGTCCTACCAATACTGAATGCATATTTGATACTAAAACTCCCTAGCTACTCTCTAATACATGCCGAATACTTAAGTCGTATTCCTTTTTTTATTAGCAGGATATGACCTCAATGCAGCCAGGATACAACCAACCCATTTAGCAGCCAAGAGAGAACCCCACTCATGTGATCCCTCAAAATCCCAAAACCATGTGACTTCCAACTCTAGACTCCCCCTATTGTATTGTGATTTGAGAATGAAATTGGTATTTTCTATTAAAATTTTAAAATAAACATTCGAAAAACTGTTGTATCCATGTACATGTATCTTATATTTTCAAAAATTGTCGTATCCCGTACCGTACTTGTATCCATTTCTGTATCTATATCCGCGCTTCATAGTAGCTAGTCATACATGACAGAAGATAGTTTGGTATCACGGATGACACAACTCAATTTACAACACAACATTACATGATACATGAAATGTGAAAGGTTTAGAATATGATATTATCATGTCTTTTTGTAACTTCTATCTCACATTAATATGAGTGAAAGACCCCATTTCAAATCATTGTTTGATATCATGGTATTGGCTTCCATTTTCTTTAGAAATATTGTGATTTTTGAATGAAAATTGATTGGCTTCATCTATTTTAAGATAAATATATTGGTTATTTTTAAAAATATTAAAATAAATATAAAAAAATTGTCGTATCCATGACGTACCCGTATCCTATTTTTTGAAAATTGTCGTATCCACGTACCCGTACCCGTACCCGTATCAGATACGTATTTGTATCCATGCTTCCTAGGAGAAGATGACTTAGTATTCAATATGGTATCAAGAGCAACACGATCCCCTTAGCCCTTCCCCTCCCAACCCTAATGCTTCCCCCCGTACCCTAGCCGCCCCCGCCCCCTTGCTTCCCTGCCCCCACCCGCCGCCACTGCCGCCCTACACCCCCGCTGCCCTTCTCTTCCTCCCTTTTCCTCCGCCCTCCCTCTCTGCCCCACCTCTCTTACCCTTCCCTCTCCTCTACCCCCCACTGCCGCCGAACCCACCACCCTATCGTCGCCATCCTCCTCTCCCACCCATTCCTGCCCTCTTCCCACCCACAACGACCCTTCTCCACTGCTGCCCCCCTCTCACACACCATAATTTTCACCTTATAGCCTCTCCTCACCTTCCGTCCTCTTCCGTGCTCCTCATCGTCTCTAGGCAGATCTTAAAATAGCACGTTGACTTCCTAAAGAGTCTTTGTTTGCTATTGCCCGCACCTTATGGTAGAGTACTGATTCTCTCCATGGTGGCGTACATTTTTCTTCCATCTACTCTGCCCCTTTTGCGGGTTTCTACGGTCTGTTGCGTCAGATTCACTACTGCCATCTACTGTCTTGTAGTGGGTTTCTTCAGATCTATTGATTCACGCTTTATTATGCCTATGCCAACGGTTTTTCTGGCTATCTTTTGACCACTGCTGCCTTATTCTTTCTGCTTCTTCTGCTCTACCTAGGCTATAGATCTGTGCGTCATGGCATCTATTGAGCCTCCACATTCTCTGTGTCACTACAGTAAAACTTGATGGCTTCAATTACCATCTCTGGTCGGCCTCCTTTATTTTGTATGTGAAAGCACAAGGTTACTACTCACATATCACCACCGACCCTAAATCTCTTGATGCATCGACGGATGACAAGACGCAACAAGCCTACACACAATGGAGTAAAGATGACTTGGGCATTATGTCCTGGATCGTCAACAACACCGAGCCGAGGATCAGTTAGTCCTCTCCTTTGCCTACATGATGCCAAGGCCATGTGGGATCAACTATCCCATGTCTACTCCCATCAACGGAACCCCAAAAAAGTGTTCGAGATCTTCAAAACCTGGTAAAGAAGAAGTTCTCGCCTGATGCGTCTGTTGAAGACTACTACAACCAATGCTCTGTCTTCTGGAATGAATATGAAATCTATCATCATTTATCTGCTGACATCAAGGAAATTCAACGGCAACGCAATGAACTACAACTTGTCCAGTTTCTTGCCAGACTCCCTTTCTCGTTTTTTGGAGTTGACCAAATTCTTTCTAGTGATCCTCTGCCTACTCTTCGAGATGTGCTCAAACGTGTTCAACATTTACCATCAGTGATTTATGTTCCTACTAGTGAACACCCCCCACTCTTGCTGTACGCTCTGTTGATAATAGTCACGACCATAGTTGTGGTCATGGACGTGGCCATGGTGGACGTCCCCCTCCTACCTCGAGCTGCACTTCCTCTACAACACCAGGTCGCAGTTAGCCCATTGGCCCTCACTTCTGTAATTTTTGTGGACGTGACAATCATAACGAAGACCGGTGCTGGATCAAACATGGAAGCCCGATTAGGCTAAATCACCTCTGATGCGGTTGAAGATATTGATGCTACTGATCACAACTCATCTCACCCTCTCCTGCCTGGATCCGGTCTGAGTTGAGAAGCTCTTCCAAGAATGCATGTCCAATCTATCGTCTACTTCAGAGACCAACTTGTCTGCCTTGCTTGCAGCTCCATCTACTGGTAAATATAAATGGTGTGTTGATTCTGGTGCTTCAGTTCATATGGCCGGTAACCTTGATTTATACTCTGTTCTAACAAGATCTACCCATCTACCTCCAGTAATGGTAGCTAACGGTTCTTAGACAACAGTCCATGGCATTGGAACGATTCCTTTACTGCATCTGAAATCTGTCTTATATGTTCTGAGATATCCTGTAAAACTTTTTTCTGTTAGTAAAACTGTGAAGAACCTTGAATGCTCTATTACGTTTGACCCGTCATCGTTTGACCCGTCAGGTTGTGTTTTTCAAGATCTCTGCATGAAGACGAGGATTGGTTCAGACCATGACGGACCAAATCGGTTCTACTACCTGGATGGATTGACATCAGTGACTGCTATGCTATCGTCGTGTATGACTGAGATTCAATGGTATTACCATCTTGGCCACCCATCTGCTTCAAAGCTGAAACATTTGTTTCCTACTTTAGATGATAAGAGTTTGTCCTGTGAATCTTGTCAGTTTGGCAAACTAACTCGGTCTGTGTTTCTTGCAAACAAAGAAATTGATATTTGTTCATGCAGATATGTGGGATCCCTGTTTTATCACAAGTCATTCTACTGTGAAATTTTTTATGACATTCATCAACGATTTTTCTCGAGCTACATGGTTATTTTTGCTTGAAGATCGCAACATTGTTATGGAAACATCACCACTTTTTCTCTTTTGAAATACAAATTCAAGTTTAAAAAACCCATTAAAATCTTTCAAACCGACAATGCTCTTGAATTTATGCAAAAATCTGTCACTTACTTCTGCTCATCTCGTGGGACGATCCATCTGACTTCATGCCCCTATACCCCACAACAAAATGGTGTAGCTGAACGGAAAAATCAACATCTTCTAGAGGTTGCTCGTACCGTACTTCTTCACTATCATGTCCCTCAACGTTTCTAGCCTGAAGCTGTATCTACTGCTTGCTACTTTATCAATCGTACTCCTTTCTCCGTGTTGCAAAATCAAATTCCGTATAGCATTCTTTTTCCTAATGTGCAACTTTTTTCTATTTCGTCATGCATATTTGGGTGCACTTGCTTTGTCAAAAATCTTCATCCAGGGATGACAGAACTTGACCCCCACCAAATGCATTTTTTTTGGGTTATTCCAGAACCCAAAAAGGATATCGTTACTATGATCCTGTCACGAGACACTGGTAAGTTAGTGTGGATGTAGTGTTCTTTGAACAACTCCCATACTATTATGATAAAGGGGCGTCCTTATCCTTTGACTTTTGGCATCCACTCTGTTACTTGACATCGTGGATATTGACCCACCCTCTTAGCTTTCACCTGAAGAACAACCGTTGCAAGTCTACAAGAGAAGACCAAAGCCCACTATCCCCTCCATGGCCCCTCAACAACCAAATCCTCCTTCGGCGGAAGATCACAACACAACTTTGGTAATCTCTAACTTACACCTTCCTATTAGTCTTTGGAAATGTGTCCGCTCCTGTACTCAACATCCGATTAGTCATTTATGTTCTTCAACTAATCTGGGTGCTAGCTTTGCGTGTTTTACTACTACAATCTCTGCTATGTCTATTCCAAAAAATGCTACAGAGGCACTTAAAATTCCTGCATGGAGACAAGCGATGGAAGCTGAAATGAAGACCTTCTTTAACCGCAAGACATGGGATCTTGTGCATCGCCCTTCTGCCTATCCTACTGCTGGATGTCGTTGCTTATTCACTATTAAATATTAGCCTGATGGCACGATTGAGCGTTTGAAAGCACGCCTGGTAGCAAAAGGATATACTAAACTTATGGCGTGGACTATTTTGAGACCTTTTCTGCAGTAGCTCAACTCAATTCTATTAGAGTCCTCAACTCTGTTGCTATGAACCTTAGTTATCAAGGCGCCCGCCTAGGCGCCGCCTAGGCGTGCCTAGGCATTAGGCCAGGCGCCTCAAACTAGGCGCCCAGCCTATTAAATGCATTAAGTGGGCGTTTAAGGCGTTTTAGGCCCAAATTAAGCAATTTAAAGGCTAAATTAGCATGAATCGAGTCTAGATTTGGTCATTGCATGGTTGATATAGGTCTGCTTTAGCGTAAATCAGGTCAAATTTTGGCAAATTAGGTCTGGTCTGAGGAAAATCAGGTCTGATTTGGGGAAATGAGGATTGATTTGGGCCAAATTGGTATGTCTTCATAGCGTTGTTTGTTAAGTTTTTTCTACTTTCTCATATGTTTATTGTTCTTGCTTCTTTCTCTTTTCTTTTTTTATCCATTCTCCTGCATCTTATTCCTGAATCCTACTGTTGCAATGTTTTTTCTGAGTTATTCATCCTATATTCCCTCCTACTACTATGCAAGCATGTGCATATTTTCTTTTTCAAATTTGTCCTATACATCCTGCTACCAAATCTACTACTACTATTTACATATATTTAATTTTCTTTTTCTGATTTCTTCCTCCTAAATCTCCTCTCTTAGCCACTGTTGTTTGCATGTTTCCATTTATTTTCACTGACCTATTCCTTCCTCTATATTTTCTAGTTCAGCACCTTCTACTGCTGTTTTTTATTTTGTTTTGTTGATTCTTCCTCTTTCAATCTCCTTTTACTGCCCTTGGTTTGTCTTATTCTGACTTCTTCCTACAGAACTTCTACCATTTGCATGCTCTTTTTATCCCATTTTCTCTCACCAATTCGTACTTATCTTCCTCTTACTGTTGTTTCTTTTTCTTCATGTTAATTTTGTTGTCCCTGATTCTCCTATAGTTATCAATTCAAATTAGACTTACAATAACATTTAATGAATAAATAATACATTATCACATATAGTATCATGTGTATGAACATTTAAATATGTAACTGAAAAAAAAAGGTAACAACAAAAACACCCAGAAAAGCCTAGGCGCCCGCCTAGGCGCCTAGGTGGGCTAGGCGCCCCATAGATTAAACCCACCGCCTAGACGCCTTGACAACTATGCTATGAACAAAGACTGGTCTTTATTTCAGCTGGATGTCAAAAATGTTTTTCTTTATGGAGACTTATATGAAGAAGTTTACATGGAGCAACCGCCTGGCTTTGTTGCTTAATGGGAGTATTCTTCACGAGTCTGTAGGTTGAAGAAAGCAATTTATGGCCTAAAACAAAGTCCTCGCTCCCGCTTCGACAAGCTCAATCAGATTCTCATAAAATTTGGCTTTCGTCGTTCTCATTCATATCACTCTATGTTTATCAGAAAAACTGCAGCTGGTCTTGTATTCTTGTAGTCTATGTTGATGACATTATATTATCTGGCAGTGACACCTCAGGCATTCAAGCAACAAAAACATATCTAGCACAACACTTTGTCACCAAGGATCTTGGCAAACTACGATATTTCTTAAGCATTGAAGTATCCAGATCATCTGCGGGTGTATGAACGCAAATATGTTCTAGATCTCTTGTAGGAAACATGTATGCTTGGTTGCAAGCCATACAACACTCCTCTAGATCCAAACACAGATTGAGACAATGAATCTTCTCCATCTTATGTTGATAACCACCAATACAGGCAATTGGTTGGTAAACTCATTTACCTTACTGTCACGAGATCTGATATTGTAGCTGCTATAGGGTTTGTAAGCAGGTACCTTGATAAACCCCGACAGTGTCACTGGGATGCTGTCTGCCACATTCTGAAATATCTCAAAAGCTCTCCAGGAAAAGGTCTATTGTACAAGAAACATAGTCATTGTAATCTTTCTAGTTACTCAAGACTCTGACTATGTAGGGAGTAGATGTAATCAAAAATCTACATCCGGGTACTGCGCCTTTGTTGGAGGCAACCTAGTTACTTGGCGTAGCAAAAAGCATACGGTGGTAGCTAGATCAAGTACATAAGTAGAATACAGAGCTATGGCTCGCACTGCATGTGAACTTCTGTGGGTTCAAAACCTTCTCAAAGAGTTTGATATATCTGATGCTAGTTCTATTCCGATGTTCTGTGATAAAAAATAAAAAAGCTTCCATTTTATTGCGAGCAACCCTACCTTTCATGAGCGCACAAAGCATATCGAGGTAGACTGTCACTTTGTTTGGGAATCTGTTCTTTTCTGGGCACATCTGTACCCCACATCTCAGTACTGAAAATCAAGTGACTGACATCTGTTAGCATAAAACGTGATACGTAAACATGTAAAGCTTAATCATGTGTACGGTTTAGGATCTTGATCATAAACTAGTCACTATTAAAGTAAAACGTACCCGTAGACATGGTTGAATACTGTGGTGAGATCTGCGGAGGTGATCTTCGGAGAAGTCCACGCCCGTGTTCGTTGTTCGCCACGAAAGACGTCTTCTCTCTCTTAGCCTATAGCCGTCAAGTGTGTTTTCCGTAAAGTGTGATTAACCCTAAGAGATGGATCTCAGGGTTATACTTATAGGCAGAGAGAGGGACGGATTTCCTGTATCCTTTAATCGCAGCCGTCCATCAAGGTTGCCATAATAATAGGAAAAGACTTCTAATAAAAACCCAATTCCTTTATCAATTCCAGCCGTTTCCTATTAACCGCAATTGTTATATGGGCCACATAATGAAGATAATTAATGAATTTCGGAATACCAACAATCCCACAATAATAAGGATTGTGGAGTCCCAAAATATTCCAACAGTCTCCCACTTGGTCCATATGACAATTTTTTTTAATGGTGCTATATAGGAAAAAAACATAAGGCGCGCATAAATGCTGAAATAATATGCATAACGGGTTTACTTTTATTACATTGGTTAATGTGAATCATTGATGAGAGTCATAGCGGTTCTACATTAATTAAAGAACATAGTCCCTTCCATGTACCACTGACCAACAATCACATTAAACAATTTTGTATAGCGAAGCAATCATAAATGTCCCCTTAATGTCTTGAAAAGACTATTTCTGTTATCATATATTGCAATAATATGTACATGATCAAATCATACTATGAAACAGAAAAATTCAGAAGTTCCAATAATGAGTACTCAAATAATGTCATTACAAAAGCACATAACAATCCACAAATAAAGAAAAGCTAATGGTTATCCTCAAGACCCATGGTTTCTGCATGCTGCTTAAATGTCTTGGGAGGTAACCCTTTAGTAAATGGATCTGCTATATTTGAACACGTACTAATGTGCTCAATTGACACCCTCTTCTCCCGAATTTCTTCTTTAACTGATAGATATTTCATCTCCATGTGCTTTATGCCTTTAGAATACCTATCATTCTTCGAAAAGAAAACTGCTGCGGCGTTATCACAGTGAATTTTCAGCGGCCTAGCAATAGAATCCATGACTCTAAGCCCTGAAATGAAATTCCGCAGCCATAAAGCTTGAACTGTAGCCTCAAAGCATGCTACAAATTCAGCCTCCATGGTGGATGATGCAATAATGGTTTGTTTGGCGCTCTTCCAGGAAATAGCACCTCCAGCTAATACAAACACATAACCAAAAGTGCTTTTCCGAGTATCCACGCATCCTCCAAAATCTGAATCTGTGTAACCAATCACTTCAAGGTGATCACTATGTCTGAATGTGAGCATTTGTTTCTTCGTTCCCTGTAAGTACCTCAACACTTTCTTTGCCGCTTTCCAATGATCAATGCCTGGATTGCTTTGATAACGGCCCAACATACCAACTGCAAAACTGATATCAGGTCTAGTGCAAACCTGTGCATACATCAAACTTCCTACAAGAGAAGCATAAGGAATATCTTTCATTTGATCACGTTCTAATTTAGTTTGAGGACATTGAATTAAGCTGAACTTATCCCCTTTCTGAATTGGAACAACATTAGAATCACATGACGCCATATTAAATCTTTCCAAAACTTTTTTGATATAAGCATTTTGAGACAATCCTAAAATCCTACGTGACCTGTCACGGAATATTTCTATTCCTATCACATAAGAAGCCTCTCCCATATCTTTCATTTCAAAGTTTTGAGAAAGAAAATCTTTGGTTTCACGTAATAAACCAAGATCGCTGCTGGCAATAAGAATATCATCAACATATAGAACCAAAAATGCAAACTTACTCCCACTGATCTTTAGGTATATACATTGATCAACAATGTTTTCCGTAAACCCAAAGGCCGTAATGGTATTGTGAAACTTAATATACCATTGACGTGAAGCTTGCTTTAATCTATATATTGATTTGTTTAATAAACAGACCATGTTTTCCTTTCCATCTATAATGAAGCCTTCTGGCTGAGCCATGTAGACTTCTTCCTCTAAACTCCCATTCAGAAAAGCCGTTTTCACATCCATCTGATGTAACTCTAAGTCAAAATGAGCTACTAAAGCCATAATGATTCGTAAAGAATCCTTTTTAGAAACTGGAGAAAATGTTTCATTATAATCAATGCCTTCTTTTTGATTAAAACCTTTGGCTACAAGTCTGGCTTTATGTCGTTCGATTTTACCAAGAGAGTCACGTTTGGTCTTAAAGACCCACTTGCACCCGACTTTCTTATACCCTTCAGGTAAATCGGCCAACTCCCAAACTTTGTTTGCAGCCATGGAGTTTATTTCATCACACATGGCATTAATCCATTTTTCAGAATCTTCAGATTTTATGGCTTGTGAATACGTAACCGGATCTTTATCCATCCCCATATTAAATTCACATTCTTGTAAATACAGCAAATAATCATCCGAAATGGCTGATTTCCTGCTTCTTGTAGATCTCCTTAATTCTACTGCAGGTGTTGCATTTACATTCGGTTCAATGACGTTATCAGGTACATTATGGAGTGCATGATCATTGACATTTTGTTCTACATTGTTGATTGGATCAACATCATTAGGTGGAACGGTGTCAGTCGAGATTGAGGGCAAGGGGATTGGTATAGGTGCCCTTATTTCTCTAATGATTACTTCTCTAACTTTATCACTCCCACTGATTTCGCCATTCTCAATGAATTTAGCATTACCGGTTTCTACAATTCTAGTAGTATGATTAGGACAATAAAATCTAAACCCCTTTGATCTTTCAGGATACCCAATGAAAAAACCGCTAATGGTTTTTGGATCGAGTTTCTTCTCATGTGGATTATAAATGCGTGCCTCTGCTGGACATCCCCATATATGTAAATGGCGTAAGCTGGGTTTCCATCCCTTCCACATCTCGAAAGGTGTCTTAGGGACAGCTTTACTGGGAACCCGATTTAAGATATACACAGCAGTCATAAGGGCATGCATCCACAAAGATATGGGCAGATTAGAAAAACACATCATACTCCTAACCATTTCTAGAAGTGTACGATTACGTCTCTCAGCTACACCGTTCATCCACGGGGAACCGGACATTGTGTATTGAGGGACAATTCCTAATTTTTCTAAGAGTTTAGCAAAAGGACCAGGACGTTGTCATGATTCATCATATTTTCCATAAAATTCACCACCTCTATCAGACCTAATGATTTTCACCTTTTTACCTAATTGCCTCTCAACTTCAGTAATGTAAATTTGAACAACATTCACAGATTGAGATTTATCATGCAAAAGGTAAAGATAACAATAACGTGAATAATCATCTATAAAGGTAATAAAATATTTTTCTCCACCAAAAGATGGAACATCGAAAGGTCCGCATATGTCTGTGTGTATGATTTCGAGTAGTTCAGTGCTTCTTGTGGATCCTTTCTTGGTCTGTTTGGTTTGCTTACCCTTAATGCAATCCACACAAACACCAAAATCAGTAAAATTAAGACTCGGAAGAATCTCATCTTTTACGAAACGACTAACTCTTTCTCTGGATATGTGACCCAATCTTTTATGCCACAAAAACGCAGAACTTTCACTCGACCTACTTCGTTTCAAACCCACTTTAGGATGCAATGTAACAAGAAGCGATTCAGAAAATGTATCATCAAGAAAAATTTGATATAAGCCATTAATCAAAATTCCTGAACCAAACAAACAGTTTTCCTTAAACAAACTGAAACGTCCACCACCAATTTCTAATGAAAAGCCATCATTATCAAGTTTAGAAATAGAAATTAAATTCCTAGAAATGGAAGGTACATAAAGAGTTTGCTCCAGATCTAAATAAAAACCAGAGTCTAATACTAAACGAAAAGTGCCAATGGCTTCTACTGGAGCTTTCACTCTATTTCCCATGTAAAGATAGGCTTCATTTGGACTTATGTTCCGGGTTGTAAGGAATCCCTGCATCGAGTTTGAAACATGAACATTAGAGCCAGAATCAATCCACCAAGTATTACAAGGTGCTTCTACAAAGTTTGATTCGAAACTACATACAAAAGCCAAAGGCTTACCTTTCTTTTCGAACCATTCTCTGCGCTTTATGTAATCTTTCTGAATGTGTCCAGGCTTCTTACAGAAGTGGCAATTATCATTCTTCCTTGCTTTCTTAGGTGCAGATTGGCCTGACTGATTGGATGGACTAGTCTTAATGCCCTTCCAATTTTTCTTAACGACTTTGTTCTTCCCGTACCCATTACCATGCATGTAATTTGCCTGAGCAACATGACCATTCTGCTGCTTAATTCGAGCCTCTTCCTGAACCAGTTTATTGGTCAGTTGATTCACATTCCACGTATCCTTAATCGTGTTATAGTGAATCTGAAAAGGACCATACTGGGGAGGCAGCGAGTTTAGGATGAATTGGACTAGGAACGAATCCGCAACAGTCATGCCCAATTTACCTAATTTTGCAGCCAGATTAGTCATATCAAGTACATGTTTCTGCATAGTTTTGGTACCATCATAACGGGCAGTCGTTAGTTCAGCCATAAGTTTTCCAGCAATTGCTTTATCAGCAACCTTAAAGCGTTCAGTGAGTATTCTTAAGTATTCCTTAGCAGTCAGATCTTCACTTTCAGAAATAGAAGACTTGATATTGCTAGCAGTGGTTAAGCGCATGAATTTCAAGCAAAGTTTATTAGCTCTAGTCCATGCATTAAAAGTTTTGATCTCACTTTCTGTTGAGGTAGTAGTAATATCTGCAGGCTTGTCTACTGTAAGTCCTGAGTCAATCTCAAGTACACCCAAGTAAAATTCAACATGTTCTTTCCACTCGGTGTAATTAGTCCCATCTAGTTCGGGAACAGAGTTGACAAAAGAATTAAGACTAGCGGGTTGATGAACTGCATTATAGAAACATGTTCACGATAATTAATCTTTGAGGTGTAAACACATATAGACAAACATGACTAAGGTTTATGCATAAACGAGTGATTTAAACTAATAATCAATGCAAGTATGGTATCTGTGGATATCCTATACCGACTTAATTACAGAAATAAAGCAACTCCGTAATAGTTATTTTACTTTTAATGCATTGACTACATGTGGGTAATACATAATGCTAGTAAATAACCAACAATAAGTTTACTTAGTCGATATTCATTGCATTCTATGAGTCCACTGTGGTGAACTTCAAACAGTTATATGAACATCATATTCTTAAGAAAAGAAACATTCACGAACCGAAGTGAAATCACTGTGGTGATTATCAAAACAGTATAATGTGAATATTGCTCTTAAAGCATATTTTTCCATATATATGACATATGAGTGAACAAAAAGGTAAGGAAAAAAAATTTTAACAGACCGGAACATGATAGGATAAAATTCTAGGATCATTCATAAGGTGCGGAAACATCTAATAAAAGTTTTAATATCAATTTTATCCAACAATTATGCCCAAAAAAGGCCCTGAAATTACTTAAAACGTGATTTTGAGGGTCTAAACGGCCGAATTTGGCTAAAAAATGAAATGTTTGTGGCGATGCTACAAATTTTGAAGATCTCGCCGTTTCCAATCAGAAAAAGTATATGTGCGTTAAAATCTGACACTGGTGGCCGAGATTGTGGAAAATTGATAAAACTGATATTTTCTCTTAATTAGGACTATGAGTATGATCTTAACGAAGCGACTGATACCACATGTTAGCATAAAACGTGATACGTAAACATGTAAAGCTTAATCATGTGTACGGTTTAGGATCTTGATCATAAACTAGTCACTATTAAAGTAAAACGTACCCGTAGACATGGTTGAATACGGTGGTGAGATCTGCGGAGGTGATCTTCGGAGAAGTCCACGCCCGTGTTCGTCGTTCGCCACGAAAGACGTCTTCTCTCTCTTAGCCTATAGCCGTCAAGTGTGTTTTCCGTAAAGTGTGATTAACCCTAAGAGATGGATCTCAGGGTTATACTTATAGGCAGAGAGAGGGACGGATTTCCTGTATCCTTTAATCGCAACCGTCCATCAAGGTTGCCATAATAATAGGAAAAGACTTCTAATAAAAACCCAATTCCTTTATCAATTCCAGCCGTTTCCTATTAACCGCAATTGTTATATGGGCCACATAATGAAGATAATTAATGAATTTTGGAATACCAACAATCCCACAATAATAAGGATTGTGGAGTCCCAAAATATTCCAACAACATCTTCATCAAACTTCTACCTAAGCTCGATTCAAGACTCTAGTTGACAAGCTGGGCATATTTGGCTTCTATGCTCCAACTCATAATATCTGATTCAGCCTAGACTTTACATATTACTTTTTTTTTCTAACAGATTTATTTGTAATTGTGATCAGATCTCAACACTATGTTACTTTTTCTCAGTATTAATACATAAACAGTAGCTGACCATTGCACTCTAGAATAAACTATTGCAGCAGAAGTGCTGCAGTGATGCGTCCAGGAAGTGTCTGGGCGGTGTCCAACTGTGTCTAGGGTGCAGAAAGACCAAAATGATCTGGACACATCCCAGCTATGTCCAAAACGTTTTGGGCTGTGTGCGGGAAGTGTCCGGGTGTCGGACACGGGGGCTGTCTGGAAGTGTCAGTGCTTCCTAGGCGGTGAGCTTCCGGCGGCTTGCGGTAGGCCTATAATGGCAAGTTGCAGAGGAGGCTAGGGCTTTGGGAGAGTGGGGGGTGTCGGCGAGTCGCGGTCGGGGTGAGTCGAGGGAGTCGGGGTTTTTCTCCCCCTCCCGGTGTTTGAGACACACATGCCTCATGTGGGCACTTGATTGGTAGGGTGAAAGAACTGGCCGGTTGGACTGAAACCGGACTTGTTTGTCAGTTCAACAATTCACCGGTTCAATACCAGGCAGACTTCATTTCCGGCTTTTGGAGAGCACTGAACTGGTAGAGTTCCTGGTTCAACTGTTTGAACTGGGCGGTTCGGTCCGGTTCTGATAACATTGGAGGAAACATTATATATAAGTTTCTAGGGGTTTAAACTCCATTAGTCGATTCACTTGCGATGTTTGATTCAGTTCAATGATGATTCCTGTTAAAGCATGTATCCCGAGTCAAGTTAAAGCCTCATAGTAGTCTCCAAAGCTCGACTTGAGCAGTCAGCCTCCTGCCCAATCTCCCTTGACCAGTTATCTTTTTCTCCATTTTTTTGTCCGTGGCTTTGTCAGTGTTAAAATATCAGCCAATTCAGAGAGAGAGGGGGGGGGGTGGGGAGGGAGGGGGGTTGAGCTCGAGGCTGAACTCTTTTCATGTCTTCCATCTACCCAGGTTTGCTTTCAGGGAAGCAAATTGGTTGTATTTTTCCTCCTAGAACGCCTATTTGATCCCATCATACCAAATTCTCCATATGAGACCTTGATGTAGAATAGATGGATGCCTCTCAGGGTTTTGTTCACCTTTCTAACAGTCCACTGGCCGTCTTTGAGAGAAGAAATTATTACTTTGCTTACCCACTTTCAGTTTTGTAGAGATACTCCTGGCCTTCCTGTATTCTACAAGAGCATCTGAAACACTAGCTTAAGAGCGTGCTAGAACGGAGTGAATCGGGAGAAACCATACTGGAAGTCTTTCTACTCGTGCATTTGACTGGTACAACACCGACAAAGACCACATATTAGGGAACTATGATTTCTCCCTACAGTAAATGAACTTACGCCTATAGGCCCGTTGGATATGAAAGGTTTGTGTCTGTTGAACTTCCGCTGGTTTCGCCACAACCAATTTACCATGGAATGTATCAGGAAGAAGTAAACCATCCATGGTCTTGATGACAGGTATCAAGATGGCATTTCTACTTCACATTATGCAATCCTGCTGAAACTCTGTGGGCATAGCTTGTGAATGGCTATTAAGATGTCTCTCTGTGACAGTACTAGCAATCTTTTCCAAATAGTCGCTCTA
The DNA here is from genome assembly GCA_963693085.1 of Alisma plantago-aquatica. NCBI lineage: Eukaryota > Viridiplantae > Streptophyta > Magnoliopsida > Alismatales > Alismataceae > Alisma > Alisma plantago-aquatica. The sequence continues at coordinate 64,643,238 of OY856412.1, forward strand.
GAAACAGGTATGGTAAACACCTGAAACGTTTCAGCCTACATGTATTTTGACATTTTTGCAGACTTCAGCTGCATCCCCCAGCAGCATGTGACCGATTAGACACGATGATGCCTTGTTCCATCACTCATTTTTGAGGTATTACTCCTATGGCTATGAATACCTGTTCCAGTGTCCCATTATAAGGCCATCCTTACAGTTATGTTCATGGGCTATATATGCTATGTTTTTTGGTAACTTCTATATATGGTATGTTAGAAGCATGTTCCTGTTGATATTCATGTAACATGGTTCATTAAATGGTGCACCAGTCAACAAGCAAGCGTGTCGCACCGTGCTTTTCGATATAGGCTTGTGCGTGTGGTGATGCTCGCTTCTACACATAATATCTTGAAGTTGAGCGCTATAATATGTCCCAAATGTGTGTAGTTGCATTATTTGGTCCTTCAAAGCAAAAATCACATTAAATTATATATAAACTGTTTTCAGTTCTTAGACTAGCAATGCGGATGATGTATTAAAACATCTGCGTATTTGAAGGACAATAGGTACTTCCAGATTTATACATCTACAAAATTTCTTGGGGGATGACATTTCACAATCAATTTACTCTACCAAGCTGCTCAGAAATGTGAGAGTGCTGCTCATGTTTTTGCTGGTTCTTGAGGTGGTCGTAGTTGAATGGCTTGGGAAATTAGTGATATATTCTACTTGTAAATTACCAACGATATTAATCTCCCTTGTTCTATTTTGGATCTACAGTCTGGAGAACAAAACTGTTTCAATGCGGCATAGAGGGTAAACTCCTTGATTAACTTAAAATACATGAGATCACAGCAGTCGTGAAAACTATTTTATACAGCTCCCCTGCAAGATATCTATTTGAAATCGTTCATCCAAAATTGCTATCAATAGCTTAATTCCATACGACGATGACAGAATATAAATTACAATGATCACTTCGCAAAAGCAGTGCCACGATTGCAAACAAAAAATAACTGAAGTAGTGTTAATATGTACGCATACACATCTTCATTACCAGAATTATTCGTACTCAGGGCTATTTGGTTCTCTCTGCTCGTCCAACCAAAGTTTAAAGTACAGTCAAGAACCTCAATTTCAGTTCCATGCTCAACGCTTTACTGCTATCTTTGCATTTTTAATCTTCTTGCCTCATCGTCACCTCTCCAATTTGGAATGCTTCTTGGTGTACTTGTAACTGTTTGTCGTTTGCTTCGGGGAAGTATTTCTCAATTCTCAAGAGCATCCTTTTCCTCTTCTGAATGTGGTGCGGATGGTTTGACCCTCATATGAACACAAATGAGCTCGTCTGAACTATCACATCATGTAGTAATCACGAGTAATTGCTAATTTATGTTCCCTATCACTCAATTTGTTCACCAGAGTTTGCAAGAGATGTCTCAGGAGAAAAAGCCACGGGAGTAAATATAAATTCTGGAATTTTGGAATGGATAAGATTTTGTTTAGATTTGACTATTTTCAGTCTGTTTGGTTTTTGAGATTGTCCCAGCTAGTATCACCGGCAGGATCTGACCATTAGACAAAATGGGGCGTCGTTCCGTCACCCGTTCTCAAGGAACTCTTGTTACCACCGTTAAACAAACAAATCTTGTTACCACCGTCACTATATGTCAAAGGAGTATTTTATGTTCAATACGAAAAGATGTCAGTCTCTCTTATATAGGGTGACACAGAACCACAGACAACTAACTGTGAAGTTAATGAATAAGGAAATAAAAGAGCAGATAATAAGAAGTAAATGTTATCTCAACATTCCCTCTCAAGTTGGGAGTACGTATATTATGTAAGCTCAACCTGGAACACGTTACATGAAGATGCTTTCTTCGAAGAGGCTTCTTAAAGATGTCTATTCGTTGATCATATGTAAGAGTCTAAGGTGTAGAGATCTTCCTGGCACGTATTGTATCTCGGACAAATGACAATCTATCTCAATATGTTTAGTGCGTTCTTGAAAGACCAGATTATGATGTAATATAACTAGCGTCCTTGTTATCACAAACATGGACACATGCAAAGGTGTAGAAATATCAAAATCTTTGAGTAGAGAGACCACCCACAGTTTCACACGGTGTGTGATACAATTCTATGTTCAGATTCTGCGCTTGAACGTGACACGTGATTTCTTTTTCTTACATATCCATGTCCCGAGATTGCTGTCAATGTAGGTAATAAACCATGTGGTAGAGTGCCTATCCTCACGTGCGCCAACGTAGTCAGTGTTAAGAGTATCCCCAAAGTGGAAGATGATCATGAATCTTGTACCGAAGTCTCTTTTCGGGAGAGAACTTAAGATATGTAAGGATTTGACAAACACAATGAATTTCAACGCGCGTGGTTGTTGCATAAACTGATTAGGCGTCTCAAAACATAAGATATATCTAGACACCTTTACGTTAAGTATAAGAGTTGTCATCAATAGCTATGTACTTTGTGACATCAACAAATTCATGACTACCAGAGTCTCAAAGTGGAACGATGGATCCGTGGTATACTTGTTGGTTTGCAACTTGTCATTCTTGTGTCTTTAAGAAGATTGAGGACAAAATTTCTATGAGAGAGCATAAGACCAGTACCATCTTGGGTAACTTCAATACTTAAGAGATAATTAATGAATCTAAAATCCTTGGTGATAAATTTTGAATGTATACTCTTTGTTGCGTAGGGTGCAACCTTTATTACTTCCATAAATAAGAATAGTATCGACATACACGGATGATCAAGTTCAAAGCTCAAGTGCATGACAAGTACACCAAAATGGCTATGGTACTCCACCACGGGCAAGGACACCAAAACGGCTATGGTACTTCACCACGACCGTAGTGGACATGCCCCAATCACAAATTATCACTACAACTTCCAGAAACTGATGAATTTGGCCAAAACGGTCGTGGTGAGCAATATGCCCGTGGCCATAGGTTCCCACCACAACCGTGGTGACCCTCGACGACCGTGGCCATCCATGTACCATCTCCTTGTGATCTCCACATTTTAATTCCCACGATCGTTGTACCCTACCACGATTGTGCTCACCCCTACTCACCTCGGCTGTGATACTCACAAAACCTACCTATTTTTGCACTACTTTACCCATATTGCCCCTATTAACCTAGTGCTTCCCCCACACCTATATATACCTAGGTGGCGGCTGGGGCACGAGGTTAGCTACCTTTTACCACCTCCTAGCTCCCCATTTTTTCCCCTTATCCATTCCACTCTATTCCCATCTCCATTCCACTCCATTTCATCATTTCCACCACCAAAACACTAGTTTATCCTAGTTCCTACCCATAATCCCCTTCATTCCATGCCCCTGCACCTTAGAGGAGAGAGGAGGACGTCTTACAGTAGCTGGAGAGGATGATTTCTTCATCTACACTGAGCTCCATGACTTCTTCTACCTCTTTCTCCTTTTTTTTGTATTTTCCATTTCTATGAGTAGCTAGGCCCCTTTTGGTAGGCTGTTTGGGGGGTGTAAAATGTTACTTTGATACCATGTTGGGGGAAATGACATGTAATTTTGTAATTTCATTTGCTAATGATTATATTCTATTTGCATCTTATTCTCCATGAATTGCTTGTTGGTTTGTGTGTGAAATCACTTAGGAATTTAGGGAAATTGCTTATATGTGTGAATTTTGATATTTGCCCCTAGGTCCAATTCTTGGATCCCTAGATTTCCTCCCATCTTCATACATCTTGATCAATCTTCCTAAGCCTAGGTGAGAGATCTAAGTAGCTATATTAGGTGACTCTAGTGCAATTAGCATGGAGCCTTTTCAAGGCTAGAATGTAGGGGAATTGGGGTCCAAAACCCTAATTTCACCTCCTCATTACTACCCTCGACCCCTAATTGCCCTAGGAATGTCTAATCTAGAAACCTAGACTTAATTATATTCTAATTGAATTGAACCTAATCCCTAACCCAATTGAGCCTCACAAGGGTAGTAGGGGGTGTTAGGGACTAGTTCCCCTATACACAACCTAGCATATCCATGGCCAATTAGTAGCTTAGGTTAATTCCTTAGACTCTAACTTGTTTTTTAGTATGTATAATCTAAATGGAATCATAATGTTCATATGTCACCCCCCAACTTAAGTGATAAGTGCATCCCCTAAACAACCCACACATTCATTAATTACTTTAAAACCCTAGTTTTCATCCTGCTTAGCTAGTGTTAGCTTAGTTAGCTCTTTTCTTACTTAGTTAGCTTCATGCCCTGTTTTTGCCCTGTCTTGCTAGTTTAGCTCTTTACTTACTCTCTTGTTTTTTTTCTCTTGCCTACCTTAGTATAAATTGTCTTTTTATACCTAGCTTAGTCTTTTCTTGCATACTTAGTCCTAATCTAGTCTAGGGTTAACTTAGGATTTGTTCTTGCTTTCTGTTCTTTCTTGCTCACCTAGGTTAACAATAAAATAACCTTTAAACCCTTAACCATAGTCTCCACAGTAGGAATCCAGCCAAACTAACCTAGCTCTAGTGCCCCCTTCTCTCCCTGAGGATCAACCCCTATGCTTGCCCTTCACCTATGCTACAATAGTACCTTGTGCGCTTGCGGGTGACCTATTTGGTATTGTGATCGGCTGTGTTAGGGTTAATATAAATTTCAAAAGATCCACACGTGTGTTCGAGTCCCGTGGAGTGCATCTAGTCACCCTTTGTTGGCTAGTGTGTACACCTCTGGCCCAATGCACCAAGCTTTCTGGCGCCGTTGCTGGGGAGAAAGGCGCTCGACCTAGCTAGTTAGTTTTGCTTTGACTTTTCCTATTGTCCTCATCATTGCTATTCTTTATTCATTATTCTTTGCATTTTTTGTGTATATTGGTTTACTAACTTGATTTCTTTTGTTTGGTCGTGTTGTGTGCATGTGACAAGCCATTCGGGAGAAAACAAGATGGAAGGCTAAAATGCACTTCACAAGCCACTTCAAGACTACTTCATGCTTAGCAACTATAAATCGCCAATTGCTAGCAGAGTTGATCAAACGCTAGGGGAGCGATTCTCTATTCCTCCAGGTCTTCTTGGGATCCTGCCCATCTTCTACGGCTCAGAGAGTGAAAACCCCTACAAGCACTTGGACTCCTTTCTTGAAGTATGCTCCACTTTCAGGACGTTGATGGCTAGTGATGATACAATTCAGTTGACCTTGTTCTCTCCCCCCCTCAAAGATAGAGCTAAAGATTGGTATGAATTAAGAAGGGACATCATGAGTTGGGAAACAATGAAGAATGCCTTCTTGAGACAATTTTACTCTATAGCAAGGTTGACACAAATGCAGCGTGCCGTGACAAGTTTTAGTCAAATGGGCAATGAGCAGTTTCATAATGCATGGGAGAGATTTAAGAAGCTTTTGAGAGAGTGCCCGCACCATGAGATCTCTTTGTGGCAGCTAATTCAATCATTCTACTCCGGTTTGTCTCTAAAGGACCAAGAAACAGTGGACTCTTCTTATGGAGGAGTTTTGATGGCTAGGCCACCTGAGGAGATATGGCCATTGTTTGAGCAGTTGGCTGAAGGATCAAGAATTCGAGCTTCTAGCATGATGAATGAAAGAGGGTATGCCTTTGGTGTGATACCTCCTACTCATGATGACTCAAGCCCGCAAGTGATGAAGATTCTCAGTGACATGGTGAGCTTAATGAAGAATCAGGTGACAAATGCTCCTTGCCACCCGGTCAATTCTATTGAGTTCTATGGTGAGAAAAAGAAGACACCTCACTCATATAGCTATCAAGAGCCACAAAGTCCAAAATATAGCTCAAGGTTTGAGGAAGAGGTTCTCTCTAGATTGAAAATATTAGATGATGTTCAAAAATATGTTGCAAGACTAGAAGAGAAAGTAGAGCAACTATCTTCCATAAATGCTCTCCAAAAAGAAAAGTTGTCTTCAAAGCCCATCATGAGCTACCATGAAGCAAGAGGACCCATGCCCTATTATCAAGTTTTCTACAATACACCTCCCATGCAAGTGCAACCCATCTACCATTTCCAAGGCAATCCCAAGCCTTATACTCCACCCCCCTCCATCACCACCATTTTCCCGACAATTCACCTTCCAATCTCAATTCTCCCCTCCACCTCAATTTTAACCCCAAGTGTCACCTCCACCTCATCCACAACCACAACTAGATCCCCCTCTCCACCATGAGTAAGGAAGTGCTGTGATGGTTCTAAGGAGTTGGAAATCTCTTGAGCAGCCTGCAAGTCAAAGAAAGATTGATAAAGTAAAGCAAAAGCAGCCAAGTGGTGATACTGTGATTGAAATTGCCAAAGATCATTCAATGATACATCATGTTGATTTTGGGATACCATGTGCTCCACTCCATTCTCCATTTGTAGGTCCCACCATCCCTAGCGTTCCACCTCATATTGATGCAAGCAAGGCAAAAACCAATGATCCTCCATTCATTGAAGCACGAGATAAGCCACCAAAAATGAAGAGGAGACAAAAGCACAATGTAGATATTCTCAAGGTGTTTCGCCAAGTGAAGGTGAACATTTCACTCTTGGATGTTATTAAGCAAATCCCATCATATTCTAAGTTCCTCAAGAACCTATGCACTGTGAAGAGAAGGTCAACAGGGAGGATTCTAAAGAAAGTGAAATTGACTGAACAAGTGAGATCCATCATCCAACATTTACTTCCCATAAAGAGAAAATACCCATGAGCCCCACTCATACCTAGTTACATAGGGGGATATTGCATAGATAGGTCCTTACTTGATTTGGGATCTAGTGTGAATTTAATGCCATGTAATGTCTATGTTGAGTTAGGCTTAGGCAAGTTGAAGCCGACACATTGCACTCTCCAATTGGTGGATAGATCTATAAAAGTGCCTAGGGGTAGAGTGGATGACGTCTTGGTGAAGATAGATAAAGAGAAAGGCATAGTGTTCCCGACAAAAATGAAGAGGAGACAAAAGCACAATGTAGATATTCTTGAGGTGTTTTGCCAAGTGAAGGTGAACATTCCACTCTTGGATGCTATTAAGCAAATCCCATCATATGCCAAGTTCCTCAAGACCCTATGTACTATGAAGAGAAGGTCAACATGGAGGATTTCAAAGAAAGTGAAATTGACTCAACAAGTGGGCTCCATCATCCAACATTCACTTCCCATGAAGAGAAAAGACCCAGGAGCCCCACTCATACCTAGTTACATAGGGGGACATTGCATAGACAAGTCCTTACTTGATTTGGGATCTAGTGTGAATTTAATGCCATATAATGTCTATGTTAAGCTGGGCTTAGGCAAGTTGAAGCTGACACATTGCACTCTCTAATTGGTGGATAGATTTATAAAAGTGCCTAGGGGTAGAGTGGATGATGTCTTAGTGATGATAGATAAAGAAAAATGCATAGTGTTCCCGACAGATTTCATAGTATTTGATATGGAGCCGGAGGATAGGAAGATTCCCATCATCCTGGGAAGGTTGTTCCTATCTAGAGCTGATACCAAGATTCACGTACACAACGACACCATGACAGTTTCATTCATGGACATGAAGATCAAGATCAACATGTACAAAACCCCAACCCGGTGGGTCCAATATAGGGATATTGAACATGATCACTTCACAAGTTTGAATGATCATTTGAGAAAAGAAGATCAAGATGGATCGGTTGAGTATGACTATTGTGATAAAAGGGATGAGGAAAACATATTGAGTGCAAATGAGGGATGCATGTTTTGCAAGAATGAGCACATAAGAATGCCAAATGTATGAATGACTTAAGAATCACCAAGAAGCCAAGCTGAAGGCAAGGAACTCAGCACTTGTGGGAGGCAACCCACCTAGGTTTGGAGATTTTTCACCTAACCTTCCATTTTTGATACTTTTGCTTTATTTTTACACCTTTCCAAGAAAACACACACACACACACACTTGTTTTGATAGTTTTTGTTTAGTTTTAAGATATGTAGGTGAAAATAGGGTGAAATGAGGAAAATTAGATGAGATGTTAGCAAAGTGAACCATGAAAAATAATTTTGGATCGAGATTTTGAGTGTTTGATGTTCTCCAAGTTGGGAATAGCAGATACAGAGACCACCACGGCCGTGGTGATACACCACGGTCGTGTGAATTAAATCCACAAGTAATCACAGAGAACATGGCCAAAGTTTGAGGACTTTTTTTGACAAGGGATGCACCACGGCCGTGCATCCTGAAGCCACCACGGCCGCGCCACGCAACATGGCCGTGCTACAACCCGATTCCAACAACTTAAGTCAGATTTTGTAAAAATTAAGAATCACTTGCTCACTTATCCAAAAAATAGAACGGTCGTGCTCCGCGCCCTAGCGACCGTGCAACACTTTGTGCTACTCGCCTCCACAGTCAGACTACTAGGGTTCCTACTACCAGCATCCTCCACCACAGGGAGGACCACCGCCACCATAGTGATCATCTATCCTATCATTGCCAAACTTTAGTGTCATGCTGAGGACAACATGATTCAAAAGTTTGGGGTGGTAGGGCGGTATGCCCTATCTCATTTTTGCTCTTATTTTGCATTTCACCTGCCATTTACTTTTTTATTTTCTTTTGCTTTCTTTAGCTTAGAGTTTACATGCTTTGCATACTTGCATGCCATGTAAGGTGCTTTCGTGTCATTTTTGCGTAATTTTCAAAAAATTTTCCTTTTTGCCATGCATTGCATATCATGTAGATTTTTGATAATTTTTGCATGTTTTAGCTAGGATTTTCTTGTTTATTACTTTAAGTTCAATAATATAGGCTTAGATGTGATCGAAGGCAACTTGGCACCGTTTTAGCCAATTTTGCCCGAATTTGAGATTTCTCATCTAAAAGTGTGTTTCAACCCAGTCTCTACTTTTTGGATTAAAAATGATGACCTTTGACAAATGCAAGTGAATTATCATTGTTTGTTGCTAAATGATATCAATTCTTGAATTTTTACATGTGCATCACCTCTCTTGTGTTTGTGGATGATTTGGTTGAATTGTGATTTGAGCAAGCTATGAGCACTTAGTGCCTATAAAATCACTTGATTGAAATATCAATTTTAGGTTGTTCATTCATGTGGTGTGACATTTTTGGATGAAGTGTTAGATTATTTTTCATGCAGGATACCTTATGTTGAGAATCACACCAATGATCTCTCTTTGACCCAACTCTTCACTTACCATATTCTTATCCCTTGACCTCATGAAAGGATGCCAAAGTGTACATATCAGCCGTGACCACCTCCAAAATTGTGGGGT